>VXBA01002640.1:1830945-1900184 GCA_013399895.1 Serilophus lunatus
GAGGAAATCCACTCACACCTCCCCGAGCAAGGGTCTCCTCGGCGGGACGTGACACCGCGCCGCAGGACCATGGCTCCACGGCTACGCACCAGCAGGCACGTCCTGACACCCCCTCGCAGCCCCCAGACAGCCCCGCTCGCCTGGGCCTTCCCTGGTTTTGTCTCAGGCCAGAGGGGGTTTGCGCGCTGAGCCTGAGCTGTGGAAAGTTTTATTTCTAATTTTATCTTTCTGTAGGGTTTGACATCGAAACATCTTTCTGAGATTGAAATTCTTAACGGTGGTGCTAAGCTCGTGTGGAAATTCCCTTTTATCAACATGCTGCTGCCTTCGGAACTGCAACTCGCAGCTCTCCTCTAAGGAGGTGGCTGTGCCAGTGCGGATGTCTGCAAAGCCCCTGTGCCCCTGGGATGGGCTCTGCCCTTTTTGACAACAGAACTATAAAGGAATAGGTTTTTCTCTTTATTTATACCTCACCCGGAGTGCCTGCTGGCCCTTCTTTTGTCCTCGTTCTCTTACTATTTATACTGCTGAAGAGTTTTGCTATTTAATTGCTAGGTCTAACTTAGCTCGACTTTAACAATTCTCATCTCCAGTGTTCAAAGACCAGGGACTGAACGAACTCTGGAGTAGAACAGAAGGAGTACAGGGAGAAGAATTTAAAGTGTGGCAGTATTTCCTCTGTTGGAGGAGGTAACAGCCTGTTACTGTTCCTAACCAGCAAGTTTGTATTATTCATATAGTATAATCTTTCCCTGGTGCTTCACAAATGATGCTTTCTCCTAATGGCTTTTCCCTGTTGCTTTAGGTCTGATGCCCTCCTGCAGCCGTTCCTCATCGATCTTTCTGCCTCTTTTTAAAATTACAGTTTTTGAATGGGTTTTGCCCTTTTGACTTAAAAGAGGTTCTGTGCATCCACCATGTGCCAGACACTGAGTCCCTCCCTCTGGTTGACTTCTCTAGTCAGGTCTCGTAATTTCTCAGTGTCCTGCGAACCACACAGCCCTGGCTGCCCTGGTGTGGCTGGTTCTCCCCTTTAGCCTATATCGTATTAATTGCTTCAATCAAGGTTATTTTAACATCTTTACCAAAACCATGCCTAAAATAGTCCCCACTCTTGTCACTTTGAGGAAGAAATCTGCTGGCTGTCAGCACATTGAGCGTTTCCCATCTCCTCCTGCTCAGCACACATAGCTGGGTGGCATGTGGCACCCGGAGCTGTAGATTTTTCCCTGCTTTTCTCTCTTGAGGTCACTTGTCAGGGTGCTTCTGGGACTAGATCTGGTCCCTCTTGCCCCTTCCTTAGCAAGGCAGGAAGCTGTGCTGCATTTTAGAGGTGAATGCTGTCAGGGAAAACTCGAGTGATCCACAAGTCATGCTCTAGCAAATCCGGCGTCTTTTAGAGCATGGTGTAACTCGCTCCCTGGCAGTGTGATCAACTGCCAAGGTAATTTTACGGACGTTACCAATTCCAGTGATTTAGGGCCTGGTTTCCAGGAGACTTGGGATGCCTGAGTCCCGAGGCACTGATCCTGCAGCTTTGCTCCAGCGCAGGGAGCTTGCATGGACGCAGGCTTGATTGCAGGATGGTGGTGTCTGGTTGCAAGGTGTTTGATGATGTGTTTGAGCAGTAACACTTTGGAGAGGATCACAACTCCTTCCAGCAGTTTTAAACCCCTCTTGTCTTTCAGGAATACGCTCTTGAGTTCCCTTTAGCTTACATACATAGGTTTTACTTTTTAAGAGTGTTTCATAGTTTGATTAAGGCTTCGTATGATCAAGCAGTGGTGCAAGCGTTTTGCAACTACCTTTAAATGGGAAGCATTTAATTGTTTGGCGTCTTCAGGGAGATGAGCTGCCTTCATGACTATTAACAGGGCTGTGTCCCTGCAAGGCTGTTGCAGGCAAGTGAAGGCTGAGGAATGCTGTGCAAGAGGCTCCAGCGCACAGGAGAGAGCGAGCACACCCAGTTATGAAGGACAAGGAGGCCGATGACTTCAAAAGGGAAGAGGATGCTGTGGGGAAGGTCTGGATTCTGAGTTTTCTATCTGTGACTAAACACATTTCACAGTAGAGTTGGAGTAAGCTGTGCTGTGCAGCCCCAGAAGTGGGATTTCATCAGACTTGAGAAAATAAGCAAGACAGGGGAATTTATTGTTGCCTTTTCTCCTGGGTAATTTCCCCACCTCAGGGCTTAGTGCAAGGTGCTGACTTGCAAATGACACATCATTATGAAGCCAGCCCAGAGCTGCAAAGCCTTGCTGGGAAAGTGGTCAGGAGAGTGGAGGAAGCTGCCTCTTGGACTTGGTTTCTTCTGCTGTGGGACCTGCTCTGGGAACATGTTGATTTAATTCCCACAAGTTGGTTCTCGGATGGTGCGAATAAAGCTGCTGACAGTGACTGAAATGGGATTCGACACTGGAGAACCTGTTAGGCTCAGTAAATGTAGGTCTGTTGGGAAGCTTCAAAGGGTTGTATTTTAAGCCACTTTTCCCCCCTCATCATCGATTTAGTATTTTTGAGTCTCTGGTAACTGGTTTTTATGATGAATGAGCAGAAGTTGACAATAAAGTCGCAGAGAATGAAATGCAAGAAAAATCAGAGCTAGTTATATTAAAAATTATACAGCCATTCTTTTCCTGATTGGTTGTATAAAAATCAGGTATCTGAGAAATTGTCTCAATGAGTTATGCATCAGGTTTAAAGGTGTTCTGCCCTTTTTGATAAAATACAAACTATTTGAAAAATTTATAAGAGTCAGAAATGTTGCTGAATATTTTAGTATTTAGAACAGCAGGAAACCACTCTGAGATATTTTTAAAAGCAGTATTTACTCCAGTAATTGGTTACTTTTAATGTGGAATAAGAAAACCTGGTGCAGCTATATTGGACTTGACATAAAAGACAGGTATGTAATTTGTGAGCAAAACAGGGTGGAATGTACACATTGTACCTGGGGAGGTATTTCGAGAAAGACAACTCCTTGAGACAAAAAGCCAAAACAACTGACACGCTAGGTTGCATGCCAGAATTGCTTATTCCTCAGTTAATCAGCTGTGCAATGAGTGTCCAGAAACAATCCCTTCTGCCCAGGTAGTTTAAGTTTCAGACTTTGTAAGCTTTGTGGCCGTCATAAAATGGATTACATGGAAGTTGGACGAAAAACACATGTTTCTGAGAACATTTTGGTTTAAATAAAAAAAAAAAAAGTGGCAATGTTGGTGCCAACAATTTACTACAGAATATCTGAACCAGATGCTGTTAAACTATAATTCCAAACAATTTGCCAGAATTATGTATTTACTTTATTCTTTAAGTCAAGCTGAAGTTATGCATGTTTTTTATTACTTGTGGATATAAACAAAAATGTGATGTGATTACAAGTAATATAAGGCAGATAATGCCCAATGGTCGGGATTTCTGTGACTACTGCACTAACTAAAGAAAAATGGAGGTTCTGTTGCTAATTATGTGTGACGAGATCATCAAAATGGGACCGTTGAGATTGAGACATATCAGACTGCAGTCTGCTTAGTCATCAGATAAGAGCTTTGGCCAAAACCATCTATTTCTCCCCTTTTCTCACAGTAGTACATTTTTTCCCCCCTGGGAGAATGGGGAAGAGATCTGCAAGACATGGAGATTTACATTCTTAGCTAAAATAGTACATGGAAGGGACTCTTGTTAGGAGATACTTGTAGGCCATCTCTGATTTGCTGATTCTTGTCCAGGTGAGTTGGATGATGGTTGGAATGACAGACATCAAAATTAACATCTTGAAAGTATAGAGCGAATTTTAGCAGGAGTTTTTATGACATTACATGTCATTCAGGTTATAAAGACTTCTAGCTGGCACTCCCACAAGCTGAAACAATCTTTACCTACTGTCAAGAGGCTCTCAGAAAACTTCAAATAATTTCCTCGTGTGAAGTGGCTACCTCAGTCAACTGCAGCTTGGCACAGAGAAGTGCTGAACATCCTGTAATACCCATATTCCCAGGTCGACCCCAAATCAGCAGGGAGAAAAATACATCAGAAACTAAAGAAAAGAGTTTCAAAGAAGAAGCTTTGATTCAGAGAATTGTTAAGCGAAGTCACCAAAACTGAATCCCCCTGAGTGCTATAAAGAAGAATCTGCAAAAGATTTGCAGTGGAGTCTCTGGTTTCATCCAGACAATGGCCTGCTGGGACACAGCAAGCTCCGTTTCCTGACCCAGGGCTGCAGTGTTGGATCCTGCTCAGAGGAGCATGGAAACTCACCACAACTCTTCTGCAGAAATCATGTTTGATTTTGGGAAAGAACATGCCTTCATAGAGAGCAAAAAAGAGTTCTCCGGATCCCCCTTCTGAAGACCATGTGGTACATAAAGCATGTTCTTTGTTTTATGATTCAAGGTTAACACGTGCTCCACTATGGGCAGGATCGAAACCCAGAGATGAACTGGGTTCCACCTGCAACACAAGGTGATTTTGAGTTTTTGAACCCTCCAAATCCTGAAGCAGTAGCTACAGGAGAGATGAGAATTACCAGTACAACATTAATGCCAAAGTCCAATGCAAATAATTAATTGTCACGTCTGACATACTTATCAGACACACCTAGCTTATGTGTGTTTATGATGTATCTACATGAGGCAGAAGTTAAAAATGGGTGAGATTTGCTAGTCCAAAGGTGTCCTTCTCCTTTGCAGTGCCAGATTCTTCCAATGTTCTGATTCCTCCATTCCTCCTCTACCTCACCTCCTGAAGGAGCCACAAGTGATACTTGCAGTTAAAGTGGATCTTGACAACATATTTGTTGCTCTGGAAAAAAACTATCTTGACATTCCTGGCCTTCCAGTTCATAGTAACCCTACCAGCTTGTAGCCAGACCAAAAGAAAATTGCTGCAGCCCATTGTGCTAGGACTATCAGAAACCCAGGTCAGGTAACGGGACTGTAATTCCATGGGGCTCGCCAACAAGGAAACGTGCCAATGTAATTATAGAGGTAATTATAGCACCGTAGTCACCGCCCACAGAGCACGACTCTGCAGAGTACAGTGGTTCCAGAATCAGAGTCCAAACAATATAATACTCTGAAATTGCACTACCCGCCAGTGCTGGCTCTCAGCTGGATTGACCTGGGATTGACAGTGGATCTGCCTCTCCTGGGAATGGCTGTGCAGATGCCAGCAAACACAGACTAAATGGGGGTTTGCCTGCCACTCCTGTGCCTCTTCCCTGCTTATTCAGTTTAGCCAACAGCTGATGCTGAAATTAAGGGTCAGGTTTTGTTTTCATGTTGAACCCAACAAATTCAATGCAATTCTGGAGGGCAGATGAGAGCAGTGAGACAGAAAAGCATCTGCAGTCCAATCTTGGGCTCTCATTGGCCTTTCATAACCACACTTTGTACATGTAGGTGGTTTTCCCTCTACTTTAGGATTTCTCAGTCAGATCAGACAAGAGCTAACCCATAGGTCCAACTGCTCCCATGGCCTAAATGCAGCTGCTTGGTGGGATCTCTTTTCATTTGTATGAGATTTGGGTAGATGCTCTGACACACAGCACAGCCTGTAAACCTTGTTGGCTTACAGGTACTTGCATCCATGACCTACATGATACAGTTTATGGGTTTGTATTCTTCCTATAGAATAACGAGTACTGCAAGTTGAAATTCACAAGAGGAAAAAAACCCCTCATGCTTTTCATTAGTTACTTGTCAAGTCCAGACACTTGAGACTAAAAAGATTCCCCAAATCTTAATGCTTATGAGCTGGACTTGCAGACAGTGTGTGGAAAAAACAGGGCTCAATGCAGTGATCAGAGTCATGGAGTTGTGGCCTTGCTCCAGTGGCCAACATTGAAGTAGGTAACTTAAAACACAAATTAAAGCCCTGCTGCTGTCATGGAACCTACCAATCCATTGGGAACATTTGGATGCAGAAACCTGCCTGAGCCCTGCTTTTTGCAGGGCTAATGCTGACATCTATTTTCAAATTCAGCTTTAGTTTTTATTCACCGCTGTGCAACTTGCAGTAACTTGCCACTATGATGTGCATGTTGCTGCATCACCCATATCTGTATTTATTCTGAGTGCTATTTAGTGTGTTTTTACTATGATTAGTTAAGGTTAGATTGTGCTTGTGGTGGAAGCTTTTTATTTTGCAGTGCTGTGGTGATGGGAGCTCTGTCCTGGTGTTTATACCTTGCCATGTGCTTGCTCCAGGGACATATTGCAGAGCGTATCCACAAGTGTTCCCGCCTGCTTTCAGCAGGATCTGAAGCCAATGAAAACACATTCTTTGAAGAGATAGGTAATTACTTAAGACTTTGTCTGATGTTATAGCAGGACCAATAGACTATTTGAACCAGTTTAGTATTCATAATAATACATGGTTCAGAGCTGACTAAAAGGCTATAATTCTTTTGAAGGGTTCCACTGACATAATAAACCACCAGAGCTCAGCTAGTCAGCAGAAAGCTAAGATTGTATTATAGCTGGGCTCATCAGCGTTGGACCGTACATGGTAGTTTCTTATGTTTGCAAAGGGATTATTTCAGAAGTTTGTTGGGTTTTTCCCTCCTTATTCTAAATTATTCTATAACCCAAAATGGAAGAATGGCTGGATGTTGTTCTCTGTGAGAAAAACACTCAGAGATAATATTTGCTGTCTTCTCTGCCCTAGTGAAATTAGATTTTAATCTGGAAATGTGTCCATGAGTACAATTCAATTCTTTTAGCCTCTAAATAAGCTGTGCTGCTGCAGTACTGTACAACTCTGACTGCATGTCTGGCCTATGCATGGCTGTCCCCCCATGCAGTCATTCTCCCATTTGCTTAAGAGTTTTGCCTTTCTGTGGCCCTATGCTGGACCCCATGCTTATTGAAATATATTCTGTATATGGGTTTGGTGGATCCTTTCCTGGGGCTATTTCAGCTACACCCATTTTCATAGCCAATATTGGGTTCCATGTGCCAAGTATGCTTTGATTTTTGGTTGATGTAATACTGCTTTTAGAAGTAGCTAGGGACTGTTTCAAAATAGAGATCTGTTTATATAAATATTTATATGTGATTTTTTGATAGCCTCAGGAAACCAAGTCAATGACTGAGGAATAAATAGGCATGGAAAAAATCATAAGGGTATTGTTTATGAATATAGCCAGATAATAATAACAAGCAGAACGAATCCATTGGAGAGGCAGAATTGACATGATGGATGCTAGCTCTAATACCATGTACTGAACTTTCAGTACATCTTGTTTCAGATTTCATATTTCTTAAAAATCCACAGGAATAAATTAGTGTGTGGGTAAGAGGTTCAGACAGAGCTGACTTGAGGTTGGAATGTGCAGAACAAGACCACAGACAGGGTATCCATGGTCTTCTGCTGCCTCCTGGGACTCCTCTTGGCCTGTTCAAATCTCTATGTTTAGTCAAGTGTCTATTCTGACAACTGATGGCACTTTGGCTGAGGTAAGTGCTGCCTGTGCTTTTGTGTCTTTTTTTTTACCAGCAGCTTTTCTGGGTGCCCTGAGACTGTCTGCTGAGATTCTTCAGTGTCTGTAGTGTCCCCAGCAGGAAGGTTGGGGCTGTTTCTCCCCAGTCACCTGTGACACACGAGGTGTTTCGTCCTAAGTGGAAAACTGGCTGTCTCTGGCTCAAATGTGGAACAGGCCCCTCTCTGGGAGTGCAGAGGAACCTGAAGGGGGGACACAGCTCCCTGTGGTGTGTGGCTAGTAACAGGACTCCATGTCAACCTGTCTCACCCTCAGCTTGGGGGACATGATGGAGAATGGGCATAGCAGCCTTGATACTGTGACAGACTTTTGGGGAAACTATTTTCAGGGCACAGACTTGCAACCAGTACAAATTGCACTGAGGCCAACCTCAGCTTGGATGGCACTAAGATTGGACTGCCAGGAGGTTTTTCAATAATAACAGCAACCGTCCGAACTAGTGACACAGTAATACTCATTTATATGATTTATGGGTACACTGTATGCAATTATTCCAGCATATACAAGCAGGACTGAACTTCTTTTTAGCCTCCTGAATAGAGGCAGTTGTGTAATACCCACAGGAGCTTAGTACTTGTAGGAATATCCGGCACTGCCTGTGGCTTGAGAAGCTGTTTACATCCATCATTTCAACTGGCCCCATTAGGAGTTTTTGAAAGCAGCAAAGAAATTTCACTGGTGTTGTACTTGGGAGACCAGGTAGCCTGCTATCTACCTTACATTTCCATGTTCTTCTCCCCTTTTGAGTAGTGTAGCCAGTTGTGGTGATGTTGTTTGTATTTGGGTCTAGATTATCAGTGAGTATAGAGCTTGTATTGTCTTGGCTGGGCCCATCATTGTGGGCAGACTTTCTGACTACAGTGGCTTGAGTCCTGAGATCATACCAGCAATTCTTCTTCCACAGCCAGTCTCCCATTATAGGCTGCTGGAACACACTGGGGTATTTCCAAATTCTTTTCTGCATCTGTCTAGGAGGGTTGTGGAGTTCCCTGAGCATTTGCCTCTGTTTCAGTGTACATGTGTGGTGGGGTTGATGTGCTAAGCAGGACAAAATCTTTTGGTTTCTATTTGCAAGAAACAGGCTGTTCAGTTCCCTCATTGCTGGGCAGGATTTGTTATTTAGGGGAAACCATGGGGTGCCCCCACCAGAGCCCCCTTATACGGTACACGTGGAACCCTTGGAGATGTATATGCCTGTATATAATGTGTCCATGTACATTCCTCACCGTGTGCCTGCAAGGCAGCACTCAGCACAGATGTCCTCAGCTGGCTGCAGGCATTGAGAATAGATTCAAACTGGTCTTGTGATAGTGTTACACAAAAACAAGTCAGGAAGGCTGTGTTATATTTTGTGTATTAACAGACCTAACGAAAGAGAGGAGAATATGGATTGATGATTTGAGATCAGTTTGATTTTGAAGTCCTTTGAATTCATATACATGAGAAAAGATTCATTTTAGGCAATTTTAACTGGCTAAAATGCATTGAATACTTATTTTTCCAGACAAAAAAAAAAATTCTCCATTAATTAGCTGACATAATAGTCATGTGCCTCTTCTGTGAAGTTTTGACAAAACCTGTACAATTTCCTGGAGCTTACAAACAACTCCATCACCTTTCTGTGCCAAAATGTGTCTCCTGAAATAATCAGATGATTAAATCTCCTGCCAGGAGGATATGATTTCTCTCAAATGGATGTCTAGTCCCTGAAAATTTAATCTTTTGTCTCATTAAAATGATTTAGAGTCTATTATTATCTTACCAAAAGTTCCCTCTGTGTTTTAAGGGCAGAAACAACATAATCTAAGTGAAGATGTTTTAATTTCTCAAATATTGGGTTAGATTGTTTGTCATTCTCTGATGTAGCTCTTGAACATTCATAGGTTTGAATGACATTCAGTGGACTGGGGTATCACTGTTTTACTTTGGTATTTGTTTTAGCCTGATGGCACCATGTGTAATCTATGACCATATTTTAGTCTTGGTGTTCTATCCTGGGTGCTGCTACATGGGGTAAGAGTGGATTTGTTTGGAAATGAAAGTTTCAATAGATAATGCTTGTGCCCAAGTGTCTCTTGGCATTTCTTACTGCTGCAGTTGGGTCTGCTGAGGGCAGTTTAGGTAGTTGCCTCTGGCTGAGCTCCAGGATGTGATTTGCTTTTTTCCTGCCATATGACAAGTGTGATGATGACAGAGCTTCTGCAGAGCTCTCTCTTTAAGTGCAGTCTCATTTTGGATGAGTGCTGGGTCCCAAATTCCTCACTTCTGGAGAAGGGACTAACCTTTCATGAGAGCCACACTATGTTCTTTCTCTTATGTCTGCCAGCCTTTACCTCACTGAGTTATTTCAGACCCAGCCACTTCTCTTGTGCCACCAGGTACACTGACCTCTGTCCCTGTGACGTGACTTTCCACCAGACACTACTTGATTATGTCATTCTTCTGCAGAATATGGTCTTTGGACCAGCATGAACTGGTCCAGCAGGAACAGCTGATTCCTACCAGTCAGCAGATATGGCACAAACACATGGAGAATCATGAATGAGGTTCATGTACAGGCCTCACCACAATTTTACTCAGAGTCCACACGGGGATAATTTAATCTGTCAGCCTAGAGGAACAGTGGGGAAACTATGAGTTGCTCTCAGAATCATCTCTTGTTCTTATTGTCATCCACCAGAAATATCCAGGAGAAAACTTAGCACAGCTAAGATGAACCCCCTTCAAAACAGCTCCTTTCTCATTTAAGTTAACCATAGTTCACAGTGTTAAAACAACAAGTAGCTGAAGTGAACATCGCTCAGAGCCCCACAACCCTAGAAATAGTTTATTTATATATACATAATTTATTATAATACATATAATTTATTATTATGCAGATGTGAACTTTACTAAGAGCTGGATTTCTCCTGATGTGGCTGATAATGGTAGTTTATTTATTTCTTGCAGTTCCCATGTACTTCAGCCTTGCACGTTTTCCATGGGCCACAGTTATTTCTGATGTTTATTTATTTATTTATATCTGTTACTTCAGCAATGTGGTTTTCAGGCTGTCACTGTCGTACCTTTGATGGCAGCCAAGTGTCCACTGTCTTGTCTGGGCCTTGGGGATAGTTGCTGATAGTGATTCTGCTGCTTCAGCAGCTTCTAGTTTTCCCCTTGTGGTTTCCCCACACTTGGGCAATCCTGTCACTGCTGACCTTTGCCTCTATACTGCCTAGAAATGGCATCTGGCCCCAAACCCATGTGGGAACCAGACGTTCTCTGAGCTGTGGGACACCTACCACAAACTTGCACTTAGGCCTCCTCCAGTTTTTAGCCAGTTCACTAACAATCCTCTTTGGAAGGGCTTTATTCTACACAGATGATAGGAATGGAAATTACATACAGATGGGAATTAACAGCTGGTGCTTTAACAAGACCCCTGTTTCTGCTTCCCTGGAGGAATCTGGCTAATTTATGTTCATTCCGTACCTTCATTTTCTTTACCAATGTAAATTTTGAATTTCCTTTGGTCAGTTGTTTTTCACAAAAGCTTTTAAAATGGAGCCCTTGTAAGAACAGGCATCTTTTCCCATTACGAGTTTTGCGTTCCACTCAGTACAAGCTGCTTCCCAAATCCATTGCTGGGCTGAAGTGCTCCATCAGGACGCACCAAGTCAGTCTCCTCATTGCACATTATGTGCCAGGTCCATCTCCTCCCTCTGTCTGGCATTTCAAGCTGTTTTCACTGTAGCTGTCTGCAAAACTCTAGTCCATGCAGGGAACAGAGAAAAAAATATTTTACTAATAGCTATTGATAAAGCGTTTTGGTATAAGGACCTAAAATCCTTCATGAATATTGCAGTGGCTTCTCAACAGGCCTCCAGTCCTCACAGCCCCCATCTGCTGTGCTTTTTCAGACTTCAGTTCATCTGCTCCCTCCTGCACGTCTTCACCAGTGGAATAACTTTTTCCTAGCTGAAAGCCTTTGCCAGCTGTGCTAATGCTTGCTTATAAACTTGCTTACAGAGATTTCACAATTCCAGCAGGCAGGACTTTACTCTTAGCCCCTGCTTAAAGTGCAGGCTGAGATCCTGAGCTTGTCTCTTTCTAAAAATTAATTTCCCTCTGCAGATACACTGCAGGGAATGTTTGTTCCCCAGCTTCCCATGTGAACCAGGCAGTCTTCTATGAATTGCAGCTAAGAAAAAGTAGATTGTATTCTTTGCAGTGAAATACAAAAAAGATCCTGAAAACATATTTACACTTTATTGAAAAAGATAATTTTTGTAGTGATTTAAATCTTGGGATTAAGGGTATTATGTTGGGCAAGGTTTGATAATGGGTGCTGGTGTTAGCTCATCCTGATGGATCATTGCCTGTTAAGTAGCCATTTTCTTCTGAAGCTTCTGAGACAGGAGAATGGCAACATCCTTTGGGTATTACTTGGCACAGGCTGTATTCTCAGGGCAACTTAAAATTATAGACTGGTTTGGTTTGGAATGGACCTTAAAGACCATCTCTTTCCACCCTCTTGCCCTGGGCAGGGACACCTTCCACTATCCCAGGCTGCTCCAGGCTCTGTCCAACCTGGCCTCGAACACGTCCAGGAGTGGACATCCACAAGTTCTCTGGGCAGCCTGTGCCAGGGCCTCCCCACCCTCACAGGGAAGAATTTGTCCCTAATATCCAATCTAAACCTATTCTTGTTTGAAGCTATTCTCCCTTGTCCTGTCACTCCAGGCCCTTGTATGTAGTCTCTCTTCACCTTTCTTCTGATTCCCTCAGGTTCTGGAAGGACGCAATTAGACCACTCCAAGGTCTTTTCTTTTCCAGGCTGAACAATCCCAATTCTCTCAGCCTTTCCTTGTAGGAGATTGATGAAGTGCTGTTAAGTACTGAATCAGGACCAAAGTGAAGAACTCTGTCAGAAATAGATGCAACACAGCAACCATCTGTTGAGGAAAGTGTGCGGGAGGGAGGAAGCACGTTCCTGCTTACACCCACTGCTTGGACAGTCCCCTGAAGTCCAGGCAGTACAGAAGAGGATGTGCCACAGCCTCCCTGAGAGCAGGGCTGACTGATGCAGCATCTGCAAGAGCTGCACAGCCACAGGAAACCCAATCTCAGCTGCCCACCTGCTGCTCCACCTGCACAGCTCTCACGTGGGGGGATGGAGATCAGGAAACTCCCTGCTGGGCTGCCCGTGGAACAGCCTTGTCTCTGCAGCTTCTGCAGATGTGCTAAGGCGTGAAATCATGGATAGCAGCAAATTTGAGGGGGCTAGGGGTGGGGAAGAGTAGAAAGGAAGGAAGAGAGGCTTCATTCAGTCAACCATGACACCTATTGTCTGTTCTCTCTCCGCCTCTTCAGCCTTGGGCTAATGTTTTCCCATATTAATAGGAAAATGCACAGGTTTGCTTCTGCTATTAAGGCCATCATTGTGCAGAAATGGAAAATTATCTTGGATTTAGATTCTTACTTCTGTCTCTGTGAACTTGTTTCCAGCATCAGGATCTCTTGTCCACTCAACCATTTGGATCTTCAACCCAGCAGAAATCAATGCCAAGCAATCAGTGCCGTAATGATTAATATCAAGTCTTTCTCTCTATTTCATAACTTTTAGAACTTTTTATTTTAAACTGAGAGTTCTGGTGTTCCCATGCACCATTTGCACAAGGATTTTGTTGTTTTAAGCTTGATTTGTCAGGGGACATAGTGTTTATTGCTGTGTTAGTATTGTGACTGTAAAGGAACAGCATGTTTTCATCCATGATGTTCCTTTCCTGAGCAGATCAATCTCAGTGAACTCTTACTCAGCAAATTATGTGAGTTTTACTAAACATTTGCTCAGAAAATACATTCTGTGGTTAGATACACTGGCATGTTCCCTGAGATGACCACACTGCAATAGTACAGTCAGAGCTGGCCTGGGATTTAGGGTTGTGGGGTTGACAGTAAAGCAAGGGCTTCTTGCTTATTTAAAAAAATAAATAAACTATAAAGGTAAAAATCAAATCATACTTTAAAAAGCATATGAAATTTAAAAAGAAAAGACAAAACTTTTTGGTTCTGTGAACCTTGGCAATACCCTTTTGAGCACCCTATGCCAAAAAAACAAACCCCAATGACTCTCAGGCTCTTTAAAAAAGCTGGAGACAGAGAGCCAGTCCTTCCTGAGGCTCTGCCAAAGCCTCAAGTAGAGGCAGACGCTGATGTCAGAAGAGAGCTGCTGTGATTGTCTTATTTCCTTCATGATTGACAATATGTATGACACCATCCATCCCTGTGCCCAGTACAACTCTGTTGGAGTTTTCCATTGGCTTTGGGGAGAACTGGCCAAAGTCCTACATTTGTCTAATGTGTTAATGTGTTAACTGTGTCAAAAACTTTGTGACACCATTGACTATTGTACAGCTGATGATCTATGGGATGATAACTGTATCTGAGTAGGACAGACAACCACAGGAATTTCTTTCAGTGCCTGTTGCATTGTTATTAAAGACAGAACTATCTATGGCTCTGACAGCACAATTTCATTACAACAACAGTAGGTTTTCCAGGAAGTTAAATTTTGGGTTGCCATTTAATTACCAAACCAATGAAGTGTTGTTTGGCTGAATAGAGAACATTTTGCCTTTGACTGGATGCTTATTACTTTTAAGTGTCGTATCATCTCTCTTATTATTTTTGGCTGACAATGAAAAACAAATCTCCGCTTTGTGTCCAAGCTTTAGATAAAGAACATCATAGCTGAAAGTAAGGGAGGAAAGCTCAACATATCCTCCCTGACATCACTGTCATCAAAGGGTTTATTGTTAAGGGTTATGTGTGTATAACTGGATGGCTTGAACATTTAATTTTCAGTTGTAGTATTTAATGGGCATTAAATAATGAATTTCTACAGCAGTTACATCTGCAGGGTATTTCTTATCAACTCTAGGACCTTATTAAGGAAAACAGTCCCCCTAAGTCCAAAATGAGGCAACGCTCCACTCTTGAGCTTTGTTAATCAAGCCTGAGACCCATGCCTTTTCTCAGTTCAAAACAAAGCCATGTGTTTTTTTGGTAAACTTTCACTGCTCACTGGTTTTATTCTATAAAAGTAGAGCTTTTGTGTTTTCAACAGCTATGGTCTCTCAAAACCCTTGTAGCAACCATGGCTGAACCCCAAGGTCCTTCCTTAGGCTTGACTCTGCCTCCTGTAGTTGATTTAAATGGGAATTTTGTTTGAGGAAGAGAGTGAAACTTGGGATTTGGAGCAGTATGTTCAGTGAAAGAACATTCACCCATAACCTATATTGCCTTGGCAGTATTATTTTATCTTGTATATCTGACACTCTCCCTTTCACTGCTTACGTAAGAAAATAGTTTGTACTGTCAACAGCTCTGTTTAACCTTTAATAACAAAATTAGTAACTTAAACCAAGAGGCTCAATTCCTGAGGCCCATATTTGGGTAAAGTTTCCATTGAAGCCAATGGTAATTTTGCCAAGGATAGGTCTGGAAAAGCCCTGAATTTTGAACTCAGAATTTACCCCAGCAAGCTTTTTCAGTAGTCTCTGTTTCTGCTCTACAAAGAGCAACTGGGACTACAGTGGCAGGGACAGGAAGCGTTACAGAAACCTTTCTGTACTTTCCATTTAATGACTTTATTGGACGAGATGTCTGATGATACCAGGTTTTTCTAATTCTCATTTTTATAAGCTATCTAATGTGCAGAAACGTCAGTTCTGGGCATATGTTCCCGTCCCTGGAGTCTTGTTCAGACATTAGAGGAACATTTTCTGACTCAAAAGATAAACACTTCTGCTGGAGTTCAGGGACGGAAATTGTTTTCATCGCAGCAGGTGTTGCCCATTAGTTCTACTAGAACTAAAACCCTAAGCTGGGCTTTAAGTGAGATGCATAATCAAGCTCTTACATCATTGTGAGATGTACCGTACTTGAACCTTTTGCTTGCTGAGACTGTATTTCCTCCAAGAAACATCCTGTTTTGCAATCCCTCAAATTCCCCATGTGCCATACAGCATTAGGGATTTCATCACCTCCTGGGCACACAGGCTATGCTTTCTGCAGAAGACCCATAGGGAGGGAGAGACGGAGAGCCAGACAAGTCAGAGGTTTCTTTATTTCCTGATGGGACCATGTGATCTAGGAAAGATGGCTTTATTTTTATTCTCCCCCTCTTTCACTTCATGCTGTATCCATTCTAGACCTGAGTCTGCCTCACAGGCTTCTGATTGCATCATGTCAAAGAAAGGATCATACTCTCCTCAATCCTGTTCAATTATTTCAGGTCTCATCTTTCTTTTAGTGGCATTGACCACTCTATTCATGTCCTTCACTGTGGTGTCACACCTGAGAAGATATTCTTAATAGTTTTTCACTTTGCATCTTCACTATATCTTTTTAGTTATATCTTTTGGTCCTAATTTGACTTGCCTAAATTCACTGGGGATTGTTAGTCTGGGTTTATAAAGAGGTTTGCCAGACCTTAGAGGGTGCCAGCAGACCCTGATTGCTCTTAGTGGTTCCATCTGGGCACTCACCCACCATGTGATCACTGGTCCTGAAGCTGCATTTAGACTCAGCCCCTGGTAGTGTGGGGCTGTTTCTGTCTTGATTTGGATTGGCCTGGGCTCCTGAAGTAAGTTTGACCCTGATTGTGGCTGCTGAGCCTGCTGACCTCGTGCCCAGGTACTGGGGGGCTGTGTCTTCTCTAGCTGGGGATGCTGCCCTGCTCTTATCTTTGGTCCTGTTGGTCCATCCCTTCCAAAGCATCTCTATCTCCTCCCTGCTTGTAGAAGTTAGAATGAGGGCTTTAGTTGCTGCAAATGCTTTCAAGAGTGGTTTGGTCAAAGAGCTCTGTTCCCTTCCCTGGACATACATGCTCCAGTCCTTCAACCTCTTTCTTGCTGTGTGTGGCTGAGAACTGGACACAGCACTCGAGGTGGCCACTACAGAGGGACAATCAGTGCCCTGGTCCTGCTGGCTACACTATTTCTGATACAGCATGACAGTTACAGCCACTAATTCCCTGGATTATCTCTGCTTAGTCACCTTTAAAGTTGTAGTTGAAATGGCACTGACTCTGCAGAATGTGAAGCAGAGCTGAAAGGAAAAGATGATCCCTGAAGTTTCTTGATGAAGCTCATCAGGGCTGTGATCATCTTTCAGAGCTAACATGCTTTATAATCTAGCAGGTGTGTGCCGGGTAGAGAGAAGGGAAGCAAAGAAAGGTCGATCTTAGCACGCTCATCCTAAATGAATCCTAAATGTCTTTTCAGCATTACAGCAGAAAGTCCCATGCCGCAGGATGATCCCGGTCGGCAGCAGCACTTTTCCCTCATCCCACTAGAGGGTGGGTGCCGTTTGGACAAGCCAGGCTTTGGCTGGAGTTCTGCCTGCTTGGCAAGGGCACAGTGGGAGAGAGAGCATTAATTTATCACCTAACAAGGGTGGCGAGGCTGCCAGAATTGGCAGTTGGTACTTCAGAAAACATTCAGTTTGGGGATGGTTGCAAACATTTTCCCTCTCTGCTTCAGTCTCTTTAATCAGGAGATATTCCGGGTATTAATAATACATAAATTGAGCGAGCCAAATGTTTTTTATTTTTAGTAGTTTAAAACCAAAGTGTCTATACTTTGTTTCTAAATCAGTTTGGAAGTTCTTCATGCTGGCATGTTCTACCTGACTCACAGGGACAGCACTTAAAAAGTAATTCTTTCAGAGACAGGAAAAATAGAAGATATAATAGATTGTATTTTCTTTTGGTTTAATATTTGTAAAATCATTCATTTTATGACAAAAAGACATAAAAATAAACCAGTCCCTGATCACAATCTCCACTTTAGAACTGAAGTGTGGCACTTATAACAAATACCAGTTTAGAAAGGATATGATTCATTGTATAGCCATCAGTATCATCTCATCAACTTCCATGAACTCTGCTGTAGATACAACAGGACACAAGATATTGTTTCAGGTTTTAAATTTTTTTTATTTTGCACTTGACCTAATTGTTTGCATTTTAGGAACTGAAAGTGCAATCTTGGTTTAGGATTGAGCTAAATAATTACGGACATAATTTATATAGTTCAGCTACAAGGCAAGGTTGAATAAAGTTAGAAAATAATACAAGTTTATAAAGTTTGGGGGGAGAGAATTTATCTAAAAAGAGATTGAATAGACCAACATTAATTTGGTGTTGCATAGGCAAGGAAAGGGATTAGAGCTCTGCGAAACAGGGAACGGTTCAAATGATAAGCCTATGAAACTACTGCTTCTGTAAGAGAAGATATTAATATAGGTAAGAATAATAATACTACCACTTTTTGGTAGAAAGTTGAATTAATTTGTATAGTCGAAGACTTGCTCTTAGAAGAGGATCTTCAGTTATATTAATCAAGCTAAAACAAAGAGAGGAGAAGAAAGGACAATCCTCTGGCTTTGGCATATGCTTCTTTATGACAGCCCCTGACAGTCTTTCATATCTGGGATAACATATTGCACACTGTATGTAACAGTGGAGTTTTCCCTGGGTGAAGGGCAAAGTATTGCACAACCAACCCAGGTGCCTTGCAGGCTTTGTGGATCCATTTTTAATCTTCTGTTCCAGCATCAATGTTGGCCTGTGCTGGAGACAGGAGACAAGGAGAAGATGGATCACTGAGTCTGTTTTGGCGTGATAGTTCCTATGTTTTGTTCCATAGACAGGGTTGTGATCAACAAAAGCATTGCCAACGTAGGTCACTTGCCAGTTTATGAGCAAGGGGATTGCTTTGCTGGTTTGTGCAGCCCTGGTTGTTTTTGCTGTTATTGAAATGTGACATTGGCTGACAGCTCTGTGGGATCTCACATATGGAGACTTTGCTCCACAGGGATGGGAGAAACTGGACAAATTGTGGAGGGTTTTCACATATGGGGCCAATTCATGCCTGATGAACCCCTGTGGAAGCTGTTGGCGCTGCACCAGCCAAGAGGCTGACCCGTCATATCCACTGATTCATTGTGGTGCTGTTTGTCATGGTTAAAGCACTCAAAATTTTCCCCCTAATGGGGGACCATGCTGAGTTTCAGCATGTACTGCTCTGCTGCCCGCCTGTTTCCGTTGTTGCTGGGTCTTCTGGAGTTGTTTGTGTTTGTTTAAAAGGAGAACAGTGAACTAAGCTGGTGGTTGAAGCGGCAAATGTGGTTTAGTTGGATTATAAAAGCATTTGACATTCCTTGTCACCTTCTTAAATGTGTGACGTGAATGGGTATGAGAACAGGCAATGTGGATAAAGAGGAATCAGATGATAGAAATGAGACTGGAGTGGTGGAAAGCAAAGGAGATGGGGAAAACATGGGGATTTGTTCAAGGATGGGCTCAATCCATCCTGCATCTAAGTGCCTTGGAAGAAGGCAGTACTGCTGCAGCAGAGATACACGTGTCTGCACAATATGGTGCCCTGCGAAGATGATCAGAGATGGAGGGGAAAGGAACATGGTGGGATATATGGAAATGGGAAAGGAATTCCCAGATCTTTCAGATGGGTTGAAAGGTCTGTATGCGAGTAAGGGTGGGGAAAACTCCACCCCTGGTCTGTAGGGCTAGATCTGTGTGTTGTGGGTGTGAGTGAATGTGGTCTGGAGGATTTGATGGGCCGTGTTTTCAGTGTGTTAGAGAAGCTGATGAGGAAAGCAAAGGAGTGAAGGTGCTGGTATGAGTGATTTAGTCAAAACAACCTCAAGTCTATTGTTAGACTTTTTATTGTTAGACTCTCGGGGCATCGTGTGGGGCTTGTTTCCACTGCTTGCAGTGTGTTGTGGATGAGGGGACTAGAAGAGAAAAAGTAAAATTCCATGAAAAATAGAAGTGTGAAGCTTGAAGAGTAGCAGGGCCGTAAGCCCTCAAGGAGAGGCCTCAACCAGAGAGGCATTTCATCTAAATAATGTAAGATGCTTCAGAATGGGCTGAAAGGGTGAAAAATAATGGGCTGAAAGGGTGAAAAATAATCTGGCAACTGAAAAAGAGTTATGTGGGTTATTTTTATTTTTTTTCAAGTGAGCTGGCAGTAAACCAGCCAACTAGGAATACTAGTGGAGACAGCCTGAGAAGTTATGTGGGCAGTGGAAGGAGAGGATGTCTCAGGGTGGTGGAGAGAGCTGGACATACCTTCCTTTTTCAGGCAGTGTATGTGTAATGAGTCCATCCCTAATTTCACTGTATTTCTGAGGACTTGTTCTGGTTGTTTTATGTGCTCTGAACTTTGGGCAGTGGGAGCAACAGATTACAGAAGGGAAGTGTGACTGTGTCCCTAAGCCGCCACCATCTAGTGCTTTGTTTGGAGCAGTCTTCTAGTCTTATCTTCACGTTCAGTTAGCAGTGTTAAGCAGATCACATATTCTGTCAAGTAAAAAGCCATGGCACTAAGACCATTCATTCTTTTGTGCAAAACTGTTTCAATTTTAGCAAATTGTAGACAATAGCAGTCTGTTGCTCGCTCCATACGCTTAAGCTTGCATGTAAACTTTGAATCGAAGAATCAAAGAATGATTTGGGTTGGAAGGGACTTCAAAGACCATCTAGTTCCAACTCCCTGCCATGGGCAGGGACACTTTCAACTAGACCAGGTTGCTCAAAGACCTGTCCAGCCTGGCCTTGAACACTTCCAGGGATGGGGCAGCCACAGCTTCTCTGGGCAACCTGTGCCAGGGCCTCACCACCCTCACAGTAAAGAACTTTTTCTCAATATCCAATCTAATCCTGCCTTCTGTCAGTCTGAAGCCATTCCCCTTGTCCTGTCACTCCAGGCCTTGTAAATAATCTCTCTCAATTTTTCTTGCAGGTTCCTTCAGGTACTAGAAGGACACAATTAAGTCACTCCAAAGCCTTTTCTTTTCCAGGCTGCAAAGAGGCTGGGTTTTTTGCTCTGAGTCAAGTTGTTATCAGTGATTCTGTCTATAAATGAGTTCCAGAATAAACCTGATTTTCATATGCTTTCTGAAAACAAGGAATACTTGTGAGTTGTATGTGAAAGCAATGAAAGCAACGTCTAATATCAAAGATTTATACTTTAGTAAAACTTTATTCTGCATAATTTGGAGGAGAAATTTTGATGTGTTTGTTCTTACTTCATGATTTATTTGAGATAGAGGCTGGTAAGGTTTTAGTTTGGAATCAGAGAGATATGAGGATGAGCCAGAGATGACATGCAAGTCGTGTGAGTCATGTTTGTAGATGGACCATGACAGAAGTGAAGAGCCAGGAAAGAGAAGGACACATGGAGCACACAGCTGTGAGATGCAGGCAAATGGAATATACAGAGACAGAAATCACAGAATCACAGAAATAGGCTAAAACTGAGGATAAGGAAGGTTCAGAGTCAAGGCCAGGTGTTACTCTTAGAATCAGGAGGTTGAAAATGATGGATATTGAGCTATTCAGTATTAATATACTCCTCCTCTGAGTTCTGCTGGCTCTTACATCTTTTGTCCTCATTTTGTGGTCCACAAACTTAGACCCTTTTTCACACTCCTTCCACTGAGCACTGCCTTTCCTGAGGATGCAAGGATGGGTACATCTCATGGACTGGAGCACTCCAGCCTCCAAACAAGCAAAAAATGCAGCTCCTCACCAGTTCTGCCATTACTGCTCCAAAGGCCAAAGTTGTCCCTGTAAAGCCACTGGTGTTACACCTAGGGATGGATTTTGCCATTGTATTTGAGAGAATAGGCACTCAATGTGCAAGCTGGGCACCATAAAAACTTGTAATAAAATTTAAAAAAGACTGTATTGTTGCCATCTGCATCTTGCTTGTGTAATCTTCCTGCAGAATCTCCAGATGATCTCTCAATCTGGAGGTAGTTTTGGTTTACATATATGGCTTTTGACAGGCCACCTCTGCCAGCCACTATGTGTTGGAGCTGTAAAAATAAGAAAAACAATAATATTGCTCCCTGAAAGCCAAATCAAACCACAGTACAGATCTGACAGCTGTCCAGGGAACTGAAAACAATCAGTCATAAAATGCCTTTAAATCAACAAATGGAGAACCAAAGAAATATCAAGTGAGATTAATCACTGTCAGTTGTTCCAAGATTTTATAACAAAGGGGCAGGAAGAGGAATTAGGGTTGCAGACTTTATACCCCTGTCCTCACCCCTCCCTTTTTCTTTTTCTTTTTTTCTTTTTTTTTTTTTTTTTGAAGGGCAGCAGTTATCCAAGTCAGTAAAAATGAGGTAATTATATTGCAAAATTCTTTGGATGAGAATGAGCCCTAGTTCCAAAATCTGAAGCTGCATTTACCCACAGCAGAAAATTGCTGGAAATCGGGTGAATAGCAGCTTGCATGTTTATTTTTCCTAGAAGAAAACAATTGACTCTTCAGAACTCATTTCAAAGTGACTGAAAACAGATGGCAGTGGAGATGATTTGCAACCCAGAAGCATCAGGATGGTTATGGATTCCTGGGGGCTTGTGTCGTGTTTGTCTGCCTTAGGCTTAAACAAATACAAACTGGACTGGGAAGCAAAAAGGGCTGTTCAGGAGTTCTCAATCACCTATCCCTCCTGCTGAGGGAATGGGAATGCAGCTATGCTCTTTCTTCTATGATTATTAATTAGTTTGTGTGCTAGGGGCAAGGCAGAGATGATGCTGCCTTCCTCAAATTCTGCAAAATTTGTATTGAAATTGTGTAGCAGGACGAAAAAGGTCTGCAAAATTTCCAGCCAGAAGCTTAGTAGAGAGAGATCCCCCCCCCCAGTTTTGTTGGTGGGGTGGTTCAGTGGCAAGTCTTCCTGGTAAATCTATAGCAAAGTTAATTTGTACTGCAGAAACTCCAGGTGCATGTGATTGTAATTAAATACTGCACCAGTAATGGAAAAAGGTCTCCCTGTGGTCTGTATGCAGAAGCTCTGAGTGGATCTCCAGTGTTTTTTGGGATCCCCTGTGCTATTGTAGTGCAGTATGGAAGACAGGTGCTGTGGATATTGGTTTTATTTATCAGAGTAAAGCTGGCTGTTCAGTATTTGAAGAAAGTACCTTTTTATATGATGCTTTTTCGATGTTAATACAGCAAGAATTTGAACTTTCTCCAACAAGTAAAGGAATTAAATGGCAATCACACAGTGTTTCTTCTTGCCAGAACACCCAAAACAAGCTTACTATTTTTCTATTAGCCATTGAGAGCAGAGATGTAATCACTTTTTCTATAACCTCTATATATACAGTTTGCATGACATGGATGTTCAATTTGTTTTATGTATTAATCTTCATAGTTTCAATGTTTGTGTTAGTTGCTGCATGATTCTTACCAGTCTGTCAACAGCATTGGCAGAACCAGGTCCTACTTCGATGGATTGCACAGCCCGAGGACACCTGTGGCAGTGCTTTTATTGATGCAGAAAAGTATTTAAATGTTGAATGATTTCAGGTTGTGAATAGTCACACTCAGTTAACAGTGTCCTGTATTTAAAGCCAAGCTCGTATGTCTGTGCTTTGGTGGAGCAGGGAGCAGGTGCACATTTTCACAATGCTATTTCTAACAAACTTAAATGATGCTGTGAGGAGATTCCAGAGCAAATTCCCATTTTCAGGTCAGGCCTGTAGTAGTAAACTGCCTGAGATTTAAAGGTGCAACTGTCACTTTTTCCATCTTTAGTTTCAGAGGTGAAAATGGCTCAGACCTAACTGTTGCCCATGCTGCAGTCACTGGGGTGCTTGCAGGCTTTCCAGGTTTGCTGATACAAGGTTAATTAGTGTAAAGTTTGACCCCTTGCCCCCCACTTTCTCTCTCTCTGAAGTCACAACTAAGCCTTTGTGCCATTTTATTTACCTTGCATTTTATCTCTCTTTATTCTTCTCTCCCCAGGAGCCCAGTTCTCTCTCCATGGCTTCAGTCTCTCTCCTTTTTTCTTTTATTGTCATGCTGAGCCTCTGGAGTTCTTTTTACTGAAGAAAGGCTGGAGTGAAAAGTCCCCGCAGCCCAGCTCTCGCATAATCTGATCTGAGCTTAATCCAATTTGTCTTGGCAGGGAGTTTTATAGCTGGGATGGGCAACCTCAGAAAAGCAAACCTGGGCTGGCTGTACTGTGACATACTCCTGCCTTTTTGCATCACAACTGGCTTGGTCCTGGCCAAGCAGGTGTTGTAGGGATATGGTTTATAAGTGAAGTCAAAATAGATGGATAGCCTGTAGAGAAAGGGCCTGGTGTCAGTTTCCATCAGAGGATGAAGCTGTGACTGGGCAATTAAAGGCAGAGCAACATGTGTGACTTCAAAGGTACTGAGGGAGTGAGTGGTTCCTATGCAAGCTAATGTCCTTAGAAGTTTCTTCCTAGCTCCACTCTTGCTAGTAGAATCTCTTAAGAGGGCATCTTGTGGCCCCTGAATGATCTGGCTGCTTCTTCCAGCCCTCCTCTGAGAGGGTAGAAGGATATGACTGTTGGTAGCATCAGTTGGAAGGATTGATGTGTTGCTTAGATGGATTTATAGAACAGCCTTTCTACAGAGCATTTTAATCTGCTGAAGTAGCTCTTGGTTGCTGACATTCACATTTCTTCCCCTCACACATGGTGTGACAACGATGCAGCAGAGCAATGAGTCCATGTGACAAAATCTTTGTGGTGGATGTGGTGGGTCTGTTCCCATAGTCATTAATAATGCCGAGGTTGACAAGTTACTTCAAGGACTGCCAGCTCTTCTTTACCTTCTCCAAGAGGACTTTGAAGGATACTTTTATTCACTGTGCTTATTTCAGGCCGGTGGGCATTTTGGTGGGAGTGGAAACTGAAGAGGTAGAGGGGGTAGTATAAAACTGCACATTGCTCCTTCCTGATAGTGCCAGAAGCCACAGTTTTTTCAAGTCTTTCAACACAAATGCTGCTCTCTAAACAGCTCAAGCTTCTGGTGGGAGGAGAAATCTGCATTCATAATGCAGTTGGGGCCCATCTCAACAAAGTTCTTCAGGTTCTGGCTGATTTAGAACATGGCTGAAGTGCATTGGATGTGAGAAATACTCTGCCAATGTTTGCAAAGGCATGAAGTCGTGTTCCTTGCTTTAATGTTCCATTTAATAACAGCCTCAGGCCTTCTAGCTAGTCCATTTCAAGGCACTAATTGAACTTCTTGGGTGCTCAAGGCCATTAACCTTTGACTGTAGCCCATACTAGAGGCAAACTAATCCCTCAAACGTTCTCCCTGTGCCTTATTGCTTAAGCAATGCTGGGGGAACGTGCTACTTCACCAGATAAATCATTCACCATGATATCATCAGAGCTGCTGGGTTTCCATTTAATTCTGGTGGGGTACAGAATGTTACAAACCATGGCAATTAGCATTTGCAGCACTGAAAAACCTGCTTGAGTGATATACATGCATTTTCAAAAGAAAAAAAAAAAAAGAGAACAGAAGCAGGGAGGTGCAGGTTGACAGGGAAATGCATCCTTCCCCTGGGCAGGTGAGTTACTTATGTGGCAGTTTACTCTTATTTCTGCTGATCTGGACCATCTGCCAGGTCTCTTCCATCACTCTGCTGGAGGCATGGGGTTTGTTTGTGCCATGATATGTTATAATGGAGAGTAATGGAATGCAACTGTGTGCATATCCAGAAAATCCAGAAGTATCCAGAAAAAAAACACCTCACTGGAGACAGTTTAGAGCTCTGTATTAGAAAGTTTATTTTCCCCTAAGCTTCCATTGCTGTCTGGAGTAACTCTCTGGGGGATGCTAGATTGGAATATTTTTAGAAGTGACTTTGAGCAGTGAGTTGGTTTGCAAGCTTAGACCAAAGCTGTCAGTCCTTCCCAAGGTATAACTCTCTCTCTCAATCTCTCTCTCTTTCTCTCTCTCTCTCTTATGAGAGTTGTCTGAGATGAGTGCTCAAGATTTCCTTACTGGTACCTTCTGGACTGGTGTAATGAGCTCTGGTCTGCAAAAGTGCCAAGAAAATGAATATAAAACTGTATTGACAACTCATTCCTTCCACAGACTAATCAAACAAAAGACCTTCCCAGACCTTGTTTTCCCACTCCTCTTGATCTCCTACTTCCTTTTCAAAGATGTGGGGGGGTTTCCTCTCATCCCCATCTGGCTCCTCTGGACGCTCCCTTTTCCTTTTCTCTCCTGCTGGCTGAGTGCTGGGCTATCTGCTCATCTGTCCTAGCAGTAGCTATTTGAAGTTTCTCAGATCTCCAGTGTTGGTTGCATCCCAACCCAGTTCTGCTCTTTCAGTGCTGAAATGCATGCAGAGACTATTCTGAGAAGGAAAGGCTCTGTCTGTCCAAAGCCAGAGGCAGAGACATACCCTCAGCATTGATGCCTGTTGATTCCAAGAAGCAGCTTTGGACTATTCTTGTGTGAAAAGCTGTCTCTGCTGCCCTGGAGCTGACAGGGATCTGGAAGGGGACTACACATGTGGTAGCCCCAATTACCAGTCATAGTTCCCAGTGAGAAGGACTTTGGTACCAAAGACAGTAAGATCAAAATATTTTGTGTGTCTGTGTCAGTGTGACCTTAGAGCAATAGGACTGAAGGGTGGGGTTTCCAAACTGTGTGGCAAGTGGCTCCAGTCCTGAAGGAATCCAAAACCCTCCAGTGTGCTTATGAGCAAAATGAGGAGGAATGTGTAGCTACTGGCTTAGTTCTAGGGCACTGCAGTCCCTAAGTCTAGCCTAAACTCATTGCCAGAGTAATGAAAGAGCAGAGATGAGTTTGAGGGAGTGCAAAAGAACATGAGCTCACCCTGGAGGTCTTAAGCTGCCAAGGTTTTCCTGAAAAGGGAGCTGATTCCATGCAGACAGAATAAAAGGACTCAAATGTCCCCAATAGGAAAGTTTCTATTAAAAAACCCCAAATCCAGACATGCACTTTTTTACTAATGTGAAAATTCTTCTGTTGTTTATGAGATCAACTCTTTAAGGGGGGTAGTGGAGGGAGAAAAAGAAAAGAAGCTGTTTGTTAGCAAAATGAAATCCAGACAAATATTTATAGCTACTTTCAAGTGGCTTGTTCTAACATGAGTCGACTATCCTTAATACCTTCCCTTTAGCACCATTAAGCATCTCACTGGCACTCAGAACAAATTTATGAATGTCTTATAAAAGTCAACAAGCCACAGGAAAAAAATAAATAAAAAAGAGCCTTGTGCAAACAGTGCTTCATTGCAAGAACTCAAACAAAGAAGGTCATATTCATCATTTGCTCATGGAGAGGGAAAGCCAAGGAGACTGATGAATGATGACACAAGACCTGGCTGACTTTAAATCCCCACCTAACAGGAGTTTCTGTAGGTGCTGCCAGGGTGGCCACACTCTTTGCAGGCTGCTCCCCTGCCTCCTGCCACATCTCACAGGTTCCAGTAATTGCTGTTCTCCATCAGAGCACTGGCTGTTGTGCCTGCAGACACGGGTGAACTGCGGGAGTCTGACCTGCAAAGTCACTTGAGGAGCTGAATTCCTGTCCAATGAAGTGTGCTGGTCACTGAGCTTAATAAAATAAGGTGGGGGTAACTTATATTGTTGGAGCCTGTCCATCAAATAGAGGGATAGATATCAGAATATGATAATTGATGGTAAATCAGGTGGTCAAATGTGACTCTACTTGAGACAGGAGGGGAATGTGACCTAAAGTAATATTCCCACTGGATTAGCCCATAATGTTAACTTTCTCAGCAACTTTTCAAGAGTTGATATAAAAGGTTTTGGTAGCTGTAGGTGCTGGTTTCCTATTCTATTTAAGTATTGTGATGTACAAAATGGCAATTCATTCGGAACTTAGTGCAGTCCATAAGAATTTTTATCAAATCTAGAAAGCTCCAAAGCCAGAAAGGTAATTTCACTATGAAAATGCCATTCTTCCAGTGACATGCTGAAAGAAGGAGGACTGCCACTTGTATGGTGGCTCTCTAGAGGTTAAAGCTGGGCTGATCAGGGGCTGTAGTAGGAAGAAGGATGTTCTCCAAGGCAATGAGGTTCGGTTTGGAGCATTAGCAGGAGCCAAGTCTTCTACTGTAGTGGGGAGATATTTGGGCCTGGGCTCAGGTAGGGAGTATGGGGTAAGTCTGAATTTATGGAAATGTGAAGACCAGTAGAGAGATGGGATATGCCTTGGAGGATGAAAGATGGGGAAAAGGTTAGTCTGCACAGTGGAGTGGTAATCCTGGGTTAAACCTGGGACTGGGGAGGGGTGGTTTTAGTACATAGTTGGATTTTTGGCTAAACAGTCATTCTAATGAGAACTCCTTTCTTGTGGCACCTGTGTGGTTTCTGATGAATCAGTGAATTGTTCTTCCAGCTCTCAAACCTGCACTCTATTTTCCTTTTCCCTAGCTTTTGGAAATCTGATCAGATTTGAAACAGAAGGGTTTTGTATTCTTTTCTTCCCACGATAAGGAAGCATGTGTGTGCTCACAGGTCACACCACTGGCAGATTATCAGCAAGCACAGTGTTGCATTTCAGTGAAATGAGTCATTCTCCCCATGTAGCTGCAGAAGCAAGTGTCCCACAAGGTGACCACTGCTGCAGAATAGAGTTCATCTCTATAGCCTCCATAGCTGTGAAACACTTTGAAACTGTATAAATGCAGATATTCGTTACTGTTTGTGACATTCCTGTTTTTGAAGTTACCTGGCAAAAGGGCTGCTGCCATCACACGTCTGTTTGCTCTTGCCTGGAGACTGTGCAGCTAATGCCAAGCAGAGAAGCCAGTTCTAAGGTCCTTCCTACCAGGACCTTGATGTCTGAGCTCAGGGATGATGGAACTGTGGCAATCTGAGCTCTAGCTGCTCTGTTGTGGCTGTGGCATGTTGAGCCCCACGGTGGATATGCAGCTTGTTTCCTTCTTCCAGGACAACATACACTAAATTACTCTTCCTGTTGCTTCCCTATCCCTGTTGTCATGCAAGGGATGCTGAGAAGAACTGTTACTAAGTATGTTAGAAAGTCACTGTTAGGGTTTAATGCTTCCTGGGGTCACTTAAAGCTCAGTGGGGGACAATTTATGTGTATTCTGACTCATGGGGTGTAATAACCCAGTGGAAAGGAAGCTGTTACATTTGTCATTTTTATCTCTTAACTTTTTTTTCAAGCAAATCTAGAAGACCTGTGCCCATGAGAGAGCCTGCAAAGTTCATTTGAAGGAGAGTGGAAAAAGCAACCCTCAAACTTTTTGTAATTCAAATAGAAAAGAACTGAGAGAACAAGAAAAATCAAATGAGGGATGATGAAAGAGCTTCATGGTTTTGAACAGTTATTTCTAGGGTTAAAGTCTGTCTGCTGTGAGTTAGACTTTCTCCTTCTCTGAAACCATGTAAAAGTTAAACAGTACAAGACTATTTGCTGCTGTAAGTTGCTATCCAGAATCTCAGTACTTTTGGCTGCCTGTGGTTTATCTTTCATGCATGTCTTTTCTTTCAATATTTAAGGTAATCTTCTGCTTTATAGCATGACATAAACTGATAACGAAAACCTTGATAGTTTCTTTAGCCACTTTTTTTTTTTTTCAAACATTTTGTGTTGCTGAATTATTGAGTCAGCTGTAATGACCTTGATGTAAACATGTACTTTTGAACTCATGTGAGGATCAAAGACAAAAGAATTTGAAACGGAGGCTGGAATCTGGAAATGATCCATTTCAGGTTGGCATCAGTCTTCCTTTTTTTTTTTTTTTCATTCATTTTTGTAATGTGGAGCCCAGAGTAAATTTGCTCTGTTCAAAAGAGAAGAAAAGTGGCTTTCAGACAGTAGCACAATGGTTGCAGCATTGGTGTTCATAATAATTAATCTGCTTTGTTTCTTGCTTTAACATGATGATCATCAATGTAAATCATACACAAATGACATGGAACAAAACCTCTGTTATTTTCTGATGGCTCTTTTGCTTGGATTCTCTGACTAGTCTGCAATGCTAGCCAGAAAAAGCAGTAGATAGCACTCAACTGCAGGTTAAGGTATTTGAGAGAGAAAGTGTAATTTGTTTGAAGAAAGCCTTCCTGATTTCTTTAAGAAATTAAGAAAGTTGAAGTCCAACATTACAAGGCTGTGTTTTATGAGCCTTTTTTTGACTATGATTGACTTTGAGACAAATGGATCAGCTGTTTATCATTTCTAGAGGGAGCAGCCAAAACTGTGTTTAATAGTCAAGTTAGAACTTTGCTGCACTGCTCTGAAGAAATGAGGGATGAGTTGTGCTGGCAACAGCAGTTTTGCTTCACAGTTTTTCTGACTGCTGGCACTGGAATTGAGAGGAGGTTTTGTAATCTATTAAAACTGACATTTAGCTTTGCTTAAGGTGACTTAAAATTCTAAAAACAAATGCTCCGAAATTTTGTATGCTGCTGAGTGAACTGCAGAGAAATAGAAGTTTTTTTCTGAAGTCACCTCTGATTTTGTAAACCTTCCCTCTCAAATGCTTGATCTCAAGTCCTTGAGCTGAGCTTGAGAGCATCTGTAGGTTTCCTTGGGTTCAAGTGGAAAATAAAGGTGACTATCTGTGAAAACCAGGCCTGCTTTGTCCCTTAGGTTGGACATTCAGGACAAGAAGACACATTTAAGCACCCTATCTGACATACTTGCTCCTGTTACGAGGGCAGGCAGAGCTGAAACAAGTGCAATAACCCAGTTTCCCAGGTCTCCTATATTTTGCCTTGTAACCTGCTCTTCCCTGTTGGTAGGTAGGAGAACAAAAGGCTCTCTGGGGTCAAGGACAAAAGTGATTTTTCTCTTTAAAAAGTTCCCCATAGCCCCTTTTGATGTTGAAATTAATAAAATCCCTGCTGTATCTGTCACATCTCCTTTATAGGTTTCTTGTGTTTCCAGTGAGTAACTGTGTGTAAATGTTAAATATCTAAGAAGTTAAATTTCCAGGCTTTTACTGGCATTAAACACTAGATAGGTTTTTATGGAAACCTGATTCTCCAGCAGCTGTAAGTTCCTAACAGTAACAAACAAACAAAAATTTGCTTTTTTTCCAGCCACACAATCTTTAAAATATTAGCAGGGTTTTTAAAATTTTATTTGTACTAGTAGTCTTTTTCCCAGCTGTTTTGCTGATCAATGCTTTCATTTTTCTTCACTCTCAGCCCAACAGACACTTTTACTTTTATTTTAGTTTTTAACAAGAAGGACACTGAGTTGACTTCTTGGTCTTATTCCTAAAAATATATTTCTGAGTGCAATTAAAGGAGTTTGTCACCAGTTCCTGGATTGCACAGAAGTCCTCTCTGATACTGCAGAGTAACATTTTGCAGGAATTAATATGGGAAAGAGACTGCTGCCATTGTGACATAGCACTGAAATACTTCATACTTATTTGTACATGCCAGTCCAGCTCTGACATCAGTGGCACCAGTGTTGATCTGAATCTTCTTGAGACATTGCAGTCCTGCACTGTGGTGTAATGCTGGGACAGAAAAGGCTCCTGGTAACTTTCCACTTGCCTCATGGAGACCCTCTGCTCACAAAAAAACCCTCTTCCTTTAAGAATTTTTTTTCTGTGTTTCTTTTGCTTTTGTCAGGAAAGGTGATGTGTCAGGTGCTTACAGTAGGAGAAAAGGACATGCCCCAAACCATCCAACTGGTGTTAGACCCACGGCAAAGAGGCTTTACCCTACATCCTTGTTGAAGGTCGGACAGGGAAGTTTCCTAAATGCGTCGTGGTGGAGACAGGTGCCTGAGGCTGGTATGTGGGAAAAACCTGGAGACTAGCCAGGATCATGAGAGCTTGTGGTGCAGTGGGATTGAACATTGCCCATGCTTCTGGAGCACCAAATCCTCTCCAACTTTCTTTGTAGTGATGGCCGCTGAGAACTTTGGTGTTGCCACAGGGATTAGATGGGAGGTGAGGAAATGCAGAAAGGCTCAAGTAGGTGGTTGAGTACAATCTTGTGTTCTCCAGTGCTTGGCTGTGGCACTGACAGTTCTGTCATCTGCTTTTGAACCTTTTACAGATCCATCTTTATTTTCTACATAAAAACACTTAAAAAAGAGCATCGATTCAATCAGTCCTAAGAGCTCAACCTCAGCAACAACTGAAGAGGTCACAAGGGGCAGATGAGAAAACCAATGTCTGGACTTCTGCTGATAATTTGGGTCCTTTCTAGTTTATAAAAGGAGGTGTATCGGAGAGGTTGCACAATCTGAGACTTGAAATGGAAAAGGATTCACAGAAACAGATAATTCTCCTAAGGGGAAAATAAACTCCCAAGGAAGTGAGAGGCTCAGTATTTTGAGTACACAGGTTACCAGGAAATGAGAATCTAACAGACCTGGCTGTGTATGGTCCTTCTGTTGTGCAGCTTAGGGTTTAGAACATCTGTCAGTCATGGCCAGTGGGGTTTTGTGGAGTGGAACAATGTGCCTTTATCCCCTCGCTGGGAAGTAGTTGAGTGTTTTGTGGATTGTACTGATTGTGCCTGTCTTGATCTCAACATTTTGCTAATAAAGTATCTTTTAGTTTGTGTGAGGGGACGAAGCAACACACTAAGTCAATCACAGTCAAGTGACATAAGTCCCAGTGCCACCCAGTCCTGCTTGGTGCATTTCAGCTCTTAGTTATTGCAGAACAGGTTTAAAAATAAGTTGACATTCACTGATCTGTGTCTGGGTTATCTTTCTCCTTCCATCTCCTTTAAGTTGGCAGTGGGTTCTCAGGCAGCACTCCCACGTTTCTTGGAGGAGGCTATTCTTCACACTCGCTGATGTTAAATGCTTTGGGATCACAGTTCTGCATATTCTCACTGTCCTTTAAAGACTGATGTGGGACAAGGTCCTGTTCTCCTTTGTTTAGTTTTTCTAAAGACTGGGCCTTTTGCTTGGACTGTTGCCCAAGTATTTTTACAAGTCCAGACTTTCACTCTGCCCTTGAGAGCTGCTGTGTGTTTTTTTTTTTTTCCTCAGGATTTGGGTTATGAATGTCTCTCCGTAGCCTGGCTTGGGAGGGAGAGAGAAATGCACAAGAAGAGCTAAAGGATCTTGATGTATAACATAATTTCTTATTATTTGTAAACAAAAAAATCAGGTCCTTACCTTGGCCTAATATCCAAGGTATGTTTCACTCAAGGGCAGATCAGCTGACAATCAAAATTCTTGTACAATGAAGAGGGATCATCAATCACTATTTCATTCATGATTATTTCCTCCTCTTGCCTCAGAAGGCCTGTGTTGGCATGAAATCCAATCTGCTCATCAAAGCCATTAGACTGAGGCAGGAGCTGCTTTAGGTTTCTTGGCCCCGGGAGCTCTTTGCAGAAGTCATACTGTACTCCAGGGACTGCTGGGATTTTAGCTGTTGTGGATGCAACAGCTATGGAAATGACACAGGGTATAACAGAGCAAGTTTAGAAAAAGCTGCTAAATTTTGGGATTTCCACATCCATCAACTTCCAAATGCCCTTTCAGGAGGGAATGTGTTATTATTTTACTTCTAATAAGATTTTTTTTGTCTTCTCCTTTTCCCTGAAATGGCGAAATTAAAATCTGTTATATGCAGTTGGAAAGAGAACTTGCTGTGTGCAGTGTTCTCTTGAGGAGTGACATAACCAGATATAGACAGAATTGTCTGTAGAATTGCACTGTACATAAGGAAAATACAGTTTTAAAAATTGACAATTATTGCTACTATGCCATATTTGTATTTCTTTTATTTGCAAGATACAGTTTATTCCTATTTGAGATAGATTTCAGTTGATTTGCACCAGGAGAAATCCATAACACAGCAATAACACAATATTTCCTGTAATTATACCTCCCCAGCCTGCAACTGAGAAACTTTTTGAACCCGAGATTTGTTCTTTTCCCCTCTCTGAGATCAGTGGCAGCTGTGGGCACTTGGTAATCTCTGAAGCCCAAACTACTATATTTAAGTATCTAAATATAGACATAGAGGCCTATGAGCCCATGGGTACCATTGAAGTAGACTGGAAATTTCCCATTTGCCTTTTTGGGCATTGGATCAGGCCCTATTTCAGGTAACCAGCTTGAAAAAAAAAATTGGATTAAGTGGCTTGTGCAAGATGGTTGAACAAATAGGACAAATGGCTGGCAAGGCTCAGGAGCTCTGGATGCCATTCCTGCACTCTGTCTGCCAAATTAAATCTGTTCTTGTATTGAAAGAGCTTGTGCTGGTGAGCATGCAGTGGAGGTGCAAAGGCATCTTAATTACACCTCCTTAGAGAACACTGCTGCAGAGAACACTGCTCTTTATAGCAATGACTGGAGAGCAGGAGCTCACAGGAGGCTGTAGCATGACTTCTGCCTAGTTAGCAAAGTGATTGAGACAGAACCTCTTCTGTTGGTCCAGGAAGGATTCAGGATTTTCAGTCCTTCTGTGCATCCTGAAGTGTACATGTGTACCTTGTTATATAATTTAGTATCTCTGTTGCAAATAAAGACATTTAGAGAGGGGAGAAAGCAGAGACTCCTCAGAACTGGCTGTAACAGTAAATAGGTATCATTTGGGGATTTATGCTGTACAGGCTACAGGCACTAAACTGATGGCAGGGAGATGAGCCAGCCTAGCGGCGAGCTCTGCCTCAAGTATGTGCTAAGGCAGGTCCCTTTCCCTTTGAAGGCAGGGAGAGTTAAACCATTGCCTTCACTGCAGTTGGGTTAAGCCTGTAAATAGTTCTTAACACTTGCATATTATGAGTTACTCTCATGGCCAGATCTAAGCATAGTTGATCTCTGGAGGAATTTGACTTTGCATACAGTCAGACATTCCTCATTTCTCATTAGTTAGGTAAACACATGTGCAGAGAAGTTGGTTTTGTCATCTTAACACAGTTAGTTCTTCCTGAGAGGATGCTGAATGCTCTTTCAGAAATACAGTATTGCATGGAATACATTTCTGAAAAGAAACAGTTTGTCTCCCAATGAACTGTGTGGCTGTGACAGCTGAGCAGGGAAGGTTCAGGATATGCGTAGGTTGAAGTCTTTTATGATGTGGGACCTTTGGCATCTGCTCTGCATGTCACAGAAGATAAGGATAGCAAGTGGGGGGTTCAACAGCTGGGATGGGAATGAATGGGAATGGCAGTGAGCTGTCATCTGATGGCTGAAGCAAAGGGGCATGAGAGAGGCTTTGGAATACTGTCTGTAATTGCTTTTTACAATATTAAACTTCTGTAGAATTATAGGATGGTTTGTGTTGGTAATGACCTTAAAGGCCATTTTGTTCCAATACCTTGCCATGGGCAGGGCACATCTTCCACTAGATCAGGTTGCTCTAAGCCCTGTCCAACCTGGCCTTGAACACTTCCAGGGATGGGGCATCCACAATTTCTTGAGGCAGCCTGTGCCAGGGTCTCACCATCCTCCCATAGACGAATTTTCTCTTAATGTTTAACCTAAGTTTCCTCTTTTTCATCTTGAAGCCATCTGCCTTGTCCTGTCACCACAATTCCTAATGTAGAGTCCTTCTCTGGCTTCCTTGTTGGCTCCTTCAGATACTGGAAGTTGCTGTGAGATTTCCACATAACCTTGTCTTTTCCAGGATGAACAGCCCCAACTTTCTCAGCTTGTCTGCATAAACTTCATCTCTTGCTTGTCTTCATCTTCTTTACAATTTTATGTTTGTGATTTCACAATCATACACAGTCACTTCCCTATGGATTTATTATCAAGAAAAGCACTCAGCAGATGCACTTGTCACATCACACACAAGTGAGCTGCAATGCTAGTGCTGAAGTAGGAGCTAAAAGCTGGGAACCTGGACACACCCAAAACGAGCATGTCAAGGTCTGAGGTACCTTGTGCTCTCCCTTCCTCAGTTGTCATGGGAATGATCAGAAGACTCAGTACTGGGTGATCCTGCTGGTCCTGAAGTGGGAGATGGCTTTAATGCACTGGACAGGAGCATGACTTAGACAAGCAGATTGGAGACCTTCTCAGCACTGCCGTTAGTGCTTGCAGTTAGGTTTTATTGCTCAGTAAACCTTTGCCTGTTTTGATCTTCATTTCAGTAAGGCCAAGTTGCTGTGTCTTAGTCACATGCAGTGCACTAATGGTCTGTGTTCCTCTTCTAAGAGCCAAATGAGTTGCATCTTGTCTGATATCTCTGGAAAAATTCCATGCAGAAGGCATTGGGCAGCCACACCCAGGGCCAGAATCTTCTCAAACAAGGGTTGGTTTTCTCACAGCACTATACGTGTAAATGCAAAACACAAAGCAGTCCATTTTAATCCGCAGTTTCCAAGAACATGGGTTTGGACCTGGATGTGTGGGTATGCAATGAGTCTAAAATTAGACTTACCTAACTTTGCCATTAAGCTCGATATCTAAGCATCTGTGGGAATGATTCCCCAAGCCTGCAGTTATTGCCTGCTGTGAGCTGGGCTGTTCCCCTGTCTGAGGGTAGTGCTGTATTGTTCTCTTAAGAGTTGTTTTATCACTGTAATTAGTCTACATATTGGGGAGGGGTGTGAGGGGGGGGAATAAGAGCATACAGAAGGACAAAGGCAAAACGTATTAAGAGACCCTGTAAACATGTGAAACTCTCCATATGATTTTTTTAGTTGAGAAATAAAATATTTCTAACTTCTTTCATCTAGACTTCAACAGAAATGTCTCTCCCATATGCCAGTGGTATAATCTACATAATGAACAAAACTTCACAGATGGACTGGCTGATGCAATGGACATTCTTTAATATTGACAATTACTGAGCTATTGCTTCCTGTGTTGCATAACATATAAGAGCACTGTAATTCAGGGAGGTGAGATTTTGTTCCAGAATAGTCAGTGGCACAAAACAGCTAGAGGAAAAGAAGGCAGGCATTAAAAAAAGAGGTCCCCAACAAAAAACAGCTTTAGAATGTGTGTGCCCTTTTAAAAACAAATAAACAAAAAAGCCCCACTCTGATTTCATACTTTACTTTTTGACCAATGTCATTAAGTTAATGGGATTTTTTCTCCCCACAGTTTATACAATGATACAGCTCTTCTGACTGTCTTGGAACTTGTTTGTGCCCTTGGCTTCTGAAGTTTTTAAAACTTGTTTTAGGTTTTATTACAAATGCTTTTTTTAAACTAAAGGCCTTTTAGGAATGCAGGAAAATATTTGTTTTGAAGTCCAGCTTTCACCTTCGTTGCTTTCCTTGGCCAAACCTCACCACTTATTCAAATTCACAAAGTTCTAGGACTTCAGATTTTATTTCTGTAACCCTACTTGGCAGGTTAGAGATCAAATCCTTTCTGGGTCATCTCTCAGTCTTTCTCCAAAGATGGTTGGTGGTGATATGGTTTTAAACTCTAGTTCAATCTGCTCTCCCAGTTATTGCTGGATCAGAGAGGTAAAGTCAGAGAGGTTGAATTTACTATGACCGTGTGTCCAGGTCTTGGAAGAGCTTAGTGGAAAACAGAAGTCTAGTTTTTATGAAAGAGGACATTTTCTTTTGCTGTGTTATTGAGATGTGTCATCCCAGCCAAGAACCTGGAAGACATTAAAGTAGATGTGATTGTCACAAACATTGAGGGTTTTATTTTTTTATGAGCCAGCTATGCTTTAAGAGTGTATGAGGTGAAACTGCAACCCACAAGTAGGTATGAAGGTGACATTTTGGTTATCCAGGAACAACAATAATATGCAAGAGTTCTCAGTTCTATGTGTGTGGGGAGAATGTAAAATTTTATGTAGTGATGGTTTCCAATATAATGAAAGATATCTCACTCTTGGAGCGAAACTTAGACACTCACCTATCCAAAGCATTTGCCCAAGGCCTCCCCAAACTCACACTCTCGTGTTTTGTTCTCCTTAGGTGCCTGATTCCTGGGTCTACAGCATTTATTCTGTCTCACAGGGTATGTCTGCTGTCTAACTGAAGGTGTGACTGCTCCACCTCGTGTACCTGTACCAGCAGTGGAGTGATTGCACTGGCAAATGCTGAATTGCCAAATATATTTGCAGAGTTTTGGGCAACCATAATGAGCCTGAGCCGAAATCCCCCCTGTTGTCATCCTTAGTTCTGAGGTAACTGGACTGGTATTGATGACACTACCTTGGGGATGTCTGACTTGGAGTTGCACTGTAAATGCACCATCAGAAGTTCCTGCAGCTTGGGTCAAAGCCATACTGCTTTGAGCAATAGAAAGGTATGGAGACTGTGTAATCCCTTCCCAAAAGATTGTACATGTCCTTAAAGAAAGGTGTTTTTTGTTGACTTAGATCAGCTTTAAGCTGAAGACTTTCATAAGGGTTCCTCTTTCATCTTCCCTTAGACTGTTTTCAGGTGTTGCACTAGATCATATCTCCCTTCCTGCCTCCTTGCCTGGGACCATGACCTCTGAATGCCTTACTCTCTATTTTAGGCATCTTGTCCTGACATTTTTTGGCACAGAGCCTGCAGCCTCTGCTTTGCAGGGTGAACCAAAACAGCGGGCTGGCTGAAACAGCTTGCTCAGAGACTCATGGGCAGCTGGGGATTGAGCTAGGAACTGTGAATGTAGATCTTGAATCCTAATGAAGTGTTCTACCTACTGTTTTCCTCCCTCTTCTAGAAGATCTTGAGAACAACAATATTCTGCTGAAGCTATAGTTGAAACTCAGCTTTTTAAACCTAGGTGCCAGAAGTGAGATGGATTCATTTATTTTTCTTCATATTAAGGAGGGCCACTTTTGGAAGTGATGTTTGTACTCAGCTTCTGGAGCTGTACCTTCCCAGTGCCTCCACAAACCACATGCTAAATTTTGAAGACTAGTTGACATACTGGACCTATGCAGGTCATAGGAATTTGTAAATTTGAAGCCAAACTCTGGTCTCTAAGGGCTACTTATACCATCTTGAACTTGGAAAATGTCATCAATGTCAAATGTAATCATGTTTCAGGCAGCGTTTATGCTTTGATCAATTTGAGATTTCCTTGGGGAAGGGAAAAGAATGGAGCCCATCCATTTCTGGTCCCATCTCTGATAATCCATGGCAGAAGGACAGGAGTGAGAACCTGATTTATTATTATTGGCCGTGTGTAACGTGATGCAACTGCTCCACAACAGAAAATGTACTTGTACTTGTAGACTGAATGATTCCTAGTTAAATATCCATTCAGTTTTGCACTTTTCTGCTAATTCATCACTGATATACAGGCCATAATTTCCTCTAGCATATTTTAATTCCAGTCTAGAAACTGATTTGCTGAGGTGTTAATTTTTAGGATTTTATTGACCTTTCTGGGCTCACTAATACATAATAAGAACTCCATGTCCAGATTATATCAGTTTACTGGAATTTATTAGAGAATACGCATAATGTTATTTTCTCTTTGACTGGTAAATGTGTAGCATTTCCAAAGTTAATGAGGATCCTCCATCTGATGATTGAGACTCCACGATGTCCGAGAGCAACTTGTTCCACTGTTCAAACCACCCTCAGAGTAAAGCAACTTTTTCTTGTGTTTAAATAAAGATTCTTGTATTTCAGTTTGTCCATTGCCCCTTGTGCATTCATTGGATAATGCTGAAGATTCTTTGTCTTCTTTTCTCTTCCCATCAGGTATTTATCCACTAAGCTCTGAATTCCCACTGTTGTACAATTTTCTGAGCTCTTCACAATTTGTTTAAAAATAGGATTTTTATTCTCTCAGCTAGAGGGTCATTTAACAGTTTTACTCTAAAGGCACAGGAACCAGGAAGAATGTGGCATTTGGATTGGAAATGATATCCAGCCCTGTGCTCTCCCCTACAGAATGTGCTGACAGCTCTTCTCTGTGTGGAGATACGCACACCTATGGCACCCTCTTGCTATCACACCAGAATATTAAGCAAATAGCTTTTGTTCTTCTTGAACACATGTACCAAACCCTCAGCAGGAGGGAATGTCACCTGGTGCATTTGCTTTTGTAGCTCAGGCTGAGACAACAGTCTCACCCCAGCTTTTTTATTTTCACAGGTTTTCTGCTTTATTATAACTCAGTTAGGGACAGAGAAAATGTTGGCTTCCCTGGTTGGTGAGTACAGTGGCAACTCTTTAAAGTAAAAAGTAAAAAAAAATTAGTCCTAATTAAGGAGTTATCCTCATGATTTGTGGTTTTGTATACTGGAAAGCAGGCCAAGGCTGTCTGATTTCATTTCTGTAAAAGAATGTAACTCCAGTTCTTTGCCAGTTTATACCATTCCCCATGCCGGGCAGTAGATAATTTCTCATGGTCCCAAAGCTTTCAACAATACTCTATTATGTTTCATGACTCATAAATGGGCTGGTGCCCATGGAAAGCCATGTGTCTCAGTGCAGGCAGCACAGCTCCCCGCAGTATGTTTGAACTGATTTCATAGCCTCCAGACCTAGCATGGTTTATTATTTTTATGACTTGCTCACTGTTCTCATTGTTGCTAAGACTGTATTGCATCAGTAGCAGGAATAAAATTCAAGGCCCTGATGCATTTTTATGCAAAATGAAAGGCACAGTATGTGGAGTTTCAAATGGATGCAGAAGAAAACAAGACCAAACAACAGGCTGAACTAAAGTTAGATCTAACAGCTCCTTGAGACAAGCAGCTCATATAAACTGCAGACAGCTGATAGATAAGGTGATATCATCTGGACTGACAGAGCTGTGGTGATTATTCTTGGCTTACCTGTGCATTCAGGGCTCTGCTGATGAATGTTGCCCACCTTCTCTCTATGAAATCAGAAACTCAAGGATTAGAAAGAAATGATAAACAGCCTTGAGTCTGCTCCTGCAACAGAGCTGAATCAAAGCAGACAACTGTGACTTGCATAATTACTTGCTGCTTTCAGCCTGCTGAGCACTGTGCAAACATAGGTGAAGCCACAGTGCAGGCCTCCATACCTGAGTAAAGGTTGGGAGATTATAGTGATGTGTTTATGGACTGGTCCTGCTTTTATAAATGTCCATGGAAAAACTGCTGGTTGGCTTCTGTCCTCAGGATTTTTTAATCCTATTGTGATTTCCTGGGGTTTGGATTCAGTTGGCTTGATCTCAGCAGCCTTGTGATATGGGGAGGGCTGTTCCAGAGGGGCTGGTGTGGAATGAGAGCCAAAATGGGATCAGTTTAGGAGGGTTGAATGGAGTGGTTTTGTCTGCTGTTGTAAAGCTGTTTTGTAATACTCAGATAACTTATTGAAACTGCTGCCAGGTACTGTTGCAAGCACATGACTGTGGAAATAGCTGCTTGAGTAATAAGAACAATAGAATTTGAAAAAATATGATTTATATTATTATTTTTTTAATTTATCTTGGGTAATAGAAGCAAACAAGCCAGTATTGCTTTATTTGCCTAGTTAGATTTGCTTTCAGATTCTTATATTCCAGGTTAAGACAACATTTAGATTGTAAAAATACAAGCTGAGGACTTCTTTATTTTTTTTTTAAAATAATCCTTTTCTTTCTCCTATGTGTTCTCTTTCTATTGGAACTATTAATTCAGTCTTCAATATTTGAATTTTAAAAAAATTTCTGAGATTTAGTCTCAAAAGAACACGCAGATAGTATTTTAAAATGCACCTTTTTATTGTAGCTGCTCTATGTTAAATAATTTCCCATTTGCTATTTCATTCTTTCAGTTTAGCCAGTTATGGAGTTTTTAATGTACATATTTATTTGAGAAGGCTGAATATATTTGGTCTAGTGAGAGAAAAGTATGTTCTATAAACAGCTCTGTTCCTTCAGCAGAGCTTCATCTGTTTAGTAATTTTTTTGGAAGGAGTTGCAGCAGTAACACTGGAAATGGGCATGGTTGCTTGAAACAATCACTGGGCATTTGTACAGATAACAGAGATTCAAGTCAGGAAGCTTTAAGAAGTGAAGCATGTGTGGATCTGTTGTGATGCCTAATGATTCATTTAGTGTGCTGTGGTTAATGATTCTAATGACTTTATGTGGTAATCCTGCTACCATCCTCACCCCTTTTCCCCCTGAAACAGGCAAGAAAATAAAAATCCAGCACAGTCTTGGCTGGCAGCAGGTACATGTATTTACCACCCTGGGCAAGATGCAGAATTGAGATGGGAGTCCAGGTTTCCCACGGCCTGGCCCATGCTTTTGGTTCCCATCGATTTTCCACAAGCTGCAACAGGGAAAATTCCCCCCTGTGGACCAAGCTCACAAGCTCAATGACTGCAAAGGGAGGATGCAGTGCCCAGCTGTAATTAAAAGTGCTTTCCTATTAGATCTTGTAGCTGGAGCCAAAGGACCTGGATTCGTTCTCTGATGCTGAGGGAGGCAGAAGCAGTAATTAATTAGCTAGATGAGCTTTTCCATTGCGCAGAACCTGGTCCCATGACCCAAGACAGCTTTCATTGCCAGGCAAATGAAAGATTTATTTATTAAAGCTTAAGGCAAAGGTAGAGATAGATAGGTAAAAGTTTTGGAAACAACCTAAAATCCTTACAGTGTGTAGCAGCCTGGGGAACTGTTTACTCAATTTTCATGAAGAATGCCCTCCTTCCATTCCACCTCTGACCAACTTCAGACTAGCCACCTCTGCCTAAACATGCTCCTTGGGGATTTTTCTCTCCATACAAATGCAAATGTTATGCTGATCGCTTGCTCTAGAGGTTGGCAGCCAACTTACTCCGGAGCAGTTACATGCATGTTTTCCCCAGCAGCAGACGCAATTTAGTTTTGCCCCCACGTTTGGCCACTTGCTCTTGGCACTGTCCCACGCAGTTCATTGCCCCTCAGTTGTGCTGAGGCAGCTCTTCGTGGAGACATGAAATCCTCCAAAATTAAAAAAACCACCAACCTGACTGCAACTCAGAAGTTTCCCTGACTCAGTTTATCGCACAGCCCCACGACCAGTTGCATCAGTGCATGAAAGAAGGTGGTAAATAGAGGTGTAGGGAAAGGAACAAGAGACCTTGGTCAGGCAAGAACTTCTCAAACTTTTTTTTTTTTCAGGAAAGGAGGTTGTATATCTTCATGTTGGGGTTGTACAGTACTAGATGTGTGCATCCAGAGGTAGCAACTTGATGTAGGTTAGGGCTGGGAGCACCGTTGCCTCCCTGCAGAATCCACGCTGGATTAAGAAATAACTGGATGTGGCACTCAGTGCTCTGGTCTAGTTGACAAGATGGTGATGGGCCACAGGTTGGACTCAATGCTCTTAGACATCTTTTCCAAGCTATGTGATTCAGTGAGTCTCTGTTTTGCCATTTTATTTCAGTTTTATGCTGAGGTGGGAGGATGAAGAATACTTGATCCAGCATGAAGTTCAGAATGGTGCAGACAGGTGATATTTGATCTGGCACAAAGCCTGCTGGTACAAAGTTGATATGTTGAAATGTTTTGAACAAGTTTAACTGACAAAGCTTGTATCTATGCTGCGTTTTGCCCCAAGGAGCTGTGGTGTTTTTAGTCAGGATGCAAACTGGACTCAGTGCTTTGCCAAATCATGGCATGGATGCCATGTGCTTTCCTGATCACAGCTCATGGTCTTTGCAGGAAATGTTGAGCTCTTGAGATGTCCTTCCCATCCTGTGATCCCCACATATCCTGAGCACTGTTTGTATTTAGTGCTATTTTGTGCCTCCTGTGTAATACAAAACGTAGTTCAGAGCATGGGCATTTGTCTGTACCCTTCCTGGCTTCTCACAGGGGCCGCACAGGACCTTTAGATTTGCGCAACAGCAAGGAGACCGGCAAACAAGGTGGTTTCTTGGACACAAGGTTTTGGGAAAATCTGCCTTTTCCTGCTGTCAGGAATTGGGATTCCTGAGGTCCCAGAGGAAATATCTTCCCAAAGGTTGAGGAAGGTGAAAGATGAGTCTGTTGTTTGCATCACTGAGGTGAAGTTCAGAAGCAGGAGGCAAACGGAAAATGGGAATAATGTGGAGTTAATGTTCTTGACCAGTAACTTGTATATTCATTTATCCAAAACACAGGCTTTGCAACCTCTTCTTTGAAAATTGTTCCAGAAAGTCTGGTTTCCTCTGATGTTTCAGACTATGCTGTAGTTCCTGGCCTAGCTTCTAGCTGGCAGATGTGGGCAAAATCTGCCTCTTGGCAGGAAAGAAAGGTTTGGTTTTGAAGTCCGTCAGGACCAGAGCGTCTCCCCTGAGGCTGCTGCTGAGGAGATGCAGAGCTGAGTAGGGGCAGATAGTGGCTGTTAGAGAGCAATTACTGTCAGGGATCAGATTTGATAATGTAATGAGTTAATGCCTAAATAAAATTAGTTAGAGCCTAGTTAAAATAGGATAGTGTGTCTGAGGAGTGTTATAAGCTGATGCCTTTGGATGTACATTGAAAATGGATTTCTTCCTGAAGGCCACGAAAAGTCAACTGCTGGCTGAGTACAAGGTATGATGATATTGAAAAAATCTGTGAAAATACAGGCCCAGATATTGAAGTAGTGTGGGGTGCACAAGTGGGAAGATTGTTTTCAAGTACAAGGACTGTAAGTTTGAGCACATAATGAGGAGATATATGTAAAAGGTTAATTAAGTGCATTTTTTTGAGAAGTACTTGGTATATATTCATAGTCCCAGCACTTGAATAGGGAAGTCTGATGTGTGAGTGTGAGCATTAGGCCTGGCAAATGCTTAATGTAAATACTGGCAAAGTATTTTTAATCATGATATTTGGACATGCAAGTCAACACACAATTGCTTTTGTTTCTCTTTTTCTCTCCCATTTTTATTATTACCTAAAGGTATCTAGAAGATGCTTTGCTCCACTATAGCTCCCTTTACCTCATTCAAACAAACTTAGTGTGCTTTCCTGGACAGCAACCAAGTTTCTATTTGTGCCAGCACACCAAGCTTGTGCTGACTTGTACCATTGTGGCAATAACTACTAATGAGTGCAAATGTGTTCCTGGAAAACCCTTGATGCTGGAAAGGTATCTCTGACTGGAATGATGCTCCTGGCTATGAAATAGCTGAACACCTGTTCCTTGTTGAGTGCAAAAGGTTTTACTGATAACCAAAATGGACTTTCATCTCTCTCCGAGTCTTGAAGGAGATGAAGATTAAAGGCTCTCCTGAACACTAGAGGCATTTGTCAGCTATGGCCTATCTCAGGGATCCCTCACACCTCTAGGGCTTGGAACAAATAGTTCTTGTCTGTTTCCAGAATCTATCTGTACCACTCACTTCATTACTTTGATACATGTGTTCACAGAAATATATAGAACCATTTTAATAGCTTCAAGCTCTTCTAGGTTGACCTACTCTGGTAGGTACTGGCAAAATCTGAGCCGATTGCTTCATTAGCTGTTGTTCAAGAGACCTGGATGGGTCAGAGGATTGGAAATGGAAAACGATGTTTTGTTGGGTTTTTTCTTTGGGTATTGGGCAATCTGAATGTTGCGGATTATGAGATGAGTTTATGGTGTTTCAGTTCAATTTCTAGGGAGATGAAGAATCCTTTTGAGCTGCCTTTACCTTTTTCAGCTGTGTGGGATGGGATATGGGATTTTCCTCTGTCTCATTCTGCCTTTGCCAGACACAGTTGATTAGAGTGGTATTAAACAGTAATTAAAAAAATGGATAAAAATAAAAGGGAACAGCTGTTTACTGTGATTAGTAATGGGGTGGAAGGAAGGCAATGGCTCAGCATGTTTTCCCAGCCAGGAAAAGTTATAAAGTTTGTTGGGGTTTTTTTGCAGCTCTCTCTCCATTGTCAGAAAAATGTGGCCCCAAATGGGTCAGAGAGGGCAGGGGCTGACACTGGGATGAGGTTGGGACTGCCCCTCTGGCCATCTTCTGCTGAGAAAAGGCCTTGCTATGGGTGTTTGCTGATAGTGGAGAAGAGGACAGCGACCCAGGTGACACCCCTCCATGCCCTGGTTCACAGTAGTAACTCAAGGGGAGTGTGGATTATGGAGTCCTTGTTTTTCAGTGAGGGGGATCTCCAACTGCTCAGACCTCAGAGTGAAGCACTGCTCTCCTACAGGGACTGAACTGATGCTTTCAACCTGGACTTCCACAGTCTGGCAGACAAAATCCCTATACAAACGTTGCAAATAGGCCATAATTTCTGCATGAAGCTAGATTGGTGCAGCTACCTCTGAAGGAGATTTTAGAGTGTGGCACTTGAGCACAAACAGTCAATATTTGTACATTACAGCATTAAGCTGTTCTCAGTAGAAGAATAGTAATTTAATAGTTAACATACTACAGCTTGGAAGTGGGAAGGCAAATGCTTTTTGCCTGCTGTTACCTTAGTTACTCTTTCTATACATTGGGGATAAAATGAGAACCCCCTACAACAGACCTGTGGAGCTGTTGCAAGTGTTAATAAATGTTTGCAAAGCTCTTTAAAGTCCTCTGATTAAAGTAATTATGAACATGTGAAGTGTTAAGATCTTTTTGTAGACTTGGCTGCAGTGAAAATGACTGGAGTAGAAGAAACCAGGTCCTGATTTTGAGAAGCTATTGAAAGCAGAATTTGAAAGGAAAGGTTATATGTTGAACTGTAACCATGAGAGATTTTATATATTTAAAGAAAGGCAGATCCTGTGATATCAACATAATATTACAGGGTGTTTTTCTTCCGTTCTGCCAAGCCAAACCACCCAATTTCTTGGTAGGAATTCTGAGAAATATACTCTTATCTTCTATCTAAGATGAGCTTTTAATTATTATTACCCATTACAATCTATCAGAAACACAAATATAGATGTCTGCCATAGAAGTCTATTCAAGAGACTTAGAGGGGGAAAAGTTCTCAAACCATTCATATAATCTCAGAATTAGAACTAGAACACCATTTGCCTGCCCTGTTTGTCTCTTTTTTTTTTTTTTTTATTTTATTTGAAAAATTCCAAGCGAGGCAGTGACTTGCCTCACTGTGGATGTCTAATGCCCAAAGAGTGTCATCCTTGGTTTTTTGGTGGTGCTGTGTTAAAAATGTTTCATAATAAATAAAGCTTCCAGTGTTAATGGTAAGGCAAGAAGACTTGACGTTTCTGGATTATAATTGGCTTTCATCCTCCTCTGCAGTAGCCAGAGGTAACAGAGACTCCATGCCAAGTTGTAGCATCAGTTTCACCCAGACAGCCTTCAGACTGTCAGGGACAGTAGACTGGGTGATGTAGCTCTAATATCACCAAACTGGAAAAAACCAAAGCCAGGCAATTGGTTTTTATAATACCATATATATTCTTTTTATTGAGGGACTAGATTTAGTAAATCCTTAGCAGTCTGTTTAGAAAAGCCCAAGCCAAGTCACAAACTCGGGAGGATGGGTGTGGGCAGAGATGTTAACAGAACAAAGTGGCCTGTCTGAGTCGGCCAAGCAGACTCATGCAATTATATCTAAGAGTGGAGCTACCTACGTAAGTAAAAAATGAAGAGTATTTCTGTCACCCATGACTTGGTGCAGAAATCAAAGAGAGGAAGCTCACTTAGCATTACATGCAAGAAACCCTAAAGTCTGGGATGTTCCAAGAAATTCAAATACACTCTGTCCTGACTGCTGGAAATGGAAGCAAACATCTTGGGTGGTTTGCATGCCATGCCAGAGCCACCAACAGAAAACAGGGCTACTCCCTGCTGTGTGGGGAGGCAAATTATCAAGGAAAAAAAGTCTGTAATCAATATAATTTGTAAGGTATTTTTAGCCAGAATGATGGTGATATGAATGCTGTTGTCAAACTGGAGGGGACCTTAGGAAGCCAGATCCCAAAAATGAGGTGAGGGACACATGGATATATACAGAGGAGCCTAGGGCAGCTCAGCTTTAACTCATTCTGGCAGAAATACACCCTGGGAAAAGGTGATCTTATCCCTGCTCCTATGTTGTGACACAGGGCATCCTTTCAAATCATAACAGTGTTATAGAAGCACCCTAAGAGCATTCCATGACTTTCTGCAATGAAGCTCTGCCTCAGGAATCTCCCCTTACTTCAGCAGTCTCCTGGTAATTGTCTTGAATGAGTTAATTTCTGAAAGACAAAAGCAACTTAATTTCATTGATTTAAAAAACTGTTTCATTCTTTTCTTAAACTGTTGTGAACATTCTTAAATATATGGAGAGTGGCTTATAAGTTGTAGTTCTCATCAGCTCCTTTCTGACATTAGCTAATCTTGAGGCTTAGTTGAAAAATGTGGCACAAGAAGGCTGAACTGAGTAATGAGATTCTAGATTAATTTATTTAAACAAGTACATTTTTAGATTCATTTATTTAAACAAATACATTTATTTAATATTTTTATAAGGTGCATAAGCATAAATGTTGTTTATATATCAAATATCTTTAAATGCAAACAGATCATCTCTAGGAAATAGCGAAGATATACCATAAGGGAGGATGAAGAATTAAAAATCCAAGACTTAATAGTCTATGGAATTAACTTCTGAGGAAAGTAGAGAACTTCCCCATGACATTAAAATGAAAAAAGAAAAAAAATATCTATGACATTCCTTGGTGGAATAGACCTACAGTGACAGATAGCTAAGTCAGTGATTCCTGAGATATCTGTGAATAGTTTCTATAATGAGCAACTTTAGCCAGTAGAGCAACTTTTGAGCTTGGATGAAGGGTGAAATTTTGAAACCCTAAGTCTGTGGGGGTGTGATTCACCTGCCCAAATACAGAGATCTCCATCTGTGCTCGCTGTCTAGACTGCTGTTACAGTCAGCAAAGAGAAAACAGGCATTTCTAGGGCATGATTTGCTTTTTCCTAAAATAGTCATCTGGGATATGTCAGGCAACTGCTTGGAGAGAGAAGTCCAAAGATGACTTAGCATTATGGAAATCTGTGAGCCAGAAAATTGTGTTCTGTAATTCAGAACTCACTTCTGAAAGCTGAGTTTTTTTCAATACCTACGTTGAGAGCCATAAAGCATAATATTTCAGAACACAACCTGACCTGAACTGCAATCCCTGGCTGAAAACTTCATCAGACAGAAGCGATTCCCTGCAGGTCTGAGCTGCTTCCTGCACATGGACTGTGATGGGACCCAATGTACAGTGGGCCCATCCAATACCATTTTGAAAAACCTCCTCCTGAAGAATAATGCTTTTCAGTGAGCACTGTGCAGCTCATTTTTAATAATTTCTTCCCACAGAAAAATATTATCCCAGCAACCATGGACAAGTCTGTCATAATCAGCCAGAGGAGGGCACTTTTGAGCTTTGGGAGACCTCTGGGCCAGTGGGGCCGAAGGTGCTGCTTGTGCCATTAATTTTATTTGCTGGACATTTCCTTGAAATGCTCCAGCACTAGGCTTGGTTCAGTGTCTGTCTCCTGTCACAGGTAATGGTGGGCTCCTTTTCCTTCCACACGTTCCATTCTGTTGGTCACCAGTTGTGGTGATGTCTGTTAGGAAGTGGCAAGAACCAATACTTTGTCTATGGGGCGTGATACAGTGACAGAACCATTAAGGTTGGAAGAGACCTCCAAGACCATCAAGTCCAACCTGTGACCCGTCCCCACTTGTCACTCGGACCAAATTACCGAGTGTCACATCCAGTCGTTCCTTAACGCCTCCAGGGATGTTGACTCCACCACCTCCCTGGGCAGCCCCTTCCAATGCCTGACAACCCTTTCTGTGATCAAATTTTTCCTGATGTCCAACCTGAAACTCTCCTGGCACAGCTTGAGGCAGTTTCCTCTTGTTCTGTCCCTTGTTCCCCGGGAGCAGAGCCCGACCCCCACCTGGATCCACCCTCCTGTCAGGGAGTTGTAAAGAGTGAGAAGGTCCCCCCTGAGCCTCCTTTTCTCCAGCCTGAGCCCCCCCAGCTCCCTTAGCATCTCCTCACAGGACTGACTCTCCGGACTCTTCCCCAGCTCTGTTGTCCTTCCCTGGATACACTCCAGCCCCTCAATGTCTTCACTGTCATGAGGGGCCCAGGACTGGACACAGCACTCAAGGTGCCTCAGCAGTGCCCAGTACAGAGGGACAATCAGTGCCCTGGTCCTGCTGTCCACAATATTTTGATACAGACCAGGATGTCATTGGCACACTGATGGACCTGTGCTGTAGAGTTTGGGTGTGGATGAAGGTGCTGATGCCTCATTTCCAGTCTCTGGATGCTGGGATCTTGTTCTGCAGGTGATGGTGGGCCAGCTGATGTTCTGGGATACTTCTGTGCTGGTAAGCTAAAGTAGAACACAAACTTGAAGGCTGTCATAGTGCTGTTTCAGAGCACTGGTGTGAAGCTTATGGCTTGGGCCAGTTTTTGTTCTGTTAGATGGTGTCCAGGTGTGTGTGGAGGTAGCACTGCCAAAGGCAGGTGGTATTGCCAAGGTGCACTGTTGTGGCAAGGAGGAACGTCTCTCTCTGTGGACACGGATACTGGCCTGTCACTCAGCCCAGTGCCAGTAAGCAGATCCTGGCCTTTGTACTTTAGCAATATGTGGGCTGCCTTGATACCCACTAATTTGTATTGGTTTGTAAGTGCAGAATCTGTCATGCCAAGTGCATGGCTTCATTTGGGACACTCTTCCCTTGAAAAGGTCAGGCCTTTAGATTGCACAGCAGCGAAGTTGGAGATGTGCTTAGCAGCCGTTCCTGCAGAGAAGTATTTTCAGGGAAAGTATTTAAAACATTGGCAGCGGAGGGGTGGGTGGAAATCACAGGGAAAGTAAAATCCGTACATATTGTACATATGTTCGCTTTAAAGAGCGGGTGACCCCTGCTGAGTTTCTTGGCACTGAACACCAGGCCAATGAGGACATCACCAGATGGGTTCATTACCAAGGCATTTTCGTTATCACCCCTTGGGGCCAGCCCCTCATCGTCCTCCTGGTTGGAGCATGGGAAGGAACACTGTGTTCTGAATCGCGGAGGTATGAGAACACAGGGGGGAAGTGCCTGTTTCTGGGACAAAAAAAGCCACGGTGACTGATCACGCCATACAAATTCACGTGAGAAGCTGAAGGCCACTTTGCTGGTCCTAAAGCCCCCCTCTCTCTGCCCACATATGTAAGCACATGCAGGTTCAAATGTGCCATTAAGAACCACTAAGTGCCAGTGGTAATCTGGTTTATCTCAGATGAGGCTCCCCTGGCATGACCCTATCAGTAAATTAATTCCAGTGGAACTCACTGGAATTTGTACAAAGACAACACAAGCAGACAGAACATAAGCAAACCAAGTAAATCTTGGTTAATCCAACATGAAGGAATTCCCTACTGAAAATGGACTAATGCCTTGAATTTGTTTTGACTTATCTTGCAATGTAAGTTCTCTAAAAGCAATGAAATGGTAATTTTCAACACTCAAACTCCTTTAAAAGCTACATTTGAAGGAGCAAAGACATCAAGTTAAACTGATAGTGGTTTTGGTTTTTTCCCAGAGAATTGCTACGCTCAGTGGAGGCTGTTATCTTTCCCAAAAGTTGTCAGCTGCAAACAAATACATCAGTGTAAGGCTTTGCTTCCCTGGATCAGGTTGTAAAGGCTGCATTAGTGTAAGATTGGTTTCTTCATCTACTATAGTTCTCACTTTTTTCTTCCAAGTGAATATAGAGCTCTGGATTTGTGGAGTAGTTGCTCTAAAATTGGAGTGGAGGAAGGTCCATAGATGGGTTCTAATCCTGGTAATGATTCTGAGCTAGGATTTAATGAAGTGTGTGACCCCTTTCTGCCTGACACAACCTCATATGCTGTGGAGAAATTGTCTGCTAGACTTGGAAGTGTGCAGGGTGGAATTTCTATCACTTCTTTCCCAATTATCATTGTTTACACATGAAGCCACCTGTCTTCTTGATACCTTGCCATGGTGAAAAGGAGTTTCTTTCCATTTTCCTAGGAGAAGGAGACTGCTGAAAATAAAAAAAAAAAAAAAGAAAGCATTTTAACATTTATGAAGAAGAAGCAAATATGTATTGCAACAGACCTGGAAGGGTCAGAATGGACTGAATGTTCCTAAACCTTTATGGTAATTTGCTTCAGTAATTTCCATCATAATTAAGAAGCTGATAGCGAAGTTATTGCTCTGAGTCAGGCTTGCAAGATCAGCTTCTGCAGCACACATAGCTGCAGGCTGCCCATATCCTGCATTTAAATGTTATTAGTTTAGAAGTGGTTACTAGAAATATATCTGTTAAATGCAAACTTTGGAGCAATACAGATATACAAAGCTGATAATAAACCCCAGCTGTGGGGAAATGAGGAAGTTTTATGCACACCTTGTCTCTGCATCCACCTTTGCCCTTAGGAATACATCAGATTTTTTTTTTTTTAGGATGCTGTGTCCTGGCTGTTTCTCTCCCTCTAGCTCTGCCTTCTCTGTGGTGTGGATGTGAGAAAGCACATTAGAGTCCATCTTGGTGGACCAAAGATCACCTCTTTGTTGTGATTATTATCTGTCTAAACCAGTGTTTCTTATCTCCTGCCTGTGTTGGCTTCTGTGAGGACTGTTAGATGCTGAGTGGTTCTAAAAAGCAAGTTGTGTTACTGAGGTGCCAAAGAGTAGAGATACTGATTTTACATGTTTTCCCTTTGAATATCATGGTGCTGTTATTAGACAGATGGTTGGTACAAACAGATGTCAGCCCTGGAATTGTTCACGAGGTGTCCCCTTGCAAATTTGCTGCTTCTTGATTTTGCTCCAAGATAAGATGACTGAGGCGTGCTCTTGTTGCTGATTTTTTTTTTTTTTAAGTGGGAGAATAGGAAATACTGAATAATGAGGAAACTGGTTCAATTGTCAACTCATGCTGACTTGCAGATTGAGCTACTGGTAAGGAAGATGGCACTTACTGAAACACACTACAGTGAATATTCACAAACAGCAGGATAACAGGGAGCAAGGACATGTCTGGAATTGGGATAATGCTCAATCAGTATGTGCAATGCTGGATCTTCTGATCTTCCTTCTCTGCAAGACACTGCTTTGATTCCTCCTCCTCAGGACAGGTGTTTGCCAGATTTGTGTGATGTGCCCCATGGGGAGCAGTGGATTTCCCTGCCTTTGTGTGACTCTTTTCCAGAGTGGTCACCAGGGAAAGGCTGAACAAGCAGCCTTGTGCTGATGCCTTCCAAAGTAACAGGATGTGTTCCACCAATCTTGCCAGTGTGTAAGGGCCTGGATTTCTGCATAGTCACTTTGTATTGTCTTTGAAGTTCATTCATCCTTTCAATTCATGATGAAGAGGGACAGAAAAATTACTTGAGAAGAGGTCAGTCCTCTGCCCCTAATATGTAAGATCAACACCCAGCTGCTTTTTTTAGTACCTTCTCATGCCATGAGAGGGCATGTACTCCTGGCTATGAGCTGGGTCACATTTAGAAAAGAAACTTTAATAGAACAGGATGATATGTTTTGGATGTATCTGTGAGCGAGATGGCTTGAATGGCTCCTCTTCTCTGGGCAACTACAACAGTTGGTTCTGTTTGCCCTGGCAGCCCGTGCTGTGAACATGGAAGCTCTGGGAATGCTTTTTGAAACCTATTCCCGATGTCAATTGTGTATTTACCCTAAAAGGTAATGAAATCTCTTGCTACGTACAGAGTGAATGAAACACGTAAAGGCATTTCCTGCCCTGGACACAGCATATGTTGAGGCAAATTTTACTCCTGCACGTCAGGATTTGCAGTCCCAGCACGTGCTGACCGTGGGAGTGTTCTCTGCAGCACATTCATCCCTCCTGGCACAGAGAATCTCAAATATCTTTTTTGGATGACTGAGGAAGAACACAGAAGTGTAATCACTCGCTCTTAGAGCAAATGCAAGATATTACAAAAAGCTTTTGCAGTATGACTCAGGAACAAGAATTACTCTGTGCTATCTAGTAGGAATTCTAAAGCTCCTGTAACTGAGGGTTTTTCCATTTTATGACTTACCAAAAGCCACGGTTGACCTATTTGCTTGCATTATGACTAAGGAAACAGCCACAGAATTATGCAGCAACACAGTTTAATATTAGTCTTGAAGCTAAGCCCAAACAAGGTTGACAATACAATCTGAGCTAACAGTGACAAAATAATAGAAAGAAATAACCTGAGGACACTTGATTTCACAGCTCTAGATTGGTTCCTAGGGACATGAATGAACTGTAAATGTCAGCTTTCCTGCCCTTTGGGAACAGAAATTCTAGGTGAAAATAAATTATTGTAATAATTGAGAAAATCTTTCATGCAAGAATATTGGATAATTCACAACTAGACTTGTGCTACTGATAAATTTTTCAGATTTGCATAGCTAATCTGAAAATTCAGAAGAAAGGTCTTGATTTTTAATTAAGCAAGCAGGATAAAAAAACGCCTCAAACTAATTGCAGAATTATAATCACTTCAGGTCAAATAAAAGCTGTTTAACTCAGATGCTGTACTTTGTTCAAACTTTAGAATATTTCAAAAACATTGCAGAGTAAATTTTAAAATTACCCATGTGACTGATTTATAAAATCTAAATTTTTTTTTTTCCTCTTTGGGACATTTATTTTTCAATGGAAACAATTTGCTAGAACTGATACACATCTCGCCAATCTGCCATTGCCTGCTTTATTTTCCTTCACCCAAAGGATTTTGCCCAGTTCTATCCCCAGACAATGGCAGGGATCCACACCCTCATGGGCAGATGCTGGTCAGCTCTCAGAAGAGCACTTGGCTATCCTGGTACCAAGGGCTGGACAATCTCACTTGACTAAGACACATAAATGAAGAGTATGGGGAGAAATTGAGGTTTAGAGACTGACTCCAGAAATGGCAGGTTTGAGCAGGGCTGTGGCCACTGCTGGGGAGCAATAGGAGGTCTGGCTTCCAGGAGCTGCTAAAGGAACAAAAAGTTCCTTCTGTCCCTGGCGTGGATTGAGATATGGCCAGGCGGTGAGCTGCTGACCCAGTACAGGATGTCTGTGGGATGGGAGGGAGATTTTTTGGAAAAGAACTTTGAGAAATTCTGCAGGAAGAAGTTCTGCAAACAACTGTGTTTAATCTCGGTCTCTGCTCAGATGTGGGTGCTCGTGGTTTGCAAAGTTTGTTCAAGAAGGGGTCAGTAGTGTAACTCCATCGTGATGGACACTGGAGGTGTCTTACTTCTTTACAGAAAAAAAGAGTTGAACGGGGCCAGATATCTCTGTGCTGCCAGTGGAGTGAACTCTGAGCACTGGCTGCCCTCAGTCTGCGGTGGGTTCAATTACAATAAATGTGTGTATTTTATGCTCCCAGTAATTACCCAATTAGAGGCACTTTGAAAGCAGATAGTGCTTGATCTCTTTGTTGAAAAGTTGTCCAAAATGTGGAAACTAAGAGAGAAGAAATACTTTTGAGCTCACATCAGTAATAATGTTTGCTCTGAGCAAACAGACCTTGGTTCATTAGGTTCTAGGAGGATTAGAGAAGTATAACTAAGAAGTTCTGTGCATACAAACTTTTGGAGTTCCTTTTTTTTTTTTTTTTTTAACCTTATCTTGCCACAAAGCTTGTGAAGATATTGGGACCATTCTGACTAAAATTATTATTGCAAAAAGATGGTTTGCAGTATTAAGGGCTGCTCCATGTGCAAGATCCCAGCCTGGAGACACTATTTGTGTATTAGTGCCATGGTTTTAATTTTAATTCTTAAATCTCCTTTCTATGTGTCCTTATCTCCAGAGTTCATCTCTTGAGGCAAGCTGGAACCTCCCCCAACCTCTGAGTGTTAGTGACTCTCTGAACTGGGTCACGTGTGCCAACACTGAATGTGATTTATTAAAAAAATGACATCAAGGTAGCACTGCAGAATGAGAAATATTATACAGTAAAAGGAGAAGTATGGCTTTAGTGTGGAGTAAGAAATTGTAGTCATTGTTGAGAATCTTGGGGTAATAAATGTTCTGAGAAGGTTCTGAAAGACAGTGAGGTTTTCAAAGGAATCCTTAAGATACATTTATGCTGTACGTGTAAGAACTGAGTAAATATGGACTATATGGACTATATGGCCTTAATCCATATTTTCTGATGTAGATGAAAATTTTCTGGTTTTGACTAGAATGAGGAGGGGCAGGAGTTCTGATCTCTGAACTGATCCAACTTGCATTTTCCCCTAAATAGGCTGGTATGACAGACTTGTGGTGAGACCTATGTCAACAGGCTTTTTTGACAAGGATTACAATTATATATGAAGCCACTTCTGGCACCAAAAAATAAAAAAAAGGCAGTGAGTAGAGGGGACAGGGGGATTATTTAAATGTCCTCCTTCATTTAAAAAAGACCCCAAGCAAACAAATGAAAAAAGGCTTCTAGATGGGCTAGTTATATTTGAAGGTTTGAGGGATCTGCAGTCTAATAGGTAGATTGAGAAGAAGACATATTCCTTGCTTTACTTGGAATGGAGGGGAGACAGATGATGAGAGAGAAAAATCCATGCAATGTGATAGGAAAAAGAAAGCAACCCTGAGCATGGAACAGCTATACTGGGAAAAATGTGAACAACTCATAAAGATCTTGCTGTTATTTGTTCCAGTACTTAATATTCTAGACAAAGAGGGCTGTTCTCTGAATTTCTTCTTATGACCTTATTGTGTGTTTGGATGTATTTGCTGGTGACCTGCAGTTTTGGATGGGCATTGGCTGGAAAATTTTTCCTTACAGAGATTGTTTTTCTGTTTCATAATAGGAGAAGTTTAACCCTTCTAAGAAAGGACAACTGGGGCCTTATTTCTGTGACATTGCCAATAATAACAGTTACCAATAATAGTTACTGTTTTCTTGTCCAAATATTCCTTCAGCACAAATGACATTTTGTACAGAATATATTTTTTTCTCCAGAAATAAATCTTTTCTAAATGCAGTGGAAGTTTCGATATTGATTTAATGGTTGTGGTATCAGGTCCTTGAGGGGGAAAAGGCAGCATGTTCTCATTGACCTTCTATTCATCTTCTTGCTCTCGTTATCTTCATTTCAGTGAATTTTTCCTGTACAAGGATGAAGTTGCTGTCCTGTCCTCAGAACCTCTGGTGGCACTCCCTCATTTGGGCATGTGAGCACAACTACAGCTACTTTTTTGCCACATATATATAAACAATTGAAGTAACTCCCTCTGTGCTGGTAGCAAACAGAGATAAGGATACCTCTTAACAGAAATTAGGTGATGAAGTGGTAGATGCCAGGTCACTGTTCATATAATAAGCAATTCTGGCTAATGTTTGCATTTCTGCTTGTTTATACCTAAATGGGTGAGATGAACCTGAACCACACATCTGAATTCTCATCTTTTGGTCACAAGCATCACCTTTCCCTCATGTTGGTGGCAGGGGCCAGGACCTAGTGCTGCTGGACAACCAGGCAGGAGATGCAAAAATATCTTGGATGACATTTCGCCTCAGGAAATCTGCAAGTTTTTGTGGAAGATAGGGCTGAAAAGATGATGTATTTAAAGCAGTGAATCAGTGGGCTGTTTAATGCTAAATTCCATAATCAGTGTGGGCTGGTGGGGCTTCAGTTCTGTTCCGTGGTTGAAATGACCCAACACGTCGTCCCCTCTGTGCAGGTACATGATGTGTCTGATGTGCTCATATAGCATAGGGCTGTCCAGAACAGAGCAGCTGAGATACTAAAAATAGTTCTATAGATAAGGCCAAAATAGATAGCAATAAATGAGTTGTCCTACTCAGTCACTAGCAGTGGTATGCCCTGCAGCCAGCCAGATGCTGGCTAAACAAACAGGCCTTGGAATATTGCACTCTGGAGCGGGTGTGCTACAAAGGGAGCATCTGGGACCATCCTTGGAGAGGCTCTGACCTTTCTCAGGAATTCTTCCTCTTGTGCATCATAGAAAATTCCAAATGCTGCAGTTAGACAGTCATGTCTCAGACCTTTCCAGATCCTATAGGAAACAGCTAGTACCATGGACCACATCCATATGCTGTCAGAGCTGGCTAAACACTCTTGTAGTCAAAACTGCAAACTGAATAACTGAAACCTTGCATCAGATTTGGAAAACAAACTGTTCTGTTTCGTACCCCATCCCCAGAACAGGTAGCAGGGATAACACTTCAGCTGGCAGCATTGGCCATGAGGTTTAACAGAATGCAGCTTATTCTTCCATGACTCTCAGCCCTGGAGTGCTGACAGCAAAAGACCAGAAGTGGGCCAAAGAAATTGATGCTGGATGTGAGTCAGGTACAAAGCTGAATTCAGCTTGGATTTAATGTTATTGAAATACCACAGGTGGTTTCAGTTAGGTTTTGGCCTCATGTGGCAAGACTGAAGTCAGGTCAGCTGTTCAGTGAGATCCAGCATTGAATTCTCATGAGCATGGTGAGTTGAGTGAGATTTCAGTCACACCTGAAGCATAAAATTGTCCCTTTCCTGTTTGTGTATGAACTTGGGACCAGAAATCACAGGGGCTGGTGTGAAGTGTACATAGACATAAGAGTGGGCTTGTGTGTACACATTTTAGTTTTCTTTAGCTTAAATGGGATTTGTACCAATGAGCTGTGACATGGGTCTGACTCTGGTTCCTGTGCCTGGGGGTTGACCCTTTACCTTGTTAATCCAAGAGTGGCTGTTTTATCAGCTTCCAGTTGGTTGCAAAGGAACCTCAAGGTGTATTTTCAGAAAAGCTGTGAGAGTGTTTGAGACTGAGTGAGAAACCGCAGCAGCTCATCAGGTCGTAAGTTATGTCTCTGAATGTACTGAGGCTGAGCCACGTGGGATCCCTCCTCAGCCCACCGGAGATGGGCGTGAGATGCTCTCCAAGCAGTTGGCTCTGGTTTATCCTGTGTTTTTTTGGACCTTGGAATGCTTGTGGCTGTTCTGACAGACACTAAAAAAGACCCACCAATGTAACAAGAGGGACTTTCCAAGATGTTCAGGGATCCAGTTGCCTACATGTTGATCAGGATTGGCTTTTGCTGACACAGTTTGTTTAGAAATGCTCTGGATAAGTGCCAGAGACTGGATCAAGATGAAATTGTAATGCTGATGAGGTATGAGCAGGATATGGTCATACTCCCACACTTCCAAAGTTATACTGCAAAGCAAGGATGACTTTTGTGCTTTCTGAGACAAGGTGTCTTAAAGAAGAATATGTTTCTCCTGGATCAAACTAATCAGCCAGAAGCCCAGAGAAACCTGTTGGAGTGAGATACAGACTAGAGACATCACAAAATGTTGATGCCACAAGACTCCAGAGAGTGGGTCATGTCTTGTCTCTTGTTTGCCATGAAGTAACATTCCTCCCTTTTCCCCTCTTTTGTCCATATAGAAAGTACACTGACAGGCAGTTTCTCTGATTATCTTCACTTACACTTTTGAGGTGTTAAAGAGACAGAGGTGGAATTCATAGCCTTCTGTACAGACATATGTATTAGAGTGGTGCCACTTTTCTAGGTGGTCCCTCGAGTCACACAGAGACAATAAAATACAACCAACAAAGCTCTCTAGTGAGAAAGTTGGAAGTACCAAGCCTTGCATGGCAAAGGTGGGTGCACTGGATTATAAAAGAAGGAAACAAAACATTTCTTTGTCTATTTGGGCCCCAGAGGAATCTATACTGGCTACGGGGGCCAACAACACCAACCACATCCTTGATTTTCTAGGCTCTGTGTTAGTGGGAATTGACACAAGTCTAAGCTTCATCTCTGCTGTTATTCAGCAGCTCAGTCACTGGTGATATGATCCAGTATGGTCATTAACTAGCTCATTTTCATTTTTACCCACGATTTAATAGTTGTATTCTATTACTCTTGATTAGTTCAATAGTGAAAAAAGTGACAGTTATTTCAGGGAGAATCTGGCTGGTTTATTAATTCCAATCAATGAGCAGCATAGAGGGCTGTTCTTTACTTTTGAGTTTCAGCAGTGCCAGTCACAAAGGTACAGAGATTTTGAGCTATTTGACTCTCTTTCTAAAAGAAGACTTTTCTCCTTCACACTAGTTGAATTTTAAATATTTAGCCTGCTCTCTTCTTCGTTCTCCTCATGCACAGAGGATTTGGAGGACTCTGAATCTCTGCATCTGCTTTTTGGTATCCTTAGCCAGTAAAACAGTCAAATATGGCTTCCAAAATACACAAACTGTGTAAGAGCTGGTTTTTACCAAGGGGCTGTTTTTTTGCAGAGTCATTTTTTGCTTTTAACTATGTACCAGCAAAGCCTGAGGGACCTGTAAGAAGGATTTGTGGAGCCAGAAAGGTGGTTTTGATTTTGTTTGTTTTTTTTTTTCCTTAATCCCCTCAAATTTCACCTCTATTTCTGAGGTTGTATTACTTAAAAAAAAAAAAAAGAAAAAAGAGAGAGAGAGAAGTGCAAATCCTTATCTTCCAGCTCTGGGTTTACCCAGGTATGCAGCAATATCATTTTATCACTGAAGCATCCATTGTATTAGAAAGCCTTGTTTACATGATCTAAAGCCTCCAGCTGATGGATAGAGCTGTTTCAATTTCCCTCAGTCATTCCTACTATGGATTGTACATTCAAGGGAAAATCCTCTCTGCAATACTGGACATGCCACACTCTGAGCCGACTGACGTTTATGAACTAACACAAAGTTGCGAACGATGTACCAACACAGTGAAACAAAAGAGCCCAGTGTTGAGCCTAAATCAAGGTCCTAAATCATAAGCCGTGGTGTGACATACTGCACGATGTTTGCCAGTACTTTTAAAATGGAGCTTTCTTGCCAGGCTGAGAATTCATAGAGCCCAGCCAAAGAAAACAATGGGAAGGAGCCAGGGTTCTCCCAAGCCTTGGCATGAAATCCACAATAGTAGCTTTGGCTGAGGTCCACAGACTCGAGCACATGCTCCATAAGGTCACTTCAGAACACCAAAATTACTTGGTATTTACTTGCAGACAAAAATAATAATAATAATAATAGAAAAACTAGTGCCACCAACACAGTTTAGGGTTTCTGTTACAACCCCAGAGTGCCCCATCACTGGTACCAGGTGATGGAGTGGGGAAGTGTGATCTGAATGACTAAATAACAGAAGTGATGATAAACAGCACGGCATACTTGGGGAGGGAGAGTGGACTTTATGTCCCAGCTTGTCCTCGGACTTGTCAGCAATGTTTGCTGCTGCCATTCAGTGGCTGTTTACTGACCTTTGGGATTGAATTCAGGGGTCACTACTGAGTTCACCTGAGGCAAGTTGTTTGTTTTTTTCGAATATCCTCTTTTCTACATCCTCTCATTACTAGTAGTGCCACTGGAGAAGTCAGGATCTGAGCAGGTCATTAGGAGTGGAAAACAGCCCCAAGTCTAAATTCTGGCTCTGAACAACTCTGATCCAGGCAAGGGAATTGAAAAACCAAGCTTATTCTGAATTTCAGAACCTGGATTGGATGGCGCAAAAAACTCTCTGATACAGTATATTTGGTCCTGATGCTCACACCTCTGGATATTTCCTAGTCTCCTATCCCTTGAAATGATTCCTCCAGCACAGCAGAAGGAATGGGGCTGAAGATCCTTGAGCTGTTTCTGCTCTTAGGCCTGGAGTATCCAGGACTCAGCCTCACCTCACTGACGCTCAGCCTTTAATATTTACATTTAAGAAAAGAAACCACATTTGATTATTCAGCATTCTTTTACATTTTTATTGCCATTTTGCAGAACTCCTCTGAAGACCAGAGGAAACATTTCTGGTTGACATATTTAATATTTTAGCACTTCATAGTGTCTTTAGACAAAAGTGTCCAACATGCATATGTGTTTTGGCAGCTCTGCTTGTGGTCTCTGTTCTGTCTTTGGCCTTGAGAAGCAAAAGAACAAAAAAAAATCCATACAGCCTTAAACTGGGTCAGGATTGTTCCCTTTATTTTTGTTGATAGCTCCATTTGGGATTTATGCATTGATAGAGGAGAAGTAGGGAAAAAATATATGCCCCAAGTGTACATGTCCTTGAAAAACAATGTCACATCTTAATTTTCTTGGGCTGGCAATGCATGCATTCCACACTCCCTGTGATGTAGAACCAATGAAGGTAAAAGTACAAAAAACCCTATAATCAATTCCAGCACATACCAGGCATAGCCCACCAAGAAGCACATCCATCTGAAATCTCATGGTGCTGGAAGAAAAATCCAGGCTGTGAGGCTGTGAAGCCATGACAGTCCAGTATTTCTAGCTGGTGATTTTTTTTTAGGCAGACTTCTGCATCCATGGAAAAACAAAAGTAAGCAAAAGTGCTCCTTGGCATCACTTTGTGTCAAATACTTGTAAGCAGTGATATTTGAAGAGCGGCTCAAATATGCAAAAGCACAGTCGTTAGGAAAGAATAAAGGCGTGAATTGAAGATTTTCTTCTGGGTGTTGAGGATCTATTTCTCTGTGTTTTAATCTCCTGTGTGCATCCCAGGAGCTCTGTGTATATAAACTGTATATTGCTGACAACAGGGTGATGATTAGTAACCTCAAAATGACCATCCCTTTCGTCCAGGACACTTCATGAGCTTGGGGTGAGGGGCCCCCTTGAGTGCCTTGTCTCCCCCACGCAAGCACTCTGCCTTCTTCTTGTTTCCACCTGTTTTCCATTGGTTTAAAGCATAAATTTCTCCTGGGAGAAGAGGTTTTTTTCACAGAATTGTGTGCACACGGTGATTTGCACAATGAGATCCTGGTATCTGCAGGGGATTCCTGTGGTAGTGCCTATAGCAGCAGGGGTAGAAATAATAGTAGTAATCATAACCTAAACCAACAGCTGGTGGGAGAAGAAGCAGAAATGTAGTGTGACTTTCCAGGTGTCACATAACAGCTCAATGTCAGAGCCCTGAAAATAAAACCCCTGTGTATTCTGTCTGCCAACCCAGAGCTCTGAGCTGGAGAGGATAGAACTGGCTGGTGACGTCTCCTGATCTGGGTTGATTTACAGTCTGTTCAGAGTCAGGGAGAAAGAAATGAATAATACAGACAGTTCTTTGTAACTGTGGATTTCCATTTTTCCTGTGTTATTTTAAATCCTAACCTTAAAATCCTGTTAACCTTCAACCCTGTTAAACCTAACCCTGTAAATCCTGTTATCTTCTACCCCACACTACTGTAGCTTAGCCAGTATCTTAGCTGCCTCATGTTTAAAAAAGTGACCAGACATTGGGGCATTAGCCCAGGAACTGGGATTATTTTTAGTTTCCAATTCCACATTGTTTCCAGAGATCACTCAAAAGTCACTTTACTTTGTGTCTTTAGGTGTTCACATGTGAAACATGAATCCCAACTGGCAACTGTTAGATAAATGCCCAGAAATTTGGAGGTGCCCCAAAATGTCTTAGTTTGTGGTTTTTATTATCAGAATTTTTTAACCTTCGTGATTTGTAAATGCCATCCATTATGTATGACTGGTCTCTGCCAGTCTACTGCCAAGAATCTGGAACCTGCTCTGGGTTAGTTTGCCATCAAATGGTACAGTCTTCACTAGGAAATTATTTGTCCTTTTGCATTGTGATCCCACATCCTCTTCCCAGGAAGTGGCTTGATAGAGCAATGCTGCAAGATTATCAGTCTGTCCTCTAAAGACTTGAGTCCTTCAAAGTAAAAGTGAAATGCTCACCTTGATTCAGCTTCTCTCACTGTGGTTTGTGATCTGCTGAGCTCCTGCTCACTTCCTCCCACACACACTTGGTGAGCTCCTGTGGAGATGGACATTCCACTTTCCAGTGTATTGGTTTTGTAGGGTATCACTCTGGGGAATATCACAGCATTGTGTTGTTATAATTTTGCAAGAGTGTTAAAGTCAGCACATGTTTGATGTTAGCTTTGGCAGGGCCAGGTTTGTATCAATTGATACTGTCCCAAGTTGAATGAGAATTTCCGCAGTCTCTAGTTATTTACCTATCACTGACACTGTGAGTGAGCCCACTTTTACACTGGGAAAAGCACGGAAGTGGTTAATCTGAGATGGTTGTGCAGCCCTCTCTCTGCCTGTCAGTTTTACATGCCTCCAGATGTGACACCTGATAGGGAAGCCACTGGTGGGAACTGACAGAAGGATACAGAGTAGACAGATGAGGAACAGCATGAAATTGTCTTTTGCTTCCCCGTGAATGTGAGGGAAGGAACCAGCAGGTGTTTTTAAGGGACAAATGGCTTGAATTGAACAGCAGAAACACAATTCTCATCTCTCAGGATAGTCTTCCTAAGCCTCTTGTGAACCTCACTCCTTGGCTATGGTTGGCAGCTCTGTCTGGTCATTGGGTAGATTCAGTATCTGCACATCTGTAAATAATGATCGATAGCAACTGCATGCTGTTTCTGAAAGACAAAGCAGCACATTGAACACAGCTGGCAGTGAGCAAAGCCCAGGAGGACCAAGGTTAGGTCTGCTGATTGGAACCATCCCATCTATTAGAGGGGCGTCATTGTCACAATGGACTTGTCTGAAATGCAGTGCTTCCAGCCTTCGTGGTTCCTTTTACTTCTACCTCTCTGTGCTACTTACTCAGCCAAAGTAAGGGCTGACTAATATTGGAAGCATTTGCCTTTCCATTCCCTCTTCCCCATTTTTGGCTTGCTTTCTTTAAAGAATACACGCACTAGCTTTGATGTACAGACCTGCACAGCAGAGATGGGGAAACTGAGGCACAGGGAAAGGTACAGGGTTGAAAGATGGCACAGTATCACTGTGGGAATGAGCAGCAGAACCAGGCAGACAGCCAGTCTCTCCTGATTCCTCATTCTGTGCTCAAGAGTTAGAGACAGCTGCTGTTTCATTTTTGTCAAAATTAATAAATTCTTTCATGGGTTGCCCCTGGCACATTCCATACTCCTTTCCAGCTTGTGAAGAGCCCCACATCACCTTCTCAAGTGCAGTGGATCTCAGAGCCTGGCTTACCTTTGGCACATTTGAATCCTCTGTGCTTGTCCATCCTGGAACCTGTTTGTATTTTGCATACAAACCCACCAGTGGGGAGTAAGATTGTTCTGCTGCAATGGTTCCTAAATGGAACTGTGCCAAAGCTTAATGAGCAATCAGAAAGGTGAAGGAACATTCAACATGCTTATTTGTCGCTGCTGCTGCTCCCGGGGGCATCCTTTAACCCTCTGAGTTCAACTCTGTATTATGCAAGTTTTGTTTTTGTGCTCAGTGGAGTGTGTAATTGTCCCTTTGGTGACTTGAGGAACTCTGCATGTTCAAAGACCATTTGGGGAACAAGGGGGTGGAGGGGGAAACCCAAGCAGATAAGTGACCTATTTAAGCAAGGTTCACATTGATTTCACTTTCTGTTTGGTTTGCAGAACTGCTGCTGGTGTGGGCACCACTTCTTTCTGCATCAAACACAGAAGGTGACCTTAGTTCTTGGTTGTTAATGAGCTCTGTGCTACCTGGTGAAGCCTTCAAGTCGCTGAGATTGATACACCTGGAGTTAGGATCCAACTGAAATAATCTAAAAAGTGAAAATAATTTGATTTTTTAACTTCAAGTTGGATTAAAAATCCCCAGTTCCTGCTTCAGTATTATAGAATATGAAGTGACATTTTCAGAAGGCAGTTTGCTTATGACTATCTAAAAGGATAAAATGAAAAAGAAAGAAATGCTGGTTTTTATATATATATACATATAGGTGGATGTACCTTGTTCTGCAATCCAGCAGCAGAGAACAGACACATATTCTAAGGGGAATGTCAATGTGGGATGTTAATCCTGCAGTTCCTGGGTAACCTTGGATGGTTCTGCAGGCGCTTGGGTGGCTGTGGTGTGAGCCATGTAGGCAAAAAAAATGCAGGGGAGAGACAAGCCAGCTCTGTGTGACTGGACACATAGAAATGTGGGCCCTACAAAAGTGACAGGTTTGGAGAAGAAGACAGAGGGATGGACTGGCTTGGAGATTTGGCCCCAGACCAGGAACACTGCTGAAGGTGGAAGCTCTCTGTTAGAGACAAATGGAGCTGTGGTTAAGGTGGTTCTTGAGGGCAGTCTTTGTTCAGGCACTTTAAAAAGAAACACGTAAACCTACATCTGCAAGAAGCACATTAGTGTGGGTCGGGGCCAAACCCTGTGGAAGTGGGGAAGAATCTTTCCACTGACTTCAGTGGGCTCTGAGTCCAGGTCCCTGGTGATTGGCTTGAAGTGACACATAGACTATTTTTGTCTGACAGTTTTTTCCTTTCTGTATTTTCCAAAAACATCAGTAAGAGAAGAACAAGTAAGAACTTCATCTGTTTTGCTAAAGCAGGACTGAAGGTTGCATTATTCCCCACATCCCAGGGCTGAATGTGGAAATTGTGGCATGCAGTGCTCCAAAACTGAAAGGTCCATTTTTTTTCTTTTTTAAATGAGATAAGTAATCTAAGCTATTTACATTCTTGTTTTACAGATTGAAGAAATGGAATGGTTCAATGGGATGGAACGACCTCTGGAAATATTTAAAAAAGTGATGTTTAGTTGCTTTGGCGCATTACTGATCACAGCAGGCATACGAGATATTTTCTTTTTAAATTTGTAGAAACAAGTAGCAGATTCTGCAATGATCGATGAAAAGGGACACTTGCCAGAAGGAGTCTCACACAGTGTTTGGAAGCATAGGGCTCGCTGTGCCTTTCAGTTCTGTTTCCTTGAAGTTCCCTTTATCTTAACTTTTCTTCTTTACCAGTATGTGGTGTGAGCTCTCCTGCAGCCATCAGTAACATGGATCAGTGGAGGCTTCCAACTTTATGATTAAAGCATGAAACATCAAATTCTTCTCTGCTGCCTCACTGCAGAAGTTTCAAAGGAGTTTGGTTGCTCTTTTGTGGATTGATGTAGTTCTAGGGGGGGTTGACAGTTGAATAGCTGCAGTTGGGTTGGTATACAAACTTTCCTGTTGCTGTAAAAGGAATGTCTAAGAAAGCACTGATTGATGCATCTCTAGAGACATCATGCAGTCTTAATTTAGTTCTCTTTTTTAATAGAAACTTGGATCTCGAGCCCTACTCTTGTCTAATGACAGGCAAAAGGAAAAACTAACAGACTTGCTTGCTTTTGAAACCTGTCAGTTGCCTTTAAAGAGGGGCTTTGCTAAAAGAACCATGTAAAAGAGTGAAAAGATGACAAAAGTGCTGATGAAAAACATTTTAAATGCAGTCAGAGCAATGTGAGAGATGAAGTAACTTGGGACTGACTGCCTTTCCAAGCAATGTGTGAAGCTGTGTTTTCCTATGGCAGTGTCTTTCCCAGAACCATGATGATTGGAGTAACCAATGAGAGACAGTGGCTCCCCTTGAACATGGAAGGTTGTCTGTGGGAGCTGTGACCTCTCTCTCTCTTCCCCCTCTTTTAAACCTGCTTCACATAATGTGTATCCACCTGCTGCAAGCGTAGTTTTGGGGGTCCCTGTGTATGGATTCTGGGAGCAGGGTACAGCAGTGGCAACCCTCCCACAGGATGGCAGGTCCCAAACCTTTCCTGCACATCCTACTTCCAGTAAAAGATTGGCTTTTAGAGCATGTAGCTGCCTCTTTATAATTTTTGCTAAATCATGGTCTTCCAGTACACAGTTTACACTTTCACAACGCTTTGCAACTTCATCAGCAAGAGTAGCTTCTATGTTTAATGTATTTTGCCCTTTGATTAAAGCTCCTTCTGACAGCGTGCTTGGTTAGGGATGCACCAACTCACGAGACTGGGTATAGGATGGCAAAAGAAGTGTGTTGTGCCCTGAAAGAGCTGTTACTAGTGCTTGCATTTTCAATCAGTGAGCTGGACGCTGGCTTGCAATTTCACAGAATCCAAGCTCGTAATTACTGGCTGCTGCCTCTGCTGTGAAACACTTTATTAAGCCTTTAGAGTCATTAAAGATTTTCAGAAAATTTATGGGAGCTCAGGTCATGTTTCCTGTGTGTTTATAAAGTCCAGGATCTCTCAAAAAGGTGGTCTGTAGAGTTTCTGTAGTGAAGCCTGTGCTTACCCACATCTGCTTAAGGGACTGATGGGAGCAGCCTTTTCCATCTTACCTGTCCTTGTGTGAGCTGTCCTGGACAGCGGGATGCAGCCCTGCATCACAGAGCAGAGAATGATTCCAGCAAAGTTAAGTGAAGTTGCTGGACTTGGAGCTGATTTCTTGCTGGAGACAGTGGCCTCTAGAGCTGTCAGAGCTTGGACACTGGGGCTGTGAGCTCAGGTAAAGATGCTACTGCCACAGCGGGAGTGAGGACTGAGCTCAGTGTGAGTAAGAAACCTGGGAATTGGTCCCAAGTGTTTTAAGGGATATTATTTCTTCCTACCTTGGATCTAAGGGAGCCAAGGGGAGTTCAGGGCTCACATGGCTGCTTGAGCCAGACAAGGTGTGCCTGAGGATTGTGCTTGACCGAGGAGCATTAGTATTCACCAGGATGGCTCAGAGCAATTCATATTCATGACGCTAAGTCTCGTAATTTAATTCATCTGCCACTTTTTTCTTTTTTATTTTTAAAGAAAAAATTTGCATTTTGGGCTTTGCAAGTGCCCTCTTCTGTCACAAAAATGTGGCATCAAACATGCCTTGCCCAGTCACACAGAGATGTCTGCTGTGCTGAGCCAGCTTAGCAGTGGAAGTCAACTTTCCAAATATCTTGTACTGTGACGATGTGTAGTGTTTGGGGTACTTTTGCTGCCTATTTATAACATATGTGATATTACAGAGCTTAGAACAGCTTTTTACTGAACTGTTAGAGATCTGTATTTTTAAATCTGGAATTGTGAGTCCAAACTGGCAACAGTGAATGTAAAATAACTGCGCCTTGGTCTATAGAGCATCCATTTATTATGGGATTAAAAACACTTGTAATGAAGAAGGCCAGTTACAATTACAGTCTTTCTATAATCATGTGTAGTACAGGCTAAAGATAACTTTACAGCAGCCAGCTCACTTTTAACACCAGTCCAGCAAGATCTGTACTAATTTCAAAGCAGGGACTGATGGCTGTCCCTGCAGGAAAGGCTCACCTTGCTCTTGGGGAACAGAAAAGCCCAGTGTTCCTCCAGGCCAGCCAGACCAGTGTGTCTGCATCTACACTGCTGTGGCTTTTGGTCAGACTGCAGTGTTTATCTTGGGGTGCTCCCTGGGATTTACCCAGCTGGTCCCCTGGGACGGAGCCGTGGGTCTGCTGTCTGTTTTTAGTTGCCCTCAGCAGAGTGGATATCTGCTGCAGGCAGGTTCTCCAGCTGACTTGGAGCTGATAACCTCTGTCTCATCCAGCTGAACTCGCACAGGCAGCACATGTCTGGGGTCTCTCCCAGCATCTCTTGGGATCACCTGCCAGAAAGTTGACAGCCTGTGCTCAGCTGGAAAGAGAATGCCAGCATGCACCTCTGGACTTTGGGACTGCCTCAAGGTGCTCCAGAGGCTCCAAAGGTGAGTACAAGACTGGCACTTGTCCAATAATATAGGAACATTTTCCAGTATTCCTGTAATGATAATTATAACCAGCCGTGGCCCAGGGCCTACAAAACTTTCCATCCTCATTTGTCTTTACAGACCAATAGGTGCTAATGTAGGCTGGTAATGGTACTCATTATTATCCACAGATTTCAAGGACAAAAAGCCCATGCCAGCTCAGGATTAGATGGCTCCTGACTCTCAGACCTTTAACAGGCCACTAGTTTCTCTTTCTCACCAGCGTTAATCAGCACAGCTTTGCTGACACAATGGAAGTGTCTGCAAAAGCCAAGGCAGCTCTGCCTTGGCAACGTGCCTTGGAGAGCTCCAGGCAGGGGAGGATGAGATATACCATACGCCTCCATTTCCTGATTTGCAGTATATCAAGATATAGACAGATCTTAATTTTTTTATGTGAAAGCAGAATGAAAAACTAGGTTAAATCAGTCTTGAGGGATATTAAGCCAGTTCTCAGGAAGCCTATGCAATTATTATGCTTCATCCCAGCCTTCTTGATTGGGAACATGCCTTTAAGAACTTGATCAGCCTCAGGAGATCTCCCCCACAGCCCGGGAATTCCACCCTGTCTGCTGACGAGGAGGGAGGCTGGGCCACAGAAACTCTCCATTCAGAAGGGAAAGCTTTGCTCCCCCTTTTTTTTTTTTTTTTTTTT
>VXBA01002640.1:1900221-1932906 GCA_013399895.1 Serilophus lunatus
TTTTTTTTGGCAAGTTATAAATGTGCACGTTGGATTCTTTTGTCAACCAAATCTAATGGGACTGGCCTGAGCTGAATGGCTGGTCTGTGTGATGCTCGGACTCAGTTTCTTTTCAGGTGCTCCTTGCCTGTTTCCATGAGATGAGGATTAGCATCTGCCTTTGGGCTCAGAGCAGCTGTGAGAGCTGTGTCCCTGGCTGGAGGGGTGCTTGTGGGAGATGGAATGTATTGTGTCAGGCTGGCTGGGGTTTGTTCTGAACAGGTGCCTCTCCAGCCCTGTGTTATCACAGGGCTGTGAAAATAATGTAGGGCCAGCATTAAGACTTTTTTACTCTTTTAAAAGGTGGGAAAATCATTCAAAGTTTGGTTTTCATGCATATTTTCTTCTGTTCACTGTAGAGAACCAGGCTCCCAGTTCAGGTACAGGATGAGCTGGTTGTGGGAATGATGACGGGAATAAAAGTCCATCAAGCCTCAGGCAGTAGCACAATTCTCAAGGCCAACATGCCTATGATTTCCTTTGGTTCCTTGTGAAACTCCTGAGCTACCAGATCCCAGCCTAGCTGGCAACTAGCTCCTGAAGACTGTTTTTTTTCCCCATGGAATTTAGAGAACAGGTTCCCAGATAGAGCTTTTTATTGATTTGATATTCTGACCGAATCCCTCCAGATCTGAAATTTCAAGTGGAGAAAAATAACTCCAGCCACTGCAGTTGAAAGAATATGAAGCCTTCAACCTAGCAAACTGCTGGAGTGGGTTTCCCTCCCATCTCCCCTCTCCCTGATATCTCCCCTAGCCCCAGGAAGATGTATGATTCACACACACACACACATACACAGCCTGTTCTGTTGGGAAATTTACAGTTTGCCTTTGGGAGTGACCATCCATTAGGGTTCAGTGCAGCTGTTCACGTGAAGACAGCTTTAAACTCTTCCAGAAACTGCTGGCACACATCTGTGAGTGTCTCTCCCTCCACCCCTTGCTCAATCCCTTGGGGCAGGAGGGAAGTGCTGCCACCTTCTCCACCCTTGGGGGCCACGAGGGAAAAGCTGGTGGCTCTGCACACACCCAGTGCTGTGGTCACTTTGCCCCTCTGCCAGTGAAACGTCACGCACACATGTCTCCAAACGCTCTGTGCTGAACCAGGCAGGGCTGTGCTCCTCATTGTGAAATTCTTGTGCATTTTATGAGGTTTGACTTTGGAATAACAGCTTCCTCCAGCTCTGCTCTAGTTTCATCCATTTCTGGACCAGTTTTTGTTTAAAGCGTTGAGGTGGAATTAACTTTTACTCCACACTACAAACTTTCAGCTCAGGGTCTGTCTTTCTCTGTGTGTCTAACCCAAAGCTCTCTGTACAAGGATGTGCAGACACCTCTGGGCCATTGCCCCCTTCATTGCTGCTTACTCACCTTCCTACTATCCCTGCTTTAAGTTAAAAACATTCCTAAGCCTGTTTTGATGGGGCTTGGGTGCCAAAGTCACCAGATGGTAAAAACATTCCAAGCAGGCATGTGAGCATCTGTGTTCTCCAGGTAATAACCTTGTGTCCATGTAGTCTTTCCTCCACCCCATAACTGCAGGAGGAAGGGGGAGACCCAGACACTCAGCTAGCTGAATAATGTTCCCCTTCCCACACAGCAATTTTGTCAAAATCAAGTTATTGACATGGCAGTGAGTTCCCTTTGTTTTCCTTATCCTGCCTGTGGGACAGGACACTCTCCCATCGGAATGCAGGGATGGTGCCATAGCAGGGTTGGGCAGCATGAGATTGCTCTTAATCCCTGGCCAACCCTTTCTCCTCCCCAGAGCAATACAGGATACGTGGGAATTCAGAGTTAAGGCTTTGGGAGGGGTCTAAAGTCAGGAATTGCACTGGCACATCTCCCATTTCCATGGGCAGTAATCTGAATTGCCACATGAATGGCCCAGAGGCCATTGGGGTTGCTGTGGCTTTTGGGAGACATATTACAAGGAGCATCTCTCTCCTGAAGATGGAGGGTTTGGAAAGCTCTTATCAATATGCACAGCCTGTAGGACCCCTGAAGCTGTGCTCAGCTCCACATTTTGGGCAACCCAAGACCAAGTGTTGTCCCTACAGAGAACTGAGCCTCCTCTGATGGGTTGTGAGGAGGCATTGGTGTGAGAAAGCGGCAAGGGCAAGGCTACTGCAGCAGTTGAGAGCAGTTAGGATCCCAGAGCGGGAAAAAGATGGCCACTGCATAGCCAAAAACTATACTTTAAAATGTAAAGCAATCCAGTCGTTTCCAGTCAGCGGCTTTTCCCCAGCTGTTCATTTCCAATAGAGTATTATGATCAGTAATTGATACTCTCAGATGTCTCAGTGCAATCCCCAGAGAAAAATGGCCTGGGCAATATTTTTTTTTCCCCAATTCACTGGAAAATTGAGCCCCAGCTGGGGCTAATAAGTGCTTTCATTAAAATACTGATCTTAATCCAAAGCTGAGAATAATGTCTCCTCTGTGCTGCAGCTCTCCTCAGCTCTGACATAGGCTATGCTTTTTAACAAGAAATGAAAGGAGGATAAATAGACACTTCTCACCCCAACGTCACAATAGCACCAATGTTATGCCCCAATGAGGTCAATGCTTTTTTGATTGCACCAGTGAAATGTGTTCTAGTTTCGTTCATGCGACAAACTCTTTCCAGTGATGGAGATGAGGTGTATGGCCAGTGCACCCCTCTATCCTTCTCCTGGATCCATCCTGCTTCCCTGCCCCTGGATGATGTCAGCAAGAAGAAAATGGAGAGCAGGAGTGTTGGTCTGAGTGCTGTGTTCATGCCAAGATGTGTATTGGACTACAAGGCACAGGCAAAACTGTTCTGTGATTTCAACACAAACATCCATTTTTTAACTCCTAATTCTTCATTTTCTTCTGGACAACACAGGGAGATTATTAGTGATATTTACTCATACAGAATTTCTCAGACAGAGAGGTAATTTGCAAACCATATCTTGAAAGGTCAAAGGATCTCTCCTCCATTCTCACACTACTCTCACACAAAGAAAGGAGTGATCTCCCCTTTTTTCTAGGGATAGGGCCTCAACTGTTGGGTCATTCCCTGAAATAAACTCTCTTTTTTCATCCATTCTCTCTCAGTGTCCAGCTTTATGGCTATGGTTTTTCTTGTCAGGAAAAAAGGGCATTCCAGGTAGCAGAGTTAGAAAGGGAAGTGCCCAAAAATAGAGAATTCATCAGATACCTCTGAGAACATGTGATCATTTGCTCTCTGAGGAGTCATACAGCTCTGAGGAAGACTTTTAACTCCTTTAATGAATGGCTTCTCTGTGATTTATTATTTTTCCTACTGAATCTATGATGTGCTCTTTGAACACCAGCACCTTTTTGCACTCACTCACCAATAAAATTGAAGGGTCAGACTCTGATAATTTCACTGACAGCAAATTACACATTATTTCTGCATTCACTTCATTTACACCACTCATAACTAGCACTTGATCCTTTTTTGAAATCCTCTTGCTTTGTGAAGTTTTATTCAGTCTTAAATGTAAGGCTATGACGTCTTTTGTGCAAGTTCTGGCTTTCCTTCTGTGGATCTATGGAGCTGAAAACGTATTGTTTTAGAACAAAACACTCACAAATTCAGTGAATTTGGACCTACACTGGCCACTTTCAGGTGAGATAGAAGTAATGTTACAAAGATAATAGTAGAACTGTAGCTAAAATTAAAGCATTAGGGACATTCCGTAAGGATTTATGAAACAAAGTGGAAAATACAGAGATAACGGAGCAACCTAAAATATTGCATTTCTTAGTCAAAACTGAAGTTGGGAGTTACGTTTAGGCATCACAGCTGGAAATTAGATTCTTGAATTGCACTCAAGTGCCCTGGAGACCTGCTGCTCCTGCTTCTAGTACTTCCCTGTGCACTGATGTCTGCACCCAGTTCTGGCATCATAATGGCTCTAGGTCATAGCATTCTGTACAAATGTATATCCTGCTCCTTAAAATGCTGCCTACACATTTATCTTTGCCTATGGCATCCCCTTGCATTTAGTCTGTAGGGTCTTTAACATAGGAACTGCCTTGCTTTGTTTTTTGAGGAGCACCTGACACCTCTAAACCTGCTCTGCAGTGCCACCCCACCACTCTGCACTTGTCTGAGTCCCATTTGTGAGGGCATAGGATGTCCCCTATTATGGTTACAGGGTAACCTGCAGTGAGTATCCACAGCACAGCTCAGCTGCCAGCTGAAATCTGTGCAGTTTCTCAACCAGCCCAAGGAGGACAAGCCATTCATTTAGATTTCACGTAACCCTTTCTAAGCCAGGAAGCCGAGAATAGCAGAGAGAGGGGTTGGCAGACTCCCCTGTGGGTTAAGAAGGAGCTATTTGTTCTCGTAATTACTTGTCTAGGAGAGGGGTCTGTTTGACAGTGCTTTCCTGCAAAGCATCATGTTTGCCCTGAAGCCAAATAAAACCTTGGTATAAACTTCTGCCCAAAGAGAAGAAAAGGCAACTCAGGAGTTTCTGTGAATAAAAAGGCTGTAACCATTTCAAAGCATCTCTTGTGCATCAAGTGAGTGTGATCCCTAATATCTCAGATGCCTAAAAGGCTCTTTAATATCCAGGAATAGACACAGATGTGGAGTGGTTTTCCTTCCCCTTCACTAAGGCTTTTTAAATCTGTGTATGTCAGACCCTCCTCTTGCCTCGCTCTACTGCCGACCCCATGGGGTTCCTGATACCTTTTTCAAGAGCTGCCAGCACTGGAAATCTGCGTTCCTTTCTCTGGGCAGAGCCAGCCAGGAGCTGCCTTTGGTGTAGCAGGAGGGATCAGGCACTCTTCACTTGTCTTTTCCCACAGATGGCTGGGAGCAGTTTGGGCAGAATGGCTGCTGCCTGGCTGGTAGTTGTGGCTTTGGGGTTTTGTGTTACCCACTGACTAATCCTGTGCAATCTTCTCAGGTTTCCAAAGTTTAGTTCAAGTCAGACTGTCGATACTCTCACTGCCTTCAGGCTGTGATGATGACATTTGGCTCTGGTATGGAAAGGGACATTTCATCACAGACTTGACCTTTGCCAGACCACTGGGAACAGCATCTGCAGCGCCCATGGTGCAGAAGTGAGGGCTGGGCAAGCAACTCTTGATTTCAGTGGTTTTATTTTTTTATTTCACCAACTTGAATCACTTTACCATCATTTCCAGTAACAAATAACCTTAATTAGTGGGTAGAAGTATTATTGCCCTCTGGGGTATATGATCTGAATTGCTCAGCTGGGTCCCACAGGCTCCAACAAGGTGGAGGGAAATCAGCTGTGAGGTTGCAGTGGGGCAGATCTGTGCTTTTGGAGCAGGCAGACCCAAGGTGTGATCAGATCAGTGGTATGGCTTCGGGTCCTCATGCCACTGAAATCCTTCTAGTACATGCTTTCTTCATCCCCAAAATGCTATCCTATGAATACGACCAGTCTATTCTGATGGAATTTGGCTTTCTGTCAAGATTAATATGGTCGCTTGTTCCAGTGAGGAGACAGCACAGGGAGAAGAGCTGGGGTGGATGGTTCATCAGCAAGTTGTTGTCCCTATTTCTAGAAGAGTTAAAGAGATTCACCATATTTTTGGGGTGAAAACACCCAGAGTTCTTGCCTTTAATGGGGACTGGTCCTTTAAAGACCCTCTTCTGCTTTTGGTGGCTGTGGTCAGGTATCCAGCAGGATGAGCTTGGTTTCTGTGTTTGCTGCATGTGTCACGTTGAGCTGGCAGAGCTGAGTGCCTCAACTGACAGAGCAGCCGAGCTGGCAGCAGAAATGTCCAGACAGCCCATGAACAGCAGCTTAATGCCTGTGCAGGTACGGTATGTATTTATATCTGAATGCATAGTCTGTGTGTGCACACATGTGTTCCTGGGAAAGTTTTTGAGTGAGTGGATAATGCATCTCAATTACATCTCAGTCTGGAGCAACAGCCTTGCTAAGGAATTGAAAATCTGTAAAGAATCTGCTGAAGTTAAAAACACCATTTGGTTTCCTTCGCCGGAGGGACACTCATCAATATCTCTTTCTGTTAATATCAGAGGGTTAAGGCCTTGGCAATGTTCTCAGCCACCAGATGCAGGCAGAGTTCAGATGCAGGCAGAATTTTTTTTTAAAGGAAATTTCATTGCTGTTGGGTTAAAGCTCCAATTTTGCCTGACGCTGCAAGTTTCTTATAAGTAGCAGAAAAGGGATGGGTATACAGACTGCTGTCTTTTTCCTTTTGTATGTGTCCTGTGAATGAACTGGCCTCTTGTTTTATCTGGATCATGACGGATTTCTTATAATTCACTCCCTACTTGGTATCACATGAGATCTTGGGTTCCCTGAAGTGAGAAACTAGTGCTTTGGTGTTTATGCTGCATTTCTGGACAGTGCCCAACACATCATGGTCACTGTTGTGGAGGAACTGGAAGAGAAGTTCCAATGTGAAGCTTAGGAACCCATGGTGCAGGATGAGGGGTCCTTACTTGGCCCTAAGTTTTTTCCTGCTTCAGGCTTAGAAACAACCTTAGCAGTGCTGAATCCCATTTCTTTCTCTAATAATAAATCACATTTTCTTTCTCTGTCTGACAAAAGACACTCCCTCCCAGAGCCAGTTACAGAGCAGTTTTCTTCAGAGACCTGCTGGGCTGCTCAAATCTGCCTCTTAAAAATTTAAGCCACTTACCAAAGGTTATGTAGCAACTCTGGCTTCACATTCAGTGACTGAAATGCCCCTGATTGCCTGGTGGTTGTACTGCCATCTCCTCAGTGAGAAATTTCCTCTGTTGGTTCTCAGTTCATTAATGTGCTGCTGTCTGACACCACCAGCCCCCTCCAGCTGCCCCCAGCCTGCACAGCCAGAGACACCTGGGCAGTGCAGACCCCCTGCTCCTCGGGGGCTTTGCAGCCCAACCACGGACATCTGGTCTGAGCTGAGAGTTGGCACAAGAAGAGATTTGGCCTTGGAAGGAATATATTTGCTTTGTACAGCTTTCCTGTGAAGCAGTGTTGGATGGAGCAGCCCAACAATCTATTTAGTCTAGGAACAGCAGAGCATGCCAGTGCTTCTGGAAGAGCCCCCCCTGCCAGTGCAGCTGGTTACTTGGATAATACTTTCCTATAGGAGGGAAATAAGATATTTTATTCCTCTCTCTTGCTCATCCTTGTTCTACAGCACTAGGGCACTCTAACTTTGTCTGGACTGGCAAACTGTCTCACAGGTAAGGGTGGGGAGGGAAAACAAAACCTTTTGGTTCTGAAGAAACCATGATAGTTTCATAAAAGAGAAAGTTTTCTTCGGGGTAATTTCTGTTCTCAACAGGATCTGCTGCAAAAATCTCCCAACATTACTGCCTTGTGCCAGTCATGGCTAAACTTGAGTGCACACTGCTGCAGGCTTTGCTTTTGCAGAGGGAGGTTCAGCCAACTTGTTCTGATAGCTGAGCAAAGGTTGACTTGATGGGATCAAGTGTGAGGATGAAAAACATATGTGTGCTCTTTAATAAGGAAAAACTATTGTGTGAGTGAACCTGATGATAGGAATGTGCCTGTGCCATGATGGTGGAGCCAAAGCAAGTGCCTCATTAGACTGGGGAGGACCAGACCACAGGTACTCCATGGAGTTGGTGCCTTTATCCTCTGTCATGAGCCCAGAGCAGACTTCACAGGATTTATGAAGCCCCAGTCCCATGTTATCTGCCTTATCTCAAAGACACCACTGATCACAGAGAGAGCTTCTGGCCTGTGTTGCAGCAGAGCAAAGGGAATACCAAGGACAGTGTCTGAACTGAGAGGAGGGAGTGTGGAGAGAGAGACTGGAGAACAGAAGACCCCTGAATAGGGGAACGTAGAGCCATATGGGTGCCCTGGATAGGGACCCTCAGGAGAGAGAGCCAGAAGGCCTGAATGAAAACTTTTGTAAGGTGTTTTTGTGGTAAGCTTCACTTATCCCATGTCTCCAGGAAGAATTGTCATCTTGGGGATTTCACAAGGCTGATGTGCCCCACAGACACGTATAAAAGCAGAGAATGGGTGTCCTGTCAGGACAAGGTGCTGGCCAGACCCTACAGGGCACCTCAAGGCTGACAGTGTTTGGACTTTCTCAATTCAGAGAGCTTAGACTGACTCAGACTGACTGTAGTCTTGTGAATGTCCAAGAGAGGCTGTGACCCACCACAGGCTCTGACACCTCATTTAAACCCACTGGATGCAGAACAAGGCATTTATCCTCTGCAGAGGAGCTCAGCTGTGGGAGCAGGAGCAGCTTTGCACTAGGCAGGGCTGTGCTGCCTCTGGGAGGGTGGCACAGGGTGCAGTGGGGCATGGATGGTGTTCCTGAGAAGGGGCCAGGAGGGGCAGCTTGGGGCTGGGCTGGCTGTGAGGATCATGCAGTGCCTGCCTGTGCTTGGTTTGGCTCTGCACAGAGTTGACGTCTCCTGGTTTGTGTCACATTATGCATTATGTGATAATTACAAAAATGTGAAAATAGAACTCAGAGTACCCAGCAGGCAGCACGCAGCTTCTAGTGGTCCCATGTGTGTTTTCCTGCTTCCCCTCAGAGTATTAATGCCCCTTTAGAAAAGAGCCTTGTGTTTAGTATAAGTTTCTCATTACTTCATAGGGGTTCTTCCTTGTAGGGCCCTTGAAGCTGGATTAACTGGCAATGGGTGGTACGGTTCCCTTAGTACATAGTGATCCAGCTCTACATTTGAAAGGGCACAGGGCTGTTACAGTTGCTTCTTATTTACTGCCAAGTGCCAAAGGGGGTTGATGTGAACCAGTGTAAAGGATGGGTCTGTCTTGAAATGAAGGTTATGGGCTAAAATATGGTTTGCCATTTGTTTCTCGCTGTTATCTACACAATGCCAGGTCTCCACTGAGACAGCTCCTTGGGGAAATTGTTAATTTTTTTCTTACTGGGTGGCATCAGTTTGTTTTTTAATACGGGTTTCCTCTATTTCACTGGCAACTTCCAAAGCCAGCACGGAGTGGGAGAAGTGGCTTGGGAATCCAGCTGGGATGTGCTGTGGGGCAGGATGAGTATTTCTGTGGTCCCAGCAGAAAACAGGACATGCTGATCTGTGCCACCAAGGCAGAGAGGAAGCAGCAGCCAGCTGTGGTGCTCCAGACATACTCCCAGTGCTCTGTGAGCTGCCCTCTCACCACTTAAAAACACAGAATGGTTTGGGTTGGAAAGGACCTTAAAGCTCATCCAGTTCCAACGCCCTGCCATGGGCAGGGACACCTTCCACTAGACCAGGTTGTACCAAGCCCCATCCAACCTGGCCTTGAACAGGTTTTAACACAGCTGAAGGACACAAAAAACATCTGCAAATGTGCTGTGCTGTCCTCTCCTGGAAGGAAGGCTGTAAATATATATTTGTGTAGCACCCTTATGCATATAACATGTGAGGGTCAGTCAATTTGCTTTTTTCCAAGGGACATCTAAATGGACTCTTTTGAACTAGTCTGAGGGGATTATCAGAGGAAAAAATAAGTGTACACGAAAGAGAGAAATCTGGGAAGTCGCCCAAACAGGTAAGGAAAATGATCAAATGAAATTCACTGGATGGCTTTTTCTGACCTCACCTGCTGCTTCTCTCTGGTTGTGGGAGAGATACAGCAGTAGTTTTTAAGCTCTTTTATATTCTTACCGATTTCTGTGCTGGCCTATCAGCCCCTATGTCAACATCACCACTTCTAAGCCTTCTCTTTCAATTTACAGTCACAGTTACAGTCTATTTCCAAGATAAGAAAAGGGATGTGGAACACCCTCTAGCAGCACCAAGTTAATAGAATATATTTGTGCTCATACTGTGGGTTGTTTAATATGAACATGACCTGATTATCTGATTTTTTGAGGAGTATTCATTCACCTGTAAACAGCCAGAAGAGTTTTCATTTCATACCTGTTCCTCTATGTCAAAAAAATACAGATTTTGGCTGTTCTCTTACTTAAACTTGTGTTTTCTTCTGGATAAAACTGGGAGAGTCCTTAGGGAGTTGAAAGAGAGCTACAGAGCTGTGAAATAAGAAGGGGCTGATGTTTCTAGACCTTGAAGGCAGTAGCCCTTTCTGGATGGGAAAGACTGGTACTGAGAATAGGACTGTGCACTGCTGGGCTCCTTTAGGGCAGGAAAGGATCCCCCATATCAGAAAGGGAGAAGGGGAAGCCACAGGGAGGTGAGTCTGGTTACTGGTAAGAGTCCCCTTGCTGCTGTCAGAGGATCTCATTACAGAGAAAACATCCCTGGCTGAGCTGGCAATTGTGTTACAGACAAGGGGGACCCCTCCTTTCTGAACTGGGTTCAGTTTCTCTTGGCATAATTTCTCATTTGTCCTGGATAAACCCTGGTCATGAGTTGTCTTGGCACTGAGCAGAGCCTCAGGACACACTCACTGGGAGCTGAAAGGGCTCCCGAGCCTGTTCAGTGCCCATCTGCAAGATGGAGCCGTGTCACCCTGCCAGCACGTTGTGTTGTAATGGAGCAAGGAAGCCCTTGGCTGTACCCTGCTTTTGGGACAGTCACACAGTGGCTGTTGGATAGCTCAGAAAGGGAGAACTGTAGGACAGCATCCAGCTCCAGGTTGCTCCAGTCATTTGAGGACAGTGTGTTTCCGAGAGATGGCCAGGGGAGAAGGGCTCTCCTGGAGGGCATGAGAAAGCCTGGCCACCTGTGCCCCATCCTCATGCCCATTCCATCACTCCTGGCCCAGCTCTCTAATTCTGGACGGAAACACGCCTGTTTCAGTAAGGAGATTCAAGGCTTACATTTCAAGTGTTAAGAATGAAAAAGGCACAACTAATTATGTCTAGAATGCCAGGCTATGTTAAATACCCCACCAAGGACAGGGACTGTGCAGGGCTGAGCAATTGACTGGAGGAGAAGCAGGAGATCCACAGGGATCACAGGCCTTTATATGGGATTTATATGGGATTGTGGTCACACAGAGCTGCTGAGCTGCAAACATCTCAGTCTCCTGAAAACCAAATGCTAACCTGTTTCTTTCTAAGACTGACCCCCCAAAAAATCACTTATGTTTTTATTCAAGAACAGCAGAAACAAGGAGAGGAGGATGGCAGATATTCATGGCTGCTGCTATTCAGGCTCTTGTACCTTTAGGATCTTTCCTGCTTTTCGCTTCTGTCATCATTTCCCATACTCTATGGACTCTTTCTTTCACTTGTAGCTTGCTGCATCCACCCTATGTCCTGAATCTCATCCTAAAGGCAAACAGTTCTTACATGGACAAAGCTACATGAAGAGGCTTTGGGTAGGAGGAGTGGTCTTTGAGTGTCGTAATTCAGTTTCTTCTAAAAACAAGAAAAAAATTGTCTTTATTCTGAATTCCACTTTTTGTTGTTGGGTTTCTGCTCAACACAGGCTCTAGAGGAGGATTCCAGGTACTGGAATACTCTCTGATTTTTTTAGAATTCCTAAAATACAGGCAATATGTCATTGTCAGGAGACAGCGATTCTCTTTAGTTCTGTGGGCTGACTGATTACCTGAAAGGTTTTTTTTGGAAGAAATTATATGAGGGAAGGAGAAGCAGCATTATAAAGGATTATAAAGCAGGTACGATCTTCCTACCCACTGATGTAGGAAGCTGATATGTCATATGTGTGAAAACAAATGAGAACTTAACAAGAAGAGGGTATAATGACTCAAGAGAAGTTTTGGTTGTTACATAACCAGAAGTCCTAGGACCTCAAAAATATTTTAAAGCATCGTATTTTTCCTTATTCTTTAAAAAAGTAAGCAAGGTCTCCTTTTTAACACTCAACCCAGAGGTAATCCAGTGCTGTTTTGCAGTTTGAATCTCCAGCTTGTGCGTTATCTGGTCTGACATGTTTTTCTGTTGCAAAATTTTAAAGCAGATTGAGAGTAAGGAAATAAAATGCTGAGATTGTTTTCTTTTAAAGAAATATTATTGCCTGGTATTGTGCACAGTCTTTGCACTTTCTGATTTGTTGCCACCCTCGAGACATGTGAGGTCCAAGAAATGTGGTATTGGGACCTTGTAATGGCAAAAAAGGTTACATTATCTTTTCCTAATGGAACAGACAGCCCTGAGATCCCTGTCCAAACCTTCTAGGACAGGTTAATGAATGAAAAACTGTATTGATAAAATGTAGTTATGCACTTGCACACCATCCCTTTAAGGGGATGTAGCAACACTATTGTGACAGCATGTGGAGAAGGGATGTGATGCTTTTTTTTTTTTTCAGAATGATAACTTTTTTAAAAAATCAATTGAATACTGTATGGTGTGGAGGTGGTGGATCTGTGATAAGAAAGGACCTGTGGGCAGTGAAGCTGCTGAAAGTGATAGTTCACAGTGGTGCCAGACCTGATAGTGAGCAGGCATTGAGGTACATCCCCACTTGCTTTTGAGTGAAACCCATCAGTCAGGTGCAAGGACTGAGGAGGTATCACTTCCAGACATCTGAGTGTGGTTCCTGAGGCTGCCATCAGGTGTGGACCCCAGACAGGGTTGGTAGCAGATCTCCAAGGCGTTGCTGGAGGTGCTGACTCCAAGCACAAGGAGTAATGTAGTACCACAAGACACTTCCTTTGTGGGGCTGCAAGTCATGTTTAGCCTCTTGGAAAAATTCCCAGCCCACCAGGAGTCATTTCTGACTAACAGGCACCTCTTAATCTGTCTTAATCACCTCTATAATTTTACACAGATTTAGCCTCACCAGATAAAATCCTTCAGCTGCTTAAGCAACGACTGATGAGGCTTTGCATCTCTGCGGGGAGATAAATATTATAATTTCCTTTTCTAAACAAGCAAACTGTCCCCTGATGAGACAAATAACTTCTCCAGGAAGGGAGTACCACTCTGACAACAGATGCACTGCCTGTGCCCTGAACCAACCATAAAATCCCCAGTGAGGAGAGACACCAGCCCTTCCCCAGAGCTCATGCCCATGGGCTGGTTGCAGAGCAGGGAGCACAACTGAGTCAACCATGGAAGGGGACAAACAATCCCTGATCCCCAGTGGTGTAAATGTGACCATTTCTTTTGCATTCCTGGTGGTTTGTTGGGAAACGCTTGTTAAAGCAGAATACTCCAGAGATGCCAGTGAGTGCGGACTCTAATATCTGCAAAATCTGGCATTGTCAGCAAGCTGTAAAACATCCCTGCTAGTTTGCCAGCAGCTGCTCCCAAATTAAAAATACCCAAAGGTACACAAACATCAGGGCCGATTGCACAGCACCTTGTGCTGCCACTTGCTCGAGCTGTGCTGCTCTGCTCAAACAGGAAGACTCTGCTCAGGAACTTTTCCAAGCATGTCTGTTTTCAGTCATCAGATAATCACAATGTGACCTCTTTCACTTGGTACTGGGAAAGAACATCATGTATGCTCTATCTGATGTTCTGCAGTGCTCCTGAAATTAGGGATGTTCTGTCCTTCTGTGGGACCGGACTGTGTCATCCAGAGCTGGGCCCAGCTTGTGGGCACTTGCAGAGAAGCTGGGCCCATTTTTCACCCACTGTGAAAAATACCAAGAAAAGTTGCAACAGAAGTCCCTTGTATTGTGTTTCCTGAGCACCACAGAGCTGCAGTTTTGGAAGGAGAGGAGTGAAGCCAGCTGTGCCTGCAGGGGCTCACCAGGGATAGCTGAGCACTGGGTGGGAGCAGCAGCATCTGTGTGGAGCACAGGAGCTGTTGCAGATAGTTATCAGAAGATTTGCTATTCCCAAATCCCAGCCATAATGTTAAAGCTGCCCTCCAGGGAGGCCTCACTGCTGTACATTTCCATATCGTTTGCCTTAATTGCCCAGAAGAACAAACAGCACTGGATAGGCAGGGGAAAGGTTTGGAGGTTGCCACACTGGCAACACCTGGACCAAATTCTCCCTGCTTGCTTTATCACCTGAATCCTTAGGTAAAAAAGCTGCTTGTATATAGCTAAGGGAGGAATTCAGCCTCATTGAACACAAGTTTTCTGGTGTGGTGTCCTCCTTTCTGCAGCTCAGAGACCTTGGCAGGCAAAACAGGTCTTAAATTGATGTCTGTAACCGGCAGACTTCGTGCTCTGTGTGAATGAGGTCTCTGGTCATTCCCTTCCACTCCAGGAAAAGGTGTCAGGATTGACCTGAGCTGCACCAGGAGAGGTTCAGGCTGAAAATCAGGAAGAATTTCTTCATGGAAAGGGTTGTCAGGCCTTGGAAGGGGCTGCCCAGGGAGGTGGTGGAGTCCCCATCCCTGGAGGCATCCAAGGAATGACTGGACGTGGCACTCAGTGCTCTGGTCTGGTTGACAAGGTGGGGATGGGTCACAGGTTGGACTTGATGGTCTCCGAGGTCTTTTCTCACCTCAGTGATACTGTGAAAGATTTTCAGGTTGGTGGAAGAGGGTGGAGCTCTGGGTCACTGCAGGTGGCACATCTCTGTTGGTTTGCTGCTGGGTCTTACAGCTGCTAAGTTACTGTTCCTCTTTGACTGAGGAAGATGGGATCTCACTTACTGGGGGAATGCTTTATTGGCTTTTTTTAATAATGGGAAAAATAGCTTCTAAACCCCAAAAATGTAATTTTTGAAGAACTTTTTTTCGCCAAAATGTTCATTTTTTAAAGAATTTCACCAATTTCAAGGAAAAAAAGAAACACAACTAGAAAATACTTGTTTCTTTAGGAATTTTCATGGAAAACAACAAAAGTTGTTTTGTTGGAGATATTTTTTGTTTTAGCAGCTTCATAAAACAAGGCAAATCATGGGATTTGAGTCGAGAGGTCAGGTTTCTTCATGTTTTGGTTTTAAAACATTAAACTTAATTTTGTTTGTCATTTCTGTTAGTGATGCAGAAGAGATGGGCAAGCAGCACAATAACTGAATTTCCAGCCAGTACAGAACTGGGAGAGGCACTGCAAAGGGTGATGAGGGGGCAGACATAGTGAGGTAAGGCAAAATCAAACTGAATAGAAAGGAAATGTAAAGCGAATTAAAAAAATGGATATACTATTAAAAAAAAAAAATGAAAGGAAAGAAAAAAAGAGAAAAAATAGGGGAAGTATCATCCTAACTTGAAAACTCATGGCTCTGGCAGTCAGGACTACCTAGAAAGCATGAAGAGGACTAGGAATGACAGTGTGAACTTGTTCTACAGCTTTTTGGCTGAGGACACAGGCATGAAATCTTGTACAAAAGAAAACTAGCTGCAGGCTACACTTGTGGATGACACGAAAGACGTGGCTGTGTTGCTCTGTCCATGAACCTCAGCTATGAATGCAGCTTCTTTCTGAGCCACTGCATTCAGTGTGTGCAGCAGTGTATTGGTCACAGTCTGGACACAGCCCCCTTGGCTGAAAAATTTGAAAGAAAAGTAGTTAAAGCAAAGGAGCTGCTTCATATGAATGTCTGGAAGACTGAAACCTAATACTGGCCTAATCTCTTACATCCCCGTCACAGTGTCTGGGCTGGCTCTGGATGCCATGCTGGACAGCCATCTAGAGGTATGGATGTGGTGGGAAAGGAGAAGAGTTTTGGGTCGCTCAGACATGGCGCAGGACACAGTGAGGACAGGAAAGGACCTTGGGAGCATCAGGAGATGTTGCTGAGCAAAGAAACAGGAACGGCCGCTGCCAGTGGTGAAACTCAACACCAGTGTCCACACCGGGAAGAACAAAGCTGGCCTGAGGCTTAGACTGGTGCTCTTCAGAGTGATAGGGCCAAGAACTGGCCTGACCAAGGTATAAAACTCATTACTGGGTACAGCTAGTGCTGCTTTTAGTATGTGTCTTTTTGCTGACACAACTGCCAAATGTGGTACATTAGACCTTATAGAAGACTCTGACTGAACTCATAATATATTTAAAAGCTAATGCCAGAATGTCAGGTCTTGGAGAAGGGTAAGAAAAGCTATGTGGGACATTTTGCAAAATTTCATAGCTGGCAGAAATGTTTTCAAAATGAGAAGACTTACTGTGGATGTGAGTCCTGGCCTTAGTCATAGAGCCTTTGCTCTTTCCAAAGCAAAGATGTTTTGGAAGTGTAAAAGAGTAGTGCATACACTGGGAACTTTTGTCATCCATCTGAAGGGCCAAATTAGTGTTGACAATTCCAGTCGGACTTGGGGGGTCTTTTAGTGCCGTGTGTTGCAGAGCTTGCAAAAATTTGGAGATTGGAGCCAGCTTGATTCCCGTGCTCTCCTGGCACTGGTGTAGTCCCAAGAGTACTCTGGGGCTGCTGCTGGTTTTCTCATTTGCCAGGAGACTCAAGGGAATGATCTGGCAGCAGAGAAATGCTGAGGGGCACAACCCCAGGCACTGTAATATGGGTCAGTAGCTTTTTTCCTTATTTTTTTGATGAAGTCCCCATTTTGAGAATTTCTTTCCCTTCAAAAAAGATCTTTGAGATATTATATATTTTTCAGGATTCACCTTTTTCCTTTTTTTTTCTTTGTTTAAAAATGCTTTATCTGTAAATATAAAACCCAGTAACTCAGGAAATGGCCTGGGGTCAGACATAGAGATGTGTCCCGTTAGTGAGCTGAGCATTTTGCCTTCTCAGTGATATAAAATTTCCAAGACATATCTGACTTATGATTCAAGGCTGGACATCATCTGCAGATCATCAAACCTGTCATCCCAGTGCTGCTTTGTGCAGGAGGAGCTGGTGATGGGCAGGGAGATGTTAAGAGATACCCATCTGAGAGATAGTTGTCCCTGCTTAGATGGGGGGCTTCAGGAGGGCAGTGACTTCTTGGGCAGATGACATGGTCAAATATGCACGTGATGCACACAGGAGGTATGACCTCAGTCACATTTCACCCCCACATCCATGAGGTGCATCAGTGCTGCTGTGCAGACATAAGAAATTTCCTTGTGAGGAGCTGAGGTGCATGAGTAAGGCACATGCTGGAACAACTCCATGAGCTGGAAAGTGCCCCTGAGTGGGCACACCAGCTGGTCAATCAGTTACTGGTGTGTTGTGGACTTCAAATGAACCTCCACTGTGGGTTGGCTGAAGACATCCACCAGCTTCCAGATACTCTCTCTAATGTAGAACTTGGTCTTTCCATTAGGATCTGGGAATCATATGATTAGCACTGCTCTGGGATGCTCTCAAATCTAAGAAAATATAGCAGAGTTGATATAACACCCCAAATAGGGGCACATTTACTGAAGTCATCCTCTGACTTGGAGAGAAACTCTTTCTCCTTCTCTTTGCAGTGCTCTCAGTATGGAGGTTATGAGATGCAGCAGATGTAGACGTGCCCTCAAGCATGCAAGGGTTGGAGTTAACAGAGGAACTAAATTTCAGGGGCGTTCTGTTAGTCTCTGCTCTATTCAGAAAGGGCTGTCTGTTTAATCACTGACTTTCAGTGATTTATAGAGGGTTGGTTAAATGTCCGTTAAAGTCAATGGGAGCCTTTTGATGTCAGGAGGCTTCAGTTGGGCCCACAGTCTGCCCATTCTTGTAGCATCTGGGTATGTGGCAAGAGAAAAGCGTGAATGATGAAGTGGGCAGTGAAAGTAAGGGAGGGCTGAAAGGGAAAAGCCTTCCCTTGAACAAAAGCCTGGCTCAAAGGTACAATGTTTCTAAGAGCTCTGAAATGCACAAACTGTTGCTTTCTTTTTTTTTTTTTTTTGGCTTTTCTATGTTCTATTTCGTTTTTTAACGGACAGTCTGTTCTCAGCTGTTAGTACTTTGAAGTACTGCAGCCCTCATTGGTTGAGGGTGTTGTAGAAATGACTTCATTAGCATTTATTTAGATGTCTGCCTTAGGAAGCAGCTCTGATTGACGTGGTTATTGTCTGGACTTTCCAAATTACTTCAAGCCTGTGTTTATCTCCATTATGCCATTCAGTTTTAAGCAACTGTGATGGTTTTAGGTGTATGTTGGAGCTGGATTTAATCTTCAGAACATTCTTCAAACATTTATTCTCAAAAAATCACTTTGAGGGGAAGGTTGTTGCTGCTTGTCCTTTTTTAAAGTTGGGATAATGGGTGTTGAGAGTTTACAAGTGTTACTCCAAGTGAAGCACAGCATTCCAGCTAGAACTGGAATCAGAACAGAGAAGATCCCGAGTCCATCGTCAGTGCAGAGTCTGTGCTTTTCTTTTGATTACTTCTGGCCTAATAAAGCAGTTTCTAAATGCCATGTGGACAAATGTGCCAGATCTAACAACTTCTGGCTGACACTTGCACCTGTTAAAGGCCAAAAAATTACTCTTCCATCAGCAACATACGAATGTTTGGAACATCTGCATCTCCAGTCCAGCAACAGCCACACTGAGATGTGTCCCTACAGAGTGGATTCTGAGAGGACAGACGAGGCATATGTGAAATATGTGTCATTTAGGGGCAAAAGCCCATTCAAGGGTGGCATTTTGCAAAGCCAGTCCTATTTTGGCATCTGCATAAACTCCGAGAAGGTTTTTCCACCTCTGAGTTGCTAAACTCTGAAAAAAAACTAGTCTTATATCTATGCTGCTCTTTAAATAATAGCAGTAATAATTCTATACACCCAGGTACCTTTCTTTATTTTCCAGACTCTTTGGTCATTAAAAACCATTCCCTACTTGAAAACAATATATGGGAAGAAAATAAAATTGAAAGGTATTTTCCTGCAAAAAAGTAGCACCACTGGAGCTCTGGACTTTGCCTTTTGTAATCAGTTAGAAAACACAAGGATATCAGATATGGGAGAGGGGAGCAACTCCCAACTGTCGTGAGTTTTGGTGTCAGGAATAATCTCCCTGTTTCATGTGTGGTTCTTCATAGCGTGCTGAAGTAGATGCTGAGGGGACACTTTCTGCTACCAGATGTTCTGGATTTCCATGAGCAAAGAATCAAATCCAGAAATGCAGTTTGGTTCTGCAAAATACGGAATGCCTTTGGCCAGCCTGGATTTCTATGGTTAACGTGGCTATTGGCTGTTTAGCACCCTGCAAGTCTAGAGTCTGTGTTGGGGTGTTGGCTGTAAAAGGTGCTATGGAAATAGAAAAACATGTTTCTTATATGGCTATTAGTAGAAATTAGTGCATGATTAGTACCTAGGGAGGCAAAGAGGAGAAAGTGAGTGGATAAGGAACACCTTACATTAGACACATGCAGCACAGACTGTTTCACAGGGGACGGGACAGCTGAAAATTCTTATTCTTTCCTGTTGCCGGATCAGATTCCTTTGGTAGAAAGAGGGCAGGGTGCCCCGGGGAAATATCTGCATAGCCCGAGGCCCCCTCTGACATCAGGTCAAACATTCCGGGTCACATAACTGAAGGCTGCAGCATGAAACTTAATATTACAATGGATCAAGTGCTTCTGGCACATGGAGCTGACGTGCTCCCGCCCGGACAGACTCGGTGCACTCAGCAGATGGATGGGGAGAACACAGAGTTCAGCCACGGCTGAGCACAGGCCTGGAATGGGAATGATGGAGCCGATGGATGAATCAACCTGAGCCGGACTCGGGTCAGCACTGGTGCATCACCCACTGCCAATGGAAGGACTGTGGTGGTGGGAGATGGAACTTGCCTGGGGTGGAAGTGGGAAAGGAGAATAATGTTATGGATTAGGGAATAGTTTTCTCTGCCCCATATGGAGCAAGAAAAAACATGGGGGGAGGAAAAAAGTGAGCCTTGATATGCCCGAAAGGAGGAAGAGCCACTTTCATGTTGTCCACTGCTGAATTCTAAAATTAAAAATAAAAAATTAAATGTCTAGGTCTAGAGAGTGAAAAAATTAAATATTGCACATATTTAAGTGTGACTGACAGGCACTGCAGTGAAGAGACTGATCCTCCACCACGAATGTGTCCCCTCATCCAGAAAAATACAGCCCAATGAGTTGCCTCCCAACCTAATTTTCAAAGCTCAAATCACTTTAAATCAATTTCTGCTGCAGATGTCCAAATAAGCTCCAGTTTCTACCAACTCTTTTCAGTAAAAATAGCTTATCCTCTGACATCTGGGAAAGGTGAAGGTGTTACCAAGTACTGAGCTGTCATAATCTGTCATCATTTTATTTCTGATTGCTTAAATTCTCATTAGTTCTTCTTTTATGCTTATTACCATCTTCTGCTAGGAATGGGAGAGTGTGGCTGATGGGGAGGACTCCCATGTTCTGCAGAAGTGGCATGTAATGTTTTACAAATGCAGTCCCTGCCTGCAGCCCAAAGCGCATTGCAGGCTGAACTCTTTTACATCTTTAAAGCTCAAAGCAATGTGGAAAAGCACGATTGAACAGCAAAACAGAGCAATTTTTACTGCAGAATTGCTAGTTCACCTAATAAAATGCTCAGAATTCCTAGGAGTTTTAAGACCTTCTGAAATATTATTGCCACTTAGGCTTGCCTCTGATTTTTTGCATAAATGAAATCCAGATCTTTAGGATGATCTGGTGTCAGCAGCATTAATTTGTGTTATTTTGCAGAGAGAGGCTGCTGGTGGGAAGTGCTGGGTATGAGCAGAGAAACTTAGAATTGTAGAACTATAGAATAGCCTGAGTTGGAAGGGACTCAGCAGGATCATCAAATCCAACTCCCAGGCCGGCCCAGGACACCCCAACAATCCTACCATGTGCCTCTTGGGGCTCAGCCAAGGTGCTGCTGCCACATGTGCAGTTTAAATATTCTCATTTTCTGTCTCCTTGTCCTCATATTCCTCAGTCCTTTCTCTTCAGAACTTTATTTAAGAATATCTATGCCCTTTCAGACTTTCCTCCTTCCACTGAAACTAATAGAAGACTCTCCATTTATTTCTGATTAAAGTCTCAGGTTTTGACCAATTCTTTGCTATGTATCAACTGCTTTCCAGGGAGAGCAATTTAATTACTATTATGAGCCAGTATCTTGTAAACTTGTTTCTTTTGGAATCTTTTCCCAGTCCCCAAGAACATTATTTCCATGCCTTTATTTCTCTTGGATGGGCTTGCACATTGCAACTGCCCTGGGTTAATGCTTGCAGAAGTCAGAACTGTTGATTTGGCTGGGATTATTCTCCATTGATCACCTTCCAGTAACTCCCAGTGACTCAGTGTCCTGCAGGTCGGTATCTGAGCTCTGTCTTCTCTTCAGTTGTTTCATTAGTATCCCTTTGATTTCACTCTTTGCAGTCAAGTCGAAAGCTCTCACAGAGGTAGGGGATGTCATACATATTACATTTACAGAAATTACAAATTATTCATCACAGCTAAATTCAAAGGCAGCTCTGTCATCTCTCCTACAGCTTCTCAGAGCTGTTCCCTTCAAAATCCTGAAGCCTGCAGAGGAAAACTTTTCTGGCTGGGAGAGGTTTATCTTTTCGGCATAACAGAAGGAACTGAGCTTGAGTGGGACAGATCAGGAGGTTTTAATCTGTTCTGGCAAGATCAATGGTCAAAGCAGCAAATCATCTCATGAATGCTTCTAATGGTGAGATGACTGAAAATCAAAGCAAGAACCAGATTTGTCCTTAGACCTGGAATAATCCTGGTCAAGAAATCCTTCAGGGCACATTTCTTTATTTTGAGCTTGGAAGATTTCTCTGATTTTGGGTAGCAAGCACTTCTTTCAAAAGCCTGTTCTCTGAAGTCTAAAGTGAAAAAGGTCCTAATTTTTAATTAAATATATATCCAAATTCACATTCCTCTGAAATCTGTGCCTGCAGCACTGGCCAAGAAATCACTTGCCTTTTTATACAGGTGCTTTCAGGGACTTCATACAGGCTTCAATGGGCTCTGTGTGATGGTGCAGACTTCCTAGCATTTGCCCCTAAGGATATCATGGCATGAAGATGGTTCTTCCACGTGTGGCAGCACTTCATCCACATGCTTCCTTGGTTTTCATGCCCAAATTCCCACTATAACTTACTTCAGACAGCTCTGCAGTGCAGCAAGGTTTTGGGAGGGATGTGTGACCCACTTGGGGTATGCATGGCCAGTGCTGCCCTTGAAACCCTGATATCAAACCCTGCCTTGATACAAAAACTATAAAAAATGGTTTAACTGACAGGGACCGGGGTGAAGTTTACCCACCAAACTTTCACTTTTTCTTGTTTTCTGTGGAGAAGACCAGCTTCCCAAAGCACAAAAATTTTGATTTGAGTGTCAGAGAGTCTTGTATCCAAATAAATGTTTTGCTTCCCACCCAAAAAACACTGCAGCCTGTGACCAAGCTGTGCTTTGGGGTGACAAGCTCTGTTTCAGCCCCTCATTTTCTTCAGCAGCCCTGGGTGACAGTGGTGCCAAATGGCAAAATAGCGGCGTCTTGGGAATAGACTCTGGCTTTGGTTGGGAAAAGTGTGACTTTATGCTCCTCAGAAAAAAAAAAACAAAACAAAAAACACCCAAACTCTCGTATCTTGGACCTTGTTTTGGGTCGTCCTTGTGATAAAACTCCTTTCGTCCCGTGTCCCCGCCCTTGGCAGAGCCCCGCGCCGCACCCGCGGCCCCGCACGTCGGCAGCGGCGGCCGAGGGGTGGGAGGTGAGGGGGCTCAATATCGGCTGACCGGGGCGTGCTGTTTCCACAGCAACCCCCTCCGGACCCCTGCGGCTCCCCGACAGCCCAGGGGGCTGCGAAGGCTGGAGTAAATCTGCTCGAGATGGAGCGGCTGTGCCGGTGCCCTCCCGGTACTCCTCCTGGAGAAGCCGCACTGGGTTCAGCCCTGGTTAAAAAAGGGAAAGAAATCTGTCCCCACGATGAGCCGCTGAGGGTGGATGCTGGACACCCCCTACCTCTTGTACCGTCGTGACATCCCTGAGGGAAGCGGGTGGGATATTTTGGGGAGCAGTGTCACTAATTTGGGGACTTGCCAATTCTGCATGTTTGAGCCAGTGGGGAGTTGGAACTGTCAGGGATCACCTGTGGGACCAGCAGCTGCCAAATCCCACTTTGACTCGTCATTTTGGGAAAGGTGGGCTTTTGCAACAGATTAGGGATGTGTCCAGGCTCCCCTGTAGGAAGTAGAGGTTCAGGCAGGGTTGGAGATATCTGCTCTTCCCTTTTTGCAGGTGAAGCTGCTTGGCTTTTTCCCTGAGAAGTGGTTGGGGTGGGGAGGGAAGACAAGGCTCAGGCGTGCCCTGGGTGCAGGTGAGATCAGCTGCTCCACTGAGCTCCTGCAGCTGGGGGTGAGTCAGGTGGGGAACACAGAGAGTGTCAGAGCTTGGGGTGGGTGGAGCAGACAGTTCTCCAGGGTAGGGTCAGGATAAACTGGATTTTATTTAGGTTTTCTAGAAATGTTTTGTGTTGGTGGGGTGCTTCTGGCAAGGTCTTGCATTTGGAGTGAAGTGAGTGAGGGTTTGGAGCTGAGGATGGTACTGGAGCAGACAAGCTCAGGAGATGGTGTTGGTGATTTCTGATGTTGGTTGTCTTGGTCAAAGCAGTCCTGGTTTTGCTGTGGGGGTAGAAGTTGGACATAACTATCTAAAGGATCAAGTCTTAGAAGGAGTTAAGAGAGGGGAGTGATTAATGCCCTGGTGTCTCACAGGGTGTGCTGTAGAGGAAGAGTTATGGATGTTCTTTTTTTTTTTTTTTTTTTTTTTTGCTGTGGTTGTGCTGCCCCCTTGTAGATGTTAAATTTATGAGTGTTCTCTGAAACAGGATTATTTTATCTCCCTTTTGCAGAGTTGCAAAGAAATATGAAACTCATGGTAATGGCTATTTCTGATACAAATACCTTCAAAAATGGATGCATTTACTGTATATAGTTGTTTGAACTTCACAAAGGCTCCAATTCTGCAAAGCAAACTGCAGCCATCTGTCCTTACATGAATTCCTTGAACCAAGACTTGAACTGGTTTAGTAATTTTCATTTCTTTTTCCAAGCAAACAGGTACCTGTTATAAAGATATTAGTGCAAAGGGCACTAATTTCTTTGAGCGTTAGTGAGAATAAACCAGTGAAATAGGAGGTCCTTGCACACCTTCAGCCTGGACAGGTGGATTGGTGGACTTGTTGCATTTTGTGGTAGTGCCTTTTCCTTGGGCTTGTCCCAGTGCTGGAGGGAATATTTGTGGAGCAGCTCTCAGTCTGGTGGCTGAGGTAGCACATTTCTCTGTGCCATGGCTTCAGTGGTGTCTAGACAAGGGCTGGTTACTGCCCAGTCATGTTTCCGAGGCTGACTCGGCACTGGTGTGGGCTCAGCACCTGAATAACAAAAATGCCAGAACTGAAGCAATGGTTCTGATACAATCTCATGGCACAGTCTGGGGCCACAGGCACTACTGCTGCTGTTTTAACCTCAACTTTGTTCACCCCAGGCTAGATCAGGGTAGGGCAGGATTTAGTTTCACAAGCTAAATTGGCTTTTTTTTTCCCAATCACTTGGGCTGTTCACTTTTCTCCCCTAATCCTAATTGATATTTATTTCCTATTAATTGGAAACCTCTTGGAAATGATATCTACTGTATGATTTGCATTAGACATGTACAGTCAGAGTTCATGGAAACACTTTGGGAAAGCTGTCTTGGCACCTTGCTGAGCTGATTCACTCAGGACTCAGCAAGGGCTTTGGAATTCGGTTTCTGCTTGGGATTTGCAAGGAAGCATCATGGTGGAGAAATGAAGTAATAGTTTATCTCCCTCTTATGGCCGAATTCTGAACAGCCACGCTGTGAAAGGGAGGGAAGGGAGCAGGCAGTCCCTGCACTTGTAAGTGTTGGTGCTTGTGGATAGGAGAGGCCCTGACTGCTCCCAAGCTGATAAGCTGAACTCTCTCTAGAAAAGATGGTAAAATATATTTTTCACTACAGTATAAATTACAAAATATCTGTGAAAGAGTTAAAACTGCTCCAGTCCCTTGTGAGTTTGAACCAGGAACTGGCTAAATATATGACAGAATCATCAAATGACTTGGGTTGGAAGGGACCTTTAGACATCACATTATCAATGGCGCTTTTGTTTTTGCTTCTTTTGCTGAAGTCTGGTTGGATCAGTGCCTGACTTGGTAAGGGACTCAATGCTGGTCAGTGAAACAGCTGATGAGGGCAGAGAATAGGCTGGACTTGAGTCTTTGCTCACCAAGTTACTTTTTCCATGACAATTACCTGATGGTAAGATGCTTCTTGAACTGATTATGTTAAATTAATGCTGTGGTGTTGAGATTGAACCAAATGACCCGCTCAAAACCCTTCTTTGCAGTTGCAAAAGTGCTTGAGGAATGTACGTGCCCAAAATCCACTCTCAGGTGAAACTGTGGTCTTGCTGAGATGATCAGCAGCAGTGGTGGCTTCCTTGCTCTATTGCTAACCTGTTCCAAGTTGGATTCAAAAGCATTACTGGAGTTGTTATCACAGAACAGTTACATAGCAAGTGTCTGGGGAATCATCTACTTATGTAAGAATTACATGAGAAACTAAAAAAAAAAAAAACCAAACAAAAAAATCAGAAAATGCCTATTAACAGTTTATACCAAGAATCAGTTTTACTTCAGAATGTGTTATAAGCACCTTATTCATGACTTAACTCCTGTTCAGTACTTGTAATGAAATGTATCTTGGACTAAAATATCTGTTTATAAAAATAACTTGGGTTGCTTTGTGTGTTTGGTGCTATGCATTGCATGTACATTTTTCAGGAATAATGGGAGAAAGGCAGTGGAATTCTGCTCTTGGTTTTTCTGATGTGACAGCATTTGTGACACTGTCAAAAGAACAGACATGAGAAATGCTGTAAGGCTGCAGTGCAGGGTTTGATACGAAGAAGGGAAAATAGATGTTGGGAAAGTAAAACATTCTGCAGTGCTGCAAGTGATGCCTGAACTGCAATGTCAGCATAATGTGAGAACTGCTTCTTGAATTCCTTGAGTGTCTTAGGCCTCCCTGCCTCACCAAACTCTTCACACAGTGTTTAACACATCCTGCATAGCAAAATCTGACTCATACTCTAATCCAGCATTCTGCTTCAGGAACAATTTCACTTCTACATTGGGTACAAACTTGTTCTTTTGTTCTGGTGTGAATGTTTCTATACTGTCACTGAGTTATTGAGGCTGGAATCCTGGTACTCTCAGTCACCAGGGTCAGATATTTCTCATCAAAGGGCTCTTCCTACCATCTCTTCATCATAGGGACTTGGTGGATTTTGTCACTGTCCCGTTATGTCAGGTGTGCTTCCAAAGCTTTTTACTTCCAAGACTCTGATCCAAAGCAAGGACTTCAGAGCCCAGACACTAAAGACTGTGATCCCAAATGTGGATTGACTGCCTCAACTCATTAGGTGCTTCAGTTCTGATCTGAAGGTCCCCAGTCACTGCAGCCATGCACAGGCTGAGCCCCACCAAAGGCACAGCAGTGTCAGTGCTCAGTGAAACAAAGCACCACAGTCCAGAGAGAAGAACGGAAAAACTTCTTAAAAAATGTCATGGCTGAGTCTGTTCACCTCCAATAATCTGCTAAAGCACTTGCCAGGTAGGAAAGGCAGGTTCAGATTCCCTCCTCACTGCAGTAAATCCAGCTCTACTTGCTCCTTTTAAAAACAGAACTGGCATCTCTGCTCCCTGACTACTGCTACTGTAATCCAGACTTTGCCTAAGCACAGTCAGAATCCTTTTCATTTGCTCTTTCTAGACTATTGAACCTTTTCTTTCTCCCCTGAATATATGGCTCAGTTTCAAAGAAGTGGTCGAGACACCCCACCAGGAGGTAAAAGATCTTTTTCTGCCAAGAGCTGCCCTTAAGGCTCTAGGGGAAAACATCTACTATTGATTTGGAGAGCAGTCTTTAACCACCAAACCAACATTCAGGAGAGAGCCTTTTCTTACACAGCACTCATGATAGTTTAGATTTTTTGAGAGACATCTTATATAATAAGGAATACTAATAACCATCTTATTTCATTATTAAGAAACAACCCCACAATTTTAAACCTGGATTAACCTAGGAACTGTGTAAGGTCACACTTTCATGAGGGTTCCAGTAATGAGGATTCCTGGACTTATTTTAGTTTTCCTTAAAAAAAAACCAAACCTCTGAAAAAGCCAGGACCGAGAGATGCTTTTTGGAGTGTTTTATTGCAAAAAGGTGTGGACATTTGCTGGCAGAATAGTTGATCACATACTCTGTTTGACTGTCATCCAGAGGACACTGCATGCATTCAAGCTGAAAGCATAGGACAGTTTCCACCAGGCACCTGAGAAATTTCACGGGAAAGAAAAGTCTTTCAAGCCAAAAGAGACAAATTTCAAACTGATCATCTACTCTGGTGCCCTTTGCTTCCCAGAGTTACCCAGGAAATAAGAGTTAACTCAGCTATAGTCATAGCCAACTGTAAACATGTTCCTGTGATGCAACACAAGTTATCTAGAAAATTGATCCCAAAGCTTTATTTCCAGTTTTAAACAGGATATGTCCTTCCCAAAGCAGGCAGTGCAGTCAGTTACACCTGACTTGGCACCTACTACTCACTGCTGTGTTATGCAGCAGAGGTGCTTCCCCTCATCTGGCCTATATCCAAGGACATCTGACAGCTCTTACTTGAATATCCCACCCCAAAACCTCTTTCCTTTCTTCATGCTAATAGTATAATCTCAAACCACTTCCCTAACCCCTCCAGACAACTCCCTTTTCCTTCCCACCCCCGTGACTAATGAATATATGCTGCTCTCTGCAGTTCACAGCAAAAATAACTTCACACTCTGGCTGTCCCTCTGCACACAGAACTCCAGGTGCACCTGGACTGCACCATTTCAGTGCCTTCCCACAGGTCTGATAAAGGTTATTCATCTTTGGCAGACAGCATTCCTGCACCAGAGGGAACAGTAATCCATTGCCAATCTAACGGGGCATGTTGCAGCTGCAGCTGCTCAGTATCAGGAACTCACTGCAAGGGGAAAAAAAAAGCATTTAGAGGATGCAAAGGTATCTTCACAAGTCACTGCACTTGGATAGACTAAAATATATTAACAGCTATACTTTTCTGCAGGTTATAATGGACTTTTAAACTTCTCAAACTGGACAGATGCATTAGAGGCATTAAAAGTGCAAGTCACAGGTAAATAACTCAGGATGATACTACAGGCACTCAAACTTCTATGAAGTTAAAAACCATGTTTACTGTTCTAATAATTCCAGTCATAGGAACAGCTACTGTAGGTTACTTAATTCTAAATAAATCTGCTATAGATTATAAGGAATATTTTTGCTTTCAGAAAGCCCTGGCAGATGGAACCATTCACAATTAACTTCGTTTCATGCAGTATGGCTTTAAGTTGCCCAGCAAAGCTGGAGACTGAAATTTCCATCAAGATAGTGGTTCCACAGTAATGTGTACACAGGCCTCACCATTCAAATCAAGGTTTAGATCCTGGACCTTAGCAAAGACTGGCACACAGTCATTTGTGCTAAGACACAGCAGCAATTATGGCCCCCTGAGGCCCCTGCAGTTATTTTAATCATAAAAGCCAGAATGAACTTGTTTGTAACAAAGGCACTCTCAGTCTTTTCAGCTGGAGAGATACAGGTTGCTCTATTTAAACCAGTTAATTTGGAATTAAGTTATTAACTCCCAGAGATGTTACCCTTGCTCTCCAGTGGGACCTATTTTGGTCACTAACAATTCAACACTCCAGTGTACGTTCTAAAGAAGAGATATCTAAACCTTTCACTGCTAAAGCACAGTAAGTTGTCACCACTCTACTTTCAGCTGTATTTCAGTAAAGGATATATATTTTTAATCCATTTGACGTAGTTCCGAAGGCTATCAAGCCAATTCCATGTCAATCACTGTTGGATATGCTTGTATTTTTTTTGGAAGTGCTTTACTGGAATAAAAGGCCTTTTGGCCTGATCCAAACCCAGCACTGGCACAGCCTACAGTGTTCCTTGATAGCTGTTTCACATCATACCTATGTCTTCAGTCCTAGTGTATTTTTAGCAGACACTTCAGTGGAAGCAGCTCAGATGACTGTGTGACACTGACAACACGCTGCTGATCAGTGTCCTCCCTGCCAAGCCAGGGAGAACCAAGCTCTCCTCTATCTTGCATTATACAGAGATGAGGTACATGAAAAACATAAGTAGTAAGTGCAGAGACACAAGACCTTTAGGAGGCATCCTGAGACGGAGCAGGAGGATCCTTATTCTCAGGCTCTGGAGGAGGTGCTGGCACACTTTCCTCTTTCTTTTGTGCAGCCAAAAATTCATGAATCGCCCTCTCTATCTGGGGCCTGAAGATGTGGTTTAGTTTTGGATCCACCACCTGAGAAATAATTCTGTCCACTCCAGCTTCCAGCATTCCTGACCTTGAACAAAGACAAAGAAGTCATTCAGCTCCTCAGAAAAACTTCTCCCCAACTCCTCCAGTAACTCTCCAGAGCCCTCCTGTCAACTGCAATTAGCATTAACATGGTGAGAACTGCAGCCTACTCAGTGGATCCTTAACAGGGAGTTGTTTCAATCACCTATTTCTCCTCACCCCTCTCACTGCTCCCTACAGAATTAACAACTAACATCTGGTCTCCCGGGTACTTAAATGATACCTTGGACAAGAGCCACTTTTAATAGAGCTCATGTGGAAATGAGGTCAACATGAAAGCAAACAAACACCTTTTGGCACAAACAAGAGAAACGAACTATTCTGAGGGGGGCAGGTGAGAGCAGTCTTTTCTTTGGCTGACTGGAGGGAGTAGAGCCCTGCTCCCTAATAACAGGACTGTCACTCACCCCTTGTAACTGTTAGTCTAGACAGATGGGTATTAATTATGAAAACAAGACACTGAGCACACAGCAAAGTTTCTGGACTGGACACTAGCGATTGAAGTGACTTATTAGTTCAGGGGCTGCGTCAGACTCTTGGATGGTGGGGCACAGGCTGTCTAGAAGGCTTAAGTCATGTCTACAAAGGAGCAGAGGATAGGAAACAGACCTTGCCTGGCACTGGGAAAAGGAGTCACAGGACTATTAAGGCTGTGAATGGTGGTGAGTGAGAGGGTGCAGGGTCAGGGCACACGGTGTCACCTCCTGTGTGTGTGACAACACACATGTATGAGTGTGACACACAGCTGGACACCCTCAGGTCTCAGCCTGGCAACTCCTGGAGTGACAGGGACTCCTCAAACTCCCCAGTACTGGGTCTATTCTTTACACTAATGCCTGCTAAAAGAGCACTTCACATTTCCTCATCACAGGCTCTCTGATGTAACATTTTTTCAATTGTCCACTTTATTCTAGTGGTAGAGGAACATGAAATAAGAGCAAGCATTGAGATAAACATGTCTCAAGGACTCAAAGCAGAGACAGGAAATTCTGTACTTCCAGTGGACATCCCTTCTCTAGTTACAGATTAAACAGACTAATGTGACATCTCATGATTTACAGATTCTAACATGTGCTCTTGAAAGGTTTGTTGTGTGTCAGACATTGTTAGCTTTCCTTATAAGCAAAAATGCCATGATCAACTTCTCAACTGCTTCATCCCCAAAACTATGTAATAGAATTTTTTATCCATCTGACAAGCCAAGGCTCATAATTCAGACTGCTAGGAGTTAGCAGCAGCCTAAACCTCTAAGCAGCAGAGTTTAAGCTGTTTTTCCTTGATTTCATGCTGGAAATCAATTGTAGAAGCACAGAATTGATTGGGTTGGAAGGGACCTCAAAGACCATCTTCTATCAACTCCCCTGCCATGGTCAGGGACACCTTCCACTATCCCAGGTTGCTCCAAGCTCTGTCCAACCTGGCCTTGGACACTTCCAGGGATGGAGGAGCCACAGCTTCTCTGGGCAACCTGTACCAGGGGCTCACCACCCTCACAGGGAAGAATTTCTTCCTCCTATCCAATCTAAACCTACTCTTTGCCAGTGTGAAGCCATTCCCCCTCGTCCTGCCACTCTAGGCCTCTGTAAACAGTCTCTCTGCATCTCTCCTGCAGTTCCCTGCAGGTCCTGGAAAGTCACAGTTAGGTCATCTCAAAGCTTCTCTTCTCCAGGTTGAACAATCCCAGCTGTCCCAGCCTCTTCTCATAGGAGAGGTGCTCCATCCCTTGATCGTCTTTGTAGCCCTCAATGTAGTATCTTAAATAGCTGTAAAAAGGCAGCCCCTGCTGCAAGAGATCAGGCTGGTGCAGTGTGATTGCTGCCTGACAGTGGCTGCAGCCTACACACACAAGCTTTGGCATCTTTAGGGTTCTTTCTTTTAAAGAATCTTCTCTTTTCTGAAGATAAAGATCAATCATTTAGCTCAGTTAATCAGGCAGAGTGTTGGATATTTACAGCAATTGGGCTGGACAGCAAATAAAAATACTTCCCCTCTCCAAGAACCAATTTCAGGTAAAGCAATAATGTGCATTTTGCTGAGATTGCACCCACCATTATAAAAGAAACTCCAGGGAGCATGACAGACAGTGCTGTGAACAACTTAATTCTGCCAATTCCCCCTTTCCTGAGGTGATGCACCACCTGTCCAGTGCCATCACTGCCCTTTCCCAGCCTGTTCTCACTCACTGAATCACGCTCTGCCTGAGCCCATTCCGCAGCTGGTTTTTGTTCATGGCTGGGTTCCATTCCTGCTTGTCCAGGTGGGTCGACACAAAGTTGTCGACTTTCTGCCTCAGATTTTGATAGGCTGGCTGGAAAACAAAATAATCAAAATAAATCCAGTTAAACAGCTGAAATCCCTTGAAGCACTGCCCTGCCAGAGCCCTTCACAGTGCAGCTGTTGTCACCTCCAGGCTGCTCTGTCGTCCATGTTCTCCCTCCTTTCACTCTCTGAACAAAGTTAATCTTGTTTTCCCAGAGAACACAACTGGTGCCTGCACAGAACAGCCAGGGTGTTGTTATAATCATTTAAATAGCTGCACAGATTGGATTTTAAATTGTTGCCTGCTCATAGTATTTCTTAGTGAAATGCAGACAGGGGTTGTTCAAGCAGAGTTCTCACTGTCTGGAAAGAGAATTACAAAGAAAATGGCTGAGTGGGATTGTCACTAACAAAGAACTTTATTTGTTTTTGTGGCACTAACAAAAAGGATTAAAAAAATATGAGAACTGTAAGAATAATTGTAAGAATTTTAAGATAATTATTTGAGTGCTATCCTGGATGCAAGGCAAGGACAAGAGGATATTTCAGGGATATATGAGGGTTTCAGTGCTCACAGGATGAGCTGCTGGCAGAGGTGCAGGGTCTGTCCTGGGCACCCCTGACAACACTGCTTTGTGCAGGTCCTGGCAGCTCCAGGAATGGTTTTGTGCCAGGCAGGACTGCGGGTCCCCGGGCAGGGCTGCTGCTGCCAGAGGAGAAATATGGGGAAAGCAGAGCTCAGCAAGTGCTGAGTTTCGACGGGGCTACTGTGAACGAGCCAACTCCAACAAACGCTCAGGAGTTCGCGCGGTGGCCGAGAAGAAATTAATGTCAAACGTGCCTGAGAAATAGATCGGTCTGAGTCTCAACAGAGGAAAGGCAAGTGTTTGGTTGGAAAATACAGAAACACATGAATATTTGAAAGTACCGGCTAAAGAGCAGCGCTGCTCTTAGGGGAAACTCTTTTCCTGACAAGGCCTGGGCTGGGAACAGAAAGGCTGTCCCTGTTCCCCCCGGGGGGGCGGACACCGGGTCGGACGGGGGGGTCACAGCGGGGGCACCGGGCCCGGCCCGGCCCTACCTTGGTGTCCACGTCGGCCAGGCAGTCCCGGCGGAAGCCGTCGAAGAGGCCGCGGCTCTTGAGCTGCTCCACGATGATGGCGATGAGCTGCGGGTCCCCGGGGGGCAGCGCGGCCGGGTCTGTGGCCCCGGGACCCGCCGCCCCCGCGCCGCCCCCG
>VXBA01002641.1:9478-44247 GCA_013399895.1 Serilophus lunatus
CTCCCACATGGGGGGGGGGGGACAATGCCCAGCCTGGTACCTGCTGTCCTTGTCCCCAGATGGCTGGAGCACAGCCCTCTCTGCTCAGCCTGGCACCTGTGGGCAAGGAGCTCAATGGAAATGGCTCAAAACCAACTTCTTCAGAGCCATCATGCTGCTTCACCAAAGGTAGGGAAGGAGCTCAGGGAAGGGAAAAAGCCTTGGCAGGCTGGATACTGCCCTGGATGAATGTATCATGGGGCCATCCCACAGAGCACTGGCCCCAGTGTGCTGGATTGGGTGGGGTGATGTCACTGTGTCCCTCCTGGAAGAGTTTTCTTGGGGGGATGTGCTTTTCAGCTCTGTTTCTGCTGAGGCTTTTTCCTGCCTGGTTCTAGTCTGGACAACAAAACAAAATTCCAAGTTGCTGTCCACAGGAAAGGCAGCCAAGGGGGTGTTCAGTGAGCAGCTCCCAGTTTATTCCTGCAGGACTATGGGTTATCTTTGCCTGTCTTGTTTTCCTCTCTTTTCTTCCCAAAAGCCTCTGTACACTGAACATCTACTTGCACAGGCAATACCCAGCAGATAAAATGGAGATACCTCAGTTAAAACTGCGACAGTCTGTAGGAGCTGTTGTCCTTCTCTGTGCTTTGTTCTTGCATTTGCCCTTGACTCCACTTGGAGAAAGCTTGGAGAAAGCAAAGAATGAGACACGCTAGGCCATTGTTTGCAGCTTGTGTGAGATACTCAGGGTGCTTGGTGCTGAAGGGAAACATTTGTTGATGAAAAATAATGGATTTTATTGACTTCAGAGAAAGGGGAGGGGGGAAAAGATTAAATAATTTCAGTGTTTTGAGGTTTGGAGTTTTAGCCAAGATGCTCTGGCAGATGATGGAGGGGATGAATAGTCTGGGCAACTTGCACAAAACACAAGGGTAGTCACTGCTTGGAGGGCAGGCTTGAGACAGAGAGGCTCTGCTGGGCATCCAGTACTGTAGGAATGCCAGGGGACTGACAGTGTGGTGTCTCTCCTGGCTGCAGGTACTGGGATGAATTCCACACCTGTGCCCTGACAGCACTCTGGGAATGCCAGAAGGAAGCAGCAGCTGTCTGGGAGATGCTGAGAAGGGAGTCTCAAAAAAACAGATTTCAAGGCAGTTTGTTCGACCTCTGCAGCCCCAGCATGGCCCAAAGCTCTGCCTGGACCCGTGTTCCCAATGTTTCCATCCTCAGCATCCCCCTCGTCGTCACTTGGGTGAACTTATAAACTGCAGCTCTGTGAGTATCAGAACGAAGGCAGTGGCAGTGTGTGCCTTGGCATTTTTCTGATCCTTTTTCCAAATCTGAGGAATACACTGTGTGGAGCTCAGAGACACTTGGCTCCTTCCTGCGCCTGTGAGACATGGAAGAGCTTGGCAGCATTGCCTGGGTGTTGCTGTTTCTCTGTAATTGGGAATAATTCCTGTCCACTTCTGCTTTGAGACACAGGCACAGATGTGGCTGTCTGGAGAATTTGGGAGCTTGTAGACATAGGGCAGAGGATTTTGGGAAAAATGATAGATTTTGGAAAAATGATGACTGCTGAACACTTTTGCACTCCTGTATGGCTACAGGAAGGAAACCTGTTTATTTTGCTGACTCTTTCCATGAGATCGACTCTCCAGGTTTTGGATCTGGGCACTGAAAAGAAGATGGGCATTTTTACCACTGTTCTGTGAGGTGCAGGGGACGGTGTCCGTCCTGTCACAGGCAGAGAAGGGAGAGCTTACTGCCCTGTACTGGCCTTCTGACTTTAAGGACATGGTGAAACCCCTGCTGAATAATAATCACAGTTGCATGACTTCTCTTGCACATGTCTGGATTCCTGAGTAACTCCTGTGTTATGTGTAAATCCCTTTCCTAAGGACATAGAGGGCAAAAATATTTGGAGGGAGGGTGAGTGTCAAGCTAGCAGGACAAAAGGGATTTACAGCAACTCTTCTGCTTTGAAGCTTTCCTCAAGGTGCCTGTAAGCAGCTCTGTGGGTAGAAGTGTGTAATTCCAGAGTATTAAAGTGTGTTGTAGAGCCTACAGCATGGTAGAAGTTGTTTGTCCTGGCTTTTTGCTCCTGTCTTTTTTGCAGCTCAGAGCATTGTTAGTTTTGCAGCTTCAGTACAAGCATGGAAGTACTTGGAACAGAGGGGAGTTTGCAAGTGATTTCTGTTAGAGAAACATAATGATATTACTGGGCAGTCCAAGGCAGTCTGTGTTTTAAGGATGATGCTGGAGCTCTGTGCCCTCCTGGCTGCACAGGGCCACAAGACCTGTAACTAGTGGGCTATGTGCTCTAAAGTGTGAGCAGAGGATCCAGGCCCTGCCCACTCCACAGATCCCACTGGATGCATTCCAGGAGGTGGGCAAGCTTCTACAGCAAAGGATGGGGGTGTTGGGTTGTGCTGCTCTCCTTTGGCATTCACATGTTCTTCCTCTTCACTATCACTTAACACTCCTGCAGCAGTGAGGGGAACAAATAAATTGAGGCAAATTCCAAGAAATAAGTCAGGGAGGACCAGCTGGTGTTCAGAAAGCACTTCAGTGCCCCTTGACTTGCTACAAAAAGAGTTATTACTTATGTACTCAGTACTCAGCATCTGAGGCACAAAGCCTTAGGGTGAAAGGAGAAAGGATAAACCAGAGCATGACAAAACCTGGGCTGAACCATTCAACTGCTTCTTTTTTTTCCTCCTTCTTCCACTCCAACAGCAGTGTTTGTGGATTGATCCTGTTCCCCCTGTCCTGTTTATCTTGTCCTGCCTGTGGCTTGTAGCAGGGGAAAGCTGAAGCAGGTGGGTGTCATGTACAACCAAGGCTGGAGTATTTTGGATCCAAATCCTGTATTTGCTCTTTTAGAACATTTGTTTAATGCCTTTAGGAAAACCAATAAGCACAGGCCCCCAAATTCTCGCAACCCTTACCTTCTCTTTGCATTTGGCATTCCTCTCTGTTAAAAGTTTCTCCTTTAAAACACCTTTGAGGAAAGGGAAGATAAAATTCTCAAATCTCCAAGTCTCCTTCATGCAAAACCATGGTTGCAAATGGCTGGCTGACACTGCCACTGTCTTTGGGAAGAGCAGGTGTTGGGACATATCTTCCCTGGAAGCAAATCCCTCAACTATTGCACACAAAAAACCCCAAAGATTCATTAAGAAACAAAGACCATCTGTCACTGTTCTGAGATACAGCAGCAGATTTTTTTTTAAACCAAAGGTGCTTCTAAATCTGACTGAAAACATGTGAGAGAAAATTAGGTCTCACAGTATGGGAGTGATGAGTTTCCTCAATCAATATTTCATTTTTAGCAGAACTTCCTCCATGACTAGGACAATTACAGTAGAATTCCTTTTAAAAAAAATAGTAATACACAGATTCATCCTCCTAGGCAGTCAGCAGCCTTTCAGAAGGCACTTCTGGCCCTATAGCACACTTCATGCTGATGCAGTGCAGCTCATGGGATGATGTCCTACAGCCTCAGTGTTAAATCCACATTTGTCAAGGATTTTTCTCATGGCCTTGCTGAGTTTCTCCAAATAAAAAGCTGTACCCAGATCTCACCACCTCAGGGAGGCTGCTGAAGCAGTTACAGCATATCTTGTGTATTCAAAAATAAATGGGTCAAGTGTTCCTTGGTCCAAAGTTTTCATCTCTGTTCTTGCAGGGGAACAAAGGTAGCAGCTCTGGGATCAGCTGAAAATTTGTAGCTTTCCCTCCTTGCCCTCATGCTCACTGTAATTAGTCTTTAGCTCCCACTTACCTTAAAAACAGCCTCGAGGAATGCAGGAGTTCACACCGTGCTTTGGTGTGGTGTTAAGCCTTGAATCAAACCCACAAACTTTCCTTGTCCCTGCAGGACTGGGGTGTTCTTTCTCAAGAATAGCAACAAAAAGCAGGAGAGGACAAAATGACCCTGAGGGAGTCTTAAAATATGACTGACACCACGCCAGTACTTGTCACCCCGAGGCAGAGCTGCCCTCTGCTCCACCCTGATCCCAACACACACACTCCCTGCTCCTTTCCACGGGAGATACTGGCACCTACTGGAGACCAGTTTATCTCTGGGCAGAGGTGGCTGTGAGAAAGGCAAGTATCCTTGTACATGAGAAATGGGCAGGTTTTGAGAAGGGATGGACTGAGGGGCAGCCCTAGAAGTGGCCTCGGGGTGGCCCTGCAGGCTGGCTACTGCCCAGAAAAGCACTTCTGTGAACTCTGCCCCCTGAAAGGCTGCTGCTGTTTGAAACTCCATACAGGGAGTTTGGTCAGGAAGGGTTCCTGGTGAAAACACAGACTGTAAGAAGCGCTGTTTACATTTGTTTAGACAGAAATCCTCCTCTGAGGCAGCCCTGCCTCAATTTACAGTGTCTGAGTGTGAGAGCAGGGACTGAAATAGAGCCCAGCTCCCCAGTAACAGAAGTCAAAAGAGCAGCTTCAAAGAGTTTATCAACTTCTGTATCTTCACATCATCCCACCACTTTTCAACAAGCTGAATTAGCAAACAGCTTATGCAAATTAACACTTACAAATGTTAGTATACAAAGGGAAGTTAGTGCAGCAAGGTGCTGCACAGGAGAAAAATCTGTCTTTAGACCTGGAATTGCACAAACTGGTCATTCCTCAGTGGAAACCAGGCAGGATGTGGGACTCTTTGCTTGAGATCTAGAAGAACCACCCGGCTCTGGCTCCTCAGCAGTAAGGAGGTGTCCCTGCCTGGCAAAGTTTATTTGAAGTGTTTCTAAATAAAGGCACATCCTGTTATTTTGAGAAATAACAGCAATCTCTTATTTAACATCACCTCTACCAGACCAGATCTGTGTCTAGACTTCTGAAGGCTGATGGGAACACCCAGACACGTGGGAAGAGCAGCTCCAGGACAGCTCCAGCCTCAGGTTGAATGTGTAGAGACCCCGGACTGCTGACACTCCTCCTGAAGTGGGACTTTGCCAGCTGATTTCCCAAAACAGCACTCCTTTCAGAGCAGAGGTATGAAATGTTTATTGTAGGAAATTTTATGTGCCCCAGACAATGGGCATCTCACAGCCAGGTGTTCTCTGGCTGCATCCTTCTGTTGCCATGATACAGACACTTGTGGTACTCCTTGAAGTGCTCAGCTTCCCAGGAGAGCCATAACACACTCACAGCAACATAATATTTTTATTATTATAAAAGATTTCTTCAGCAAACTGCTGTCTGTCACCTCTATGTATCAAACATGGAAACAGCAAACAAACCCATCTAACATTATAGGTTATTTAGTGTCTCAGCTGGTGATTCAGGTAAGTACAACTATTTTCCTTTTCCCCATCCGTTCATTTCCTTGACTTTTTCCTAACCAAAGCCCAAACAAGTCACAGACTGGAAAGCAGCAGCTCCCAGCCCCACTGTTCACTGTGCCAGCTCCCACAAAAAGAGCTGAGCGTTGTGTTACCCATAGCAGGCCACTCCCACGTCGTGAAATTCCAACTGCTCCTCACGCACCAAGTTTTGCTGCCTGGCATTTGAACAGTCTCGTGAGTGGAGAGTTTAAGGGCAAACTCTCCCTACAGTCACATTAATGCCTTGTGTTAACAAAATAAACATCTGCTCCTCCCTCGTTGCCAGCTGATGCCAGAGGAGACGCTCACACTCATGCAGTCACCGAAGTCCCAAAAAACAAAAATTAATAATAAAGTCTCAACAGACCTGCTGTGCTTCTTTCAGGGATGATTCAGAGGCATTAGATGCACTTGTGCTGGAAACAATGACATAATGCAGCATGTTGTTGCCAGGGCGAGTCTATACGTTGGACTTGGGGGCGGAGTTGAGGGGGATCTCGCGGAGCTCTATCCTCATGCACAGGTACTCCCCGATGGCCGCCATCAGCGCCGTGCACACCACGTGCACCAGCCACCACGTCAGCGCCGACGGGAAGCGCGAGTTGTAGATCCAGCAGCCCAGGAGGTGGAAGAAATGCACGGTGACTGTGAAATCCAGGCACTGCTTCCCCCGGCGGATGAAGTACAGCAAGGCCAGAGCGCTGCAGGGTGAACAGGGCGGGGTTAATCGACTGCCCCAGGCCGCTGGAAAAGGGGGTGCAGCGAGAGCCACCAGCAGTTGGCAGCGCTGATTATCGAGCGGTTTTAAAACTTCTTCAAGTGTTTCAAGAACGGGTTGGGTTTGACCTCTGTCCCGGCCACTGCAGCAAGATTTACGGGCTTGCAGCTTTTTAATCGCAGTGACGGCAGGGAAAGGGGATTTTAGTGCGAAGAACACGCGGGAATTTTTAAATTGTCTCCCCCAGGAATCTCTGTGCAGTGGCAAAATACGTTAATGTTTATAGATAAGTGTTTGCTGAGATCCAGTAATATCTCTCACAGAAGCCAATCTCATTCCCAGCTGGGAAACAGAGGCAGTGAAGTGAAATGACTTTTCCAGGTTCTAGAAAGCCAGGAGTCAGCAGCTCCCAACTGCCCCCAGCAGACATGCTCGGCCAGGCACAGGGATTTTGGGAGATGCTTTGAGGGAGCCAGTACATCACACTGAATTCTCGTAATGGTTTAATGTTAAGAAAGGACAAGACGCAGGAGCTCCAGCTAGCTGCAGACTTACCAGGTGAGTGCATTGAGGATGAAAGCCATCATGGAGAGCCTCCCCGGCGGGGTTGAGAAGCCTAAAATCTACATGGGACTATTAGTAGGAACCCGCGGCACAAATTGCAGCCCGAAATCTGCTCCCGTGGCCCCACACGGATTGGGATCTACACGAGGAGCCTGGGCAGGTCTGTCTGTCTGTCTGTCTGTCTGTCTGGGGTACCTATGGGAAAGGGAAAGGTCTGGGTCTACACTGAGGGGAACCACCTAAACTGGATGTGGAGTGTGTGCGTCTGTACTGGGGATATGGGGAGGAGGAGTTGTCTCTATACTGGGGGTACCTGTGCAGGGTGTCTCTATAAGGAGGGATCATCTATACAGTGAGGCGCTGCCTCTATACCTGGGTACCAGGATACCCGGGGTGACTCTACAAGGGGGTACCTCCTGCACAGAGTGTCTGCTTCTGTACAAAGGGTACCCCCCACACAGGGAGGTGCTGACCCTATATGGGGGTACCAGCCAGACAGGGAGGTGCTGCCTCCACACGGGGGGGTATCACCTGCACAGGTTGTTTATAAGGGGGGACATCACCCGCACACCGAGGCGCTGCCTCTGCCCCGGGGCACCACCTATCCGAAGGGAAGGCTCCACCTCCACACTGGGGGCACCTACACAGACAGCAGGTCTGTGTGTTGGCCAACAGCTACACGGGGGGGTGGGGGGAGCTCTCCCTAACCCCGGCAATGCCCACACGGGAGCGGGGTCCGTCCCGAAGAGCCCCAGCCGTGTCCCCCCCCCCTCCCCTCGGCCCCAGGGGCCTGTGCCCACGGCGGCTTCCCGGGGCGCGCCCTCACCTCGTCGCTGAACACCTGCTGGAGGGAGGGCCCGGTGCTGCCCAGGGTGCCGAGGAGGGCGAGCCAGAGCCCGAGCGAGCTGTAGTAGCCCGCCTGCAGCAGCACCATCTGCGCCACGATCAGCGCGGGGTCCCACACGTAGCTGCGGAACTGCGCCGCCATCGCCCGCCCGCCGCCACCCCGGCGCGGCCGCCGCGCGGCGCCCCCTGGCGGCGGGGAGGACCCGGCGCGGGCTCTGCCCCGGGGCTGTCTCGGCGTGTTTTGCCAGAGTTCTGTCCCTTCCCGAGAGGTTGGCTGTGGTTAGGTTGTTGGGGTTTGGGTTTTTGTGTTTTTTGTGTGTTTTTTTTTTTTTATAATGAGCCACGCGAGGAGCGCCCGAGGGCACGTGGTGTGTTCAGCGTGGAGGAGACTGAGCGGAGAACTCGGTGCGGTCTCAACCATCCTCGGGGGGGAGTTGGAGGGGCACNGGGGTCCGTCCCGAAGAGCCCCAGCCGTGTCCCCCCCCCCTCCCCTCGGCCCCAGGGGCCTGTGCCCACGGCGGCTTCCCGGGGCGCGCCCTCACCTCGTCGCTGAACACCTGCTGGAGGGAGGGCCCGGTGCTGCCCAGGGTGCCGAGGAGGGCGAGCCAGAGCCCGAGCGAGCTGTAGTAGCCCGCCTGCAGCAGCACCATCTGCGCCACGATCAGCGCGGGGTCCCACACGTAGCTGCGGAACTGCGCCGCCATCGCCCGCCCGCCGCCACCCCGGCGCGGCCGCCGCGCGGCGCCCCCTGGCGGCGGGGAGGACCCGGCGCGGGCTCTGCCCCGGGGCTGTCTCGGCGTGTTTTGCCAGAGTTCTGTCCCTTCCCGAGAGGTTGGGTGTGGTTAGGTTTTTGGGGTTTGGGTTTTTGTGTTTTTTGTTTGTTTTTTTTTTTTTATAATGAGCCACGCGAGGAGCGCCCGAGGGCACGTGGTGTGTTCAGCGTGGAGGAGACTGAGCGGAGAACTCGGTGCGGTCTCAACCATCCTCGGGGGGGAGTTGGAGGGGCACAGGCTGATCTCTGTCGGTGCCGGGGGCGATGTGGCCTGAAGTTGTGTCGGTGAAGTTTTAGGGTTCATATTAGGAAAGGGTTCTTCCCCCAGGAGGTGGTTGGGTGCTGGAGCAGGCTCCCCAGCGTTTGGTCACAGCCCCGAGGCTCAAGCACGGAGCTCAAGCAGCGTTTGGACAACGCTCTCAGGCACACGGTGGGATTTTGGGGTGTCCTATGTAGGGCAAAAGAGTTGGACTGGATGGTCTTTGTGGATCCCTTCAAAGTCAGACTTTTGTGTTCCAGCGTTTCTGTGTGAGCACTGGGGCTCGGCAGGACATTGCCCCTGACCCCTGGAGCGCTGCCTGGGCAGCTGGGGCAGGGCAGGGACCCGGGAGCCGCAGCACTGTTTGGTTTGTGACACGCACAGGTTTGTCAGCAGCGGGCGGTGCCCGAGTGCTCTGTGCCCGGTGACCAACACTGGCTGTCTCTCCTCCGCCCGCCCTGGGCATCCCCAGCCCTGCACCCTGCCCTGGGGTCAGCACATTCAGTAACTTGGCTGGGCAGCCCTTGCTAAAAAGACACAGAGTTCCTCATGCCCTGCCATACCCCTTCTGTGATCAGCCCTTGGCTGCTGGGGCTCGTTTTGGTGGCCCCAGTGAGCAGTCCTGCCTGCTTGGCTTCAGGGATGAGAATTCCCGCTGTCGGAGCAGTGAAATCCCCAAGGCTGCGTGGGACAATGGAGGAGTTTGGAGATAAGGCTTCCCCAGCCCCTGCTCGCTGCCCATCTGCAATGGAGACAGTGCATTCAATAACTTGGTTGAGCAGCCCCTGCTAAAAAGGCACAAATACCAAACATAGAAGAAATTATTGTCCCGGGATATTTCCTTTCATCTCTAGGCCGGTTCCCGTAGGCGCCGATGCTTTTTGGCAGCTGCTGCCCAGCTGTGCTTATTTTTTAGATTTAGGCCATCGGGCACCAGGATGTTGTTCTGGGTCCTGGTATGTCCTGGCAGCACCTTCCCATTACAGGGCTGGGTAGTGTGCAGGATTTGGCTTCTTTTGGGAATTTTCTTCTGGTAAGTTGTTTTTTCTTCTTTTTGCCCTCATGAAATGGCCAAGTGCCAAAGTCCCTCATGCTCTGACATACCCCTTCTCTGGTCAGTTCTTGGCTGCTGCAGCTCATTTTAGTGGCCTCAGTGAGCTGTCCTGCTTGCTCGGCTTCGGGTATGAGAATTGTGACTGTCTGAATAGCAAAATCCCCAAGACTTCATGGGACAGTGGAGTATTTTGGAGAAAAGTTCTTTGCTGGAAAAAGGAGAGGTGGCACCCCCAGGCTGTTTCAGTGGATGGGGGCGTTGCTACAAGAGCCATTGTTACCTGGAAAAGAGAGGAGGAGGACAAAAGGGGAATCCAACTTCTCTGGGAGGTGGTAGGCTCACATCAGTCGTGGGAGTGCAATATGCTGGCTGTGGAACTCAGATTATGATCTCTGACAGTCTCTCATGACGTTTTTTCCATGCCTCATATGGGAAGTTCCCTATGCAGCTTTGCTGCATGTTTTCCTCTCCTCGTTCTGTGAATTCTGCTGTGCCGAGGCAGGTTTGAGACATTTCGTTCCCTATTCCCGGATCTGCTTCTAGAAAGGATTGTGCAAGGCGGAGGCAGTGTGTGGTGGATGTGGGCCATTGCTTCTGAGTTCTCACTTAGGCCTTTGGAGAATTTATCTTGCAGAAGCTCCAGCCTTAGCCAGGGCAGAAATGAACACGGGAAAATCCTGGCCCTTTCAGGGCTGTCTGCTGCCAGCACATTGCTGAGCCTAAATTGTGACACTTGACACTTCCTCTGTTGATTCTAGGTAGAAATTGGTTTCCTTTCCTGAAATCTGATGTGCTTGGCTCTCAAAGACATGCAAGCCATCACTTAGATATTAATTCTCACTTACCTCTTTCTTTGATAGTCACTTATAGGATTGACTTTCCTGTGCCAGTAAACATTTCAGTTGTTTAGTAATGGCTGACTGAAATTCCGAGCTAGCGTAAGGTAGGACTGTTGGTATAATTGCCGTGTGCATTTCCACAGCCAAACATTTATCCAAAAGTCCTTAGGATCACAGGATGTGAGCTGGTGTTTTGGGAGGAGTTGACTCGCATTCCTTCTGAATTCGAGGCTGCTCCCTGCTTGTTTGCTGGCCTGTGACTGAAGGCATGGAATGGGCACGGCAGCAGCCAAGCCTTAGGTGTGATTTCAGGCTCTTTCCTGCCCTGGGTGGACAGAGTACCCCTAGGGTGTTTTGCAGTGCTGTGGTACAAAGACATTTGTGCTGCGACTCAGCTGCCCCCCAGTTTGTGAGTTTGTGTGATTGCATGTTGTGTGGTCATGTCTGCTTGTGTTACTTCTGATTCAGCTGTCCCTCCTTTCCCGGCTGCTCCAGCTTAACAGACCATGTCCTTCTCCTGGTAAAGAGTGAGTTCTCCCCACGGGAAGCCTTGCCCCACGCTCCTGCTCCGCAGAAAAAGGTTTAAAGTGGACCTGGAAAGAAAACTTTATCGGGGCATTAAGTGCCATTCTCAATTTTCCTTTTCTTCCTCTTTAAGGAAGAAGTTTGTTCAAACAAAAGTCGGAGACAGCTGCGAAGAGAACATGTGTTAAAGGGGAAAAGGAAACACTGAGATCATGATTTTTAGGATGCTGCTCTCTTGGCTTCTGGTTAGAATGTTCTTTTTTAACCAGTGACTGTTTTGTGCGTGACACCTGCGTGCGGCGAAGAGCAGCAGGGGGAAAGAGAAGTGGCAATATGCCCAGGACTTAGCAGATGCCCTGAGGGTGTACCCAGATCACATGCAACTATTGTGGTCACTTCTTTATCAGGAGTGTGGAAAAAGAATGCCCTATTTAGCCAGAGATTCTTTCAGTATGAAATAGCTGTCTAGGAGGGTATTGTTTTTCCTTCTCAGGAATCATTGCCTAAAACAGGAAGCTGTTTATTTAGGTGATCCGTATTTTACCAGCTGGTGTACAAAGGGCGGTGCTGTCTGAATGATCCTTGCTGGGGTTGATTCACTCTTGCCAGGCAGGTAGGATTTGTACTAAGGTGACCTTTGCCAAAGGGACAGTAAGGCTAAGAGCACACATTTCCAGAGTAAGGGGGCATTAAGTGGCTCAAAGTGTGGGATGAGAGTTTTCAGTCACTCCTCTTCCTCTGCCCACGTGGTCTGCAGGTGTGTTTTTCCAAAGAGTACAGAACGGGCTTTGGGAGTTGAGATTTTTAAAAACTCTACTTGAAGTTTCTTTGTGCTCAAGAATCCTGCTCTAACCTCAGTTTTTTTAAACTGTAGGAGCTGCCTGTAGGAGCTGTGCTGAGCGTGGCTGAAGAATCTCTTTTCCTGGCTGCTGCAATAGCACTTACAGTCTAGAATCGTCTAAAGGGCCCTGTGTGTGGCCTTCTCAAGATTATCTAGACATTTCTTGACGTGTCATGTAAAACTGTTGTCCCCCTCACCCTCCGAATGTGTTATATTGGGACGCTTCCTTCCACGTCCAGAATGTTTGTTTTGTTTTGGGAACTGACAGCTATTTATTTTTATTTTCAACATGAGAGTTAGGTAACCCTTCATACTGAGCACTGGATTAGGAACGATGGTGGCCAGCCTGTGTTATTTCTTTGCCAACTGTAATTTTTAAATGGAGAAGGGAACTGACACACCTTGAACGTTAGAATTCATTGCCGAGAACAAATGTGTTTCTCAATGTGCATTTTATTTTTCTTCTGCTTCTCTCCTTTGTAGTGTGGTTTCAGGAAATGACTTTTCAGTGGCGCATTTTTGCTCCCTGGTCCCATTTGTCCTGTTTCTCTCTGTAAATGTGATATACCCATGGATTTTCTGCATTATTCCAGAGAGAGCAGAATGTCGGCATTTCGAGATGGAACATTTGAAGGGCAAAATGAAGGCAGCATTTTTATGGCTATGGGTTTACAGAAACATATTGTGGTTTTGGTGACTGCATTTTCTCTGATCTCTTGAGATACAGTCACAGAATATTTCCGTGTGTGTGTGAGGAAAAGAGGTGGATCTACACAATGCACTTTGAAAATGTCATCGGCAGAGTTACATACATTTGTTCTCAAGGTGGAAAAGTCCATTAGGGTTGAGTTCAATTTTCTGTTTCCAAAAGCCCAAGATCAGTTTGCTAGAAGGATTGTGTGTGCAATTGTGACTTGGATGGACAGTGTGTGTGATCCCTGGGCAAGGCAGACTGACTCCTCTCCATTCTATGAAAGCAGAACTTCCCTGTGGGGAAAAACGCTGTGCCATGCAGGGGATTTTTTGGTAGAGTGGGTGTGTATTGAGGGGAATGACAACCAGGAGCAGTTGTGTATTGTGCTAGTTTCGAGAGGAAGTTAACAGGCGAGTGAGCAGTGTTTGTAGCCACAATACAGAAAGCTGGTTTTGAAAGCATCTTTGTGGTGGCTGCTGTACCTGGAAGGAGGTGCAGACAGATCATGGCCACATGCATACAGATACAGGTCACATTTAGAGGGTTAGGAGGCATGAAGTGCTTCTGGCTGCCTTGTGCTGCTGAGGTTGTCTCTCGTCTGGCAGATGAGAGTCTTTGCACATTTGACCCAGCTTGTGTGCTGGGTCCTCACTATCTTCTGTTGCCCACCTCAGCTGGATGTCCAGAGCTGGGCTCCCTGACTGCACCAGGAGTGACTTCATCAGCTACTCTGTGTGTTGAAGTGAGGGTAATAAGGAAGGGTAGTAATCCATCCCACAGATTCCTTAGATGCTGAGGTTAACTAGGGGGTAAATGATACAAGGCTGTCCTGAGTACGGAGAGTCATGTGCTGCAGCAAACTCCCCCCCAGCCTGCTCCAGGCTGGTTCCTACTCTTACCTGCCTGTGTGCTGTCTTCAGATCATACTTTGTTTTTGTAAGCCCCGAGCAGTGCTCCTTTTCACTTTATATTATACCAAGTGGCTTCACAGCCAGCTCAGCACAGTGCTGCCAGATCCTCCTGCCAGCAGTCATGTGTGCAGGCACGATCTTAACAAACATTGAGGACACCTCTAGACCTCGGCTCACATCCTATGTACCTGTTTATTCCCAAATGAACAGGCAGTTGGGAAGGCTTCTTCACTTTAGAGATTTTTTTGGTTTGAATTGGGTCAGGGGGGTAAGGCTACATAGCTTTGTAGTGCTGGAGTGGGCTGAGACCAGATCTAACTGAGCTGGTATCCATGCCTGGCAGGTGGGGTCATGGCACATGCACTTTGTAGTCTGTGAGTTGCTTTCCTATTTTCCTATTAATAAAATAAGTTTATTCTCTGCAGACTAAAGCCTAAGTGCACACCGATGTGACTGCAGCCTAAGGGACTGGCTCGGAGAATGTATTGGTGTGGTATTTCAGGTACCCCTCTGGTTAAGGGACTGTAATAGATGCTTTCACACACATTCTCATGGTGAGGCAGTTACTAATGTTAGAAGAGAAGCGGAAGTAGTTAAACTGTGCTGTTGGGTTTTGTTTTCCTCCCTCTTTATCAGTATGGGGTTTTTGCCGCTTACGAAGAAGACGGAGCCGTTTCATCTTCCAGCTCCGACCAGCCCCGAGTGATGCAACACCCCGCCGGATACCGCAGCGGTGACGCTCTGCCGAGCACAGGGACTCGCTCTCGGCTTTCTGTAAATGTGAGACTGTCACTTGTGGAATGCTGCGAAAGCAGATGCTGCGTGCCCGCTCCCCCCACTTTCCCTTTCCCCCTGTTTTCACTTCCCCTCTCCTTTCTCTTTCCCCCACCTTTTCACTCCCCCCCCCCTTCCATTCTTTTTCCTCTTTCCATTTCTTCTCTTCTCGCCTTTTTGCCCTTTCTCCCACTTTCCCCCCTTCCCTCTCTTGTCTTCCTGCCCCCTTTCCTTTTCCCTTTCCCCCTTTCCTTCCTCACCTTTTCCTTCCCCCTCCCTTTCTCCTTCCCTCCCTTTTCCCCATAACTCAGGGACTGTCGCCTCCGGCAGGACAGGGAGCCCAGCCGGTGCAGGGCGGGTTCCACACCCGCACGGCCGGAGCAGGACCCGGGTTCCTCCGTGTTCCCCCACGACGGTCACTCCGGCAGTGTCCCCAAGTCCCCGTGCCAGCCGCCCTCCTCCGCCAGCCCCGGTGCGGGGCAGGTCTCAGCCCCTCCCCGGACCTCGGGGTGCGGGGCAGGTCTCGGCCCCCCCGGTCCCGGCGGGGTGCGGTGCCGATGCGCGGCGGGGGCCGCGGGCATTCCCGGCGGGGCGGGGGCAGCGGCGCTCCGCCTCCGTGGGGCTATGCCGGCCCTATAAGGGCCGTGGCGGCGGCGGGAGGCGGTCAGATCTCGCTGCGGTGGGGGTGCGTGGTTGTGTTGGTTCGTCTCTCCCGGCACAGCATACCCCAGCCCGGCCATGCCGCTGCCCCGTGTCCCGCTCCGCGCCGCGCTGCTGCTCGGCCTCCTCCTGGGAGCCGCCGCCGCCGAGTCGGTGAGTCCCGCCGGGCCGCGGGAGAGGGGAGGGGAAGGAAGGGAAAGTGGGGGTCTGCTCCGCCAGGGAAAGGCTCCCGGTGCCGGGAGTGGGTGATTCGGGGCTCCTGAGCCGCGCTTGCCGGCAGCCCGAGAGCAGCTTGTTCCCCCCGGGTATCCGCGCCCGCCGCTTGCCCTTCCCCGGGGCGGGAGAGGCGGGGGCAGTTCCCGTTCCTCCTCCGGTTCTCCTGGCTCGCACGCTGCTTTTCCCGTCCGGTGCCAAAGCAGCGCCGTCCTGGCCCAGCCGTGCCCGCAGCTCTGTCCCGGTCCCCGCGGCTGTGCCGCTCCTCACGTATCCCGTTCTCGCCCTGTGCTCTGCCGGGGTTGGGACATCACAGGGGTACCTGGTGGAAATGAGCTGCTCTCCATTACAGCTTTGATCTCCAAGTGCTGGTCATGGGTTTAAATCCTTTAATCCCTTTTTTATTGTGAACGTGTGGTGGGTTGGATGTGTGCGGTGCGTTACGGCACCTGGGTAGGCTTTCCAGTTTTACCCGGGTTTAGTTGTGCAGGTACCTGGTGGTTTTGAGTGTGCATCAAGCCTTACTCAGGCTCGCCTGGGAGTGAAAAAATGATGCATTTACCATGAGAACTTAAAAACCTCTTAAATACATATCAAGGTGAAACACTTTGGATACTTCAAGCCGGCACATGTGGGGTCTCTGTGGCAAAGCAGGGATTTGGGGATTCTGGCTTCCCCGCTGTTTGTTTGTTTGTTTGATGTGTGTGTGTCCCTCTTGCTGATAGTGCAATCAGGGCAGATTCCTCTGCCAGCCTGAAATTGCTGCTGAGATTAAGGTAACTGCAGGAGATCGGGAGTTCTCAAAACTAGATTTAATCATCCACATTGTTTTGTTTTGGACTCAAGGCTGGGTGGGCAGATCTGAACTGATAAGGCTCTGCTGCTTTCTAATAGGGGGATAGGGTTGGGGGATTGCTGATTGTAGAGCAGGAAACTCCCACAGAGAGCATCTGTAGTAATTGTCAGTTACTCTCTGCTAAAAGCAACCAGCCCAAATCCACTTTACTCTAATCTGGTGTCTTTATCCGAGCTATTAAGCACGTGAATCGGTCGTTTGGGAACTGGCCCAAACTAGTAGGGCAAACCTTTGGGGCAGACAGCATCTGGAAGTTGCACTGACCATGTTTGGTATGAAATGCAACTTGGTGTCCCCGGGGAATGGACTGGTCTGCAAGCGTCGGATTTCTGCAAAGACAACAAATTTTGCGCAGATGTGTTCTGTAAACCCTTATATAGAACTTGTACAAAATATTTGTCCGTATCTTTTCAGCTACCTAAGATGGAGTGTGTGCTTGAGCAGTAACGCTGGCCTACTCTAAAGCCTTATCCAAACAAATTGTTTGGGTTACTGGCTGCCGGGGAGGAGACGAGGATGACACACGGTTTGGGAGAGTTCTGCTGGCACTCCTCCCATATTATTTTTTTTAAATAGCACTGCCAAAACGTGCAGGGCTGCACAGCATGTGGCTCTTGGTTTTTCTGTGCGGGCAGGGTGAAGACAGGTAGCTATTTCTTAACAAGACAGGGATTGTATTTCTTGTGCTTATGTAAGAGCGTGGATTTTGAGAGTGACTTGGTGCTTGAATATTTCCCCAAGCCTGTACAAACAAAAAGGCCTTGGCTCCTTTCCTCTTGCTCGGCTTTCTGGTGTAAATGGGATTTCTCCGTGTGAAGCAATCCTGGGGATGTGTAAGAGGGTGGGGAATATTACTGAAGTGCCCGAGTGTGACGTTGGTGCTCAGGCTGTGAGTGGGTGGGTTGTGTTACAACAGCCCCGCACCTTTGGGTGAGAACATCCTCTTCTTCCCCGTGGGTCGAGGAAGGGGGAGCCTGGAGGTGATGCCTCATGTCACCAGCAGCTTCCTGGCCTTTTCTGATTGAGTGTCTTGGAAAGCAAAGGCTATGTGTGCAGGGTGTTCTCTGTGCAAGGATGGGGTTCCTGCAGGAGATGCTTTAGGGGAGATGAACAGAAAGCCACCAGTGCAGGCAAGATGTGCAGTCAGTGGAGTTGACAGAGGACTTGAGGTCTGCCTTGCTTGGGCAGAGTAGCGTTGCTGAGCTCCTCCCGTGCTTTTAGCATCTAAAATTGCTCCTGGAAGCACAGGAGGGAAGCAAGGGGGTATTCCCTCTGCTGCAGGCTTAGGCTCTGCTTAGTTGGGCTGCAGAGGGGCTGAGTGCCCTGAGCTCAGCAGGGCTGTAGCAGTGCTAGTGGGCTGCGGGCTTGTTGCAGTTGTTCTGCTTTTGTGCTTGAACTACGCAGAAAGTCTCCATGCAGCACCACAAAACGCGTGTGGGTCCTCAGCAGTACAGACGAGCACAAATCCAACCCAGAAGCTGCTGGCAGAGGATTGCTCAGGGAGAGGGGGGAGGCTTGGTGCTGTTAGTAGGCTCTGTTTGCCGGTTTAAAGCAATCGTGCTCGGAGGCCTCTTGATTGGCAAAGCTGGTGTCTTGTTGATGATAGCTGTGTTTGGAAAGTAGTGCAGCATTATTAATGTTAAAACCGGTTTGGCTTGTCCTGCTGCCATTGATCCCCGAGGCCTGTTCTTTCTGCTCTTTGCCCAGTTTCTCATCTGTCCCTCCCAATCAAATCAAGACATTGGTATCTGCACGTTTTACTTTATTTTACCTTGAACTTGGCAAGCTCACGTGTAAAGCAAAACCCTGCTTTGCTTCAGCCTCCTTAAAACACAGAGCAGCAAAACTGTGGTGTCTAAAGCAATGTTCCTGAGCCCTGAAGGGGAAGGAGCTCGTGACTTTTGGTAACCAAAACCTAGAGCTGTCTGTTGGGATTAAATGCCTGTCACATGTAGGAAGAAGTATCCTCTCTAGAACTTTGAACCTTGTCAAATGGCATGCACAGCTCATGAGGTGGGAGCTCAGGTTCCTCTGCAGCTCAGCACCTTGCCCACACTAGACTTCGGGGTTCCCACAGGTGGGAACAGTTGCTCCTGCAGTGCTTGGGGCACAGGCAGGACACAGCCCTGCTGCCCAGTTCTCCTCTGCCCGAAGTGCTGCCAGCTCCCATGCTGGAGAGCACTTTGCAATGGTTCAGGGCTGTCTGAACAGCTTATGCAAGAGGCAGATCGGGGCTGAACTTGGTACTTTTCAGACTCTTGATACCAGAGACTCTGAGAAGTTAAGGCTGTTAGCCAATGTGATTGCTCTTTCCTGCCTCTGCTGCTGCTGTCTCCCAAGGCTTTGGCACTTCGAGGCCTTGCAAAGGCCTGTATCCAGCCCAGTATCCAGAGAAGATGTTTTTTCTATATGTTTTCCCCTCTCCCTTCCCTCCTAGCGTTTGTTTATGACTTTACTGTTGCCTTGAGCCGTTTGAATGGTTGGGATGGGGAAGCCATTTGCTCCTCTCAAATGCCTGAAGTGGAGCCTAATGTGACCCTGCCCTGGCTTTCCTGTAGAGTCATACTGTCCCATTCCACCACAAGCTGGAAGCTGCTAGCTTGACTTTCCAAGTGACAATGGAGAGGAGGGACACTGGTTGGCTTCTCAGCATGCAGACCTCAGCACAGCTCCTAGAGCTGCTTTTCCCTTCCCTCTTGACTCCTGGTGCTGGTAAATCCTCTGTTGGAAATATACTGGCTGTTTGAATCCCCTTGGCTATAAGTTACCACTAGGTTGTGTTGTGTCTTGTGTGTGGTTAAGTTGTTCTCCCTCAAACGAGCCGATTGATAGACTTAAAGACAAACTTTTTTTTTAAACGAGTGATGCTAACTTTACCTGTAGTGGTGGCATGATAACTGTGGTTCCACCGTCTGAAATGTAAATTACTTGGGTTGACTTGTGTGATTACTTGATTAAGTTATCGTGGCTCTCTGATCCCGCAGAACTCCCCAGCTATCACTTTGGCTAGACTAAACGGAGCATCATCCTTCAAAACACTTCCTAGCTCTTGAGTTAACATTTATCCTCTTGAGCCTGCTCTTAGATCCTGCAGCTGCATTCTCCCCCTTGACTCGGTACAGCCTGTTCCTTTATGCCCTGTAACAACAGCCGGGTTGTGCTGCTCTTGCAGCCCCCAAGTAGAAGCTGGTGCGGTTGAAGCCCTACAAAACCGAGGGGACAAACCCTGCGCACGCCTGACCTCCGGGCTGCTGTTGGGGAGCATGTGTGGCTGTTTGTTTGAGACTCGCTGGAATGCAAATGCTTGAGATTAAGGATTCAAATGATTTGCACTAGAATGAGACTCTTGTGATGAGACTGGGCTTGGTGGCTCTGAATAGACAGGGCAGCCTGGTTAAAGAGTTTAACTTGTAATAAGCCACTGCTCTGAGGGACTGTAAAGGATCCTACGCTAATGAGCTGTTAGGGCTGCGCTTCTAGGTTGGTTCAGGCTTTTTATTTTTTGCCTTTATGCGTGTGCCTGAATGTTTGTCCAGTGAATGCTACTGGTCAGAGGACCAGCTCTGCTGTGTATCGCCTTCAGCTCTGACTTGCAGCAGTCATGCTCTGACTCAGGTTTTTGGCACTTGCCTGGCATCACAGCTCCCTTAGACACTGCTGTCACCCTCTGAGTAACGGCCCTGGCCCCTTACACAAAGCACTGACTCAGACTTCCGAGGCTCTGCAGCACAGAGGTGGATCTCTTCTCATGGGGTCGGGAAAGGGGGTGACTGGCAAAACTAGGGCTGCTGCTTGGCACAGAGTCTGTGCTGCCCTTGGCACAGGGTGCCTTCACTGCTGCTTCCTGTTTAATCTGGTTGTGGCTGTGGTGGGCACAAAAAGCCCGACATGTGACTGCTGCCAGTAACCGAGCTGGTGCTGGCAGGGACGGATCAGAAAATGGCCCTGTCTTGAGCAGCTCCAACTTGCAGCTCCGTGGTTCCTTCGTTTTCAGGCAGATCCTGTGGAGAAGAAGAGTTGCATGGGAGAGAGGAGAGCAGCAGTTCTGTTCAAAACGACTGAAAGCGTTCAAAGCAAGCTAAAGGAGCAGAAAGCCTCAAGAGGGGGTTAAATACTTAATCCTGAATCTGGAGAAAATGTCAGCGTAGGAGGGGGAAAACATGCAATATGTAGCTGTGTCCCTTTCAGTTTCTGGCTGACTTGAAGTATGCTTTTTGTAGAAGTCTTTATTTTTGCTGGAAATATGCTCTCTTGTCAGTTTTATCCTTAAATCCTTTGAGGCTGAGAATACGCTTAGAAAATGCCAAGAGGCTGTTGTTAGACAAATTATTGGGATATTTTAAAAATCAAAGCAGCTAATTAAAACCTCAGAGAGACACTCCTTGGGGCAGGAAGGAGGCTGGGAGACCCATAGCACTGTTACCCAAGCAGCTCGTGTTATGTCAAGCAAAACCACGGCTGCTTCTTGCTTAAGCAAATTGTGTTGTGTCAGGGAAAGCAAAGCCTGCCATGGGAAGGATTTATCTTCTAATATTGCTCTTCCTTAGCTGCTGTAGGGAGGGAAGGTGTCTCCACCACGGCTCCTCTAAAGCTGTGCTTGCTGTCAGACCTGAATGTGAAGCCATGTGGCCTTGCCTCCCTTACCTTGCTGCTGGGCTAACCCTGGCTCCTGCCCTTTTAGCTGCTGGTACAGTCAAACCATAGCAATAAAAAGCAATGCTAACGTGTGTTAATGACTCTGAAAGTGCCTTGGACTTGCACTGAAGTGGCTTGCACAGCAAGGGAGCCAGAAATCTCTGTGCAGAAGGTGAGGTGACTGAGGGGAGTGTGGCTGGAAGGGGAGGGCACCTGGTGTGATGGGGTGCTGCTGTGCTGGCCTGGAGAGGAGTGGGACGCATGGCTGGAGTGACAGGTCCTAGCCAGTGTGGTGCGAGGAGAATAGAGGAGCTTCTTCAGTGTCCTCCTTGAAAAACAGAGAAGCTTCTACTCTCCTCCAAAAGGAGATACAGTCCTTACTGATGTCAGGAGCTTTTGCTTGGAAGACTCTGTTCCCCAGCGAGGTAAATATTTATTGCAAATCCACAGTGTGCAGTGGAGCAGAGTCTGGAGCCAGGATCTTGCAGGAGACTGTTTATGTGCGGGCTGTTCTTGGCGCTAATTCCAAATTTCCTGAGGCTGAGCATGAGGAGCAGGTCCTGCGTGTTGGTTACTCACAGACTTGCTAGTCCAGCCGAGCGTGGGCTTTGCAGTGCCAGGGAAGGAGTGACCCAAACAATACCTGTGTCCCTTGGCTCCTGGCTGTGACAAAGTGGGTGCAGAGACATAGTCAGGGAGAGCTGGAAAACCGCTGCCAGCTGTTCAAGCCCTGCTCAGAGAGGGGAGGAAGCCTAACTGGGAGTTCAGAGCCCTCTGAGAGAGGAAAAATGCTCATGGGAGTGACAGGTTTCCTGAAGTACAGCTGCATTATCCCCAACAGCACACTCTGTGTCTGCTGTTTTCCGGGCCCAAGCCAAGGCAACTTTTGCACAAGTAGGGAATGTCTTTGTTAAAAAAACAAACAAACAAACCTGAAACCCCCCACACTGAAAGCCCAGCCTCTGCTTCTGCAGCTAGCTTGGAAAATCCCTGCTGTTGAAATGTTTGTTTGTATAAATGCTCACACGGGTATGGCTGATAGCAGAGTGCTGTTGCCACGCTGTCTTGAGTGCTTTTGTGCTGATAATTTCCTCTGTCACGGTTCTTTGCTGGCACCTTTGCCAGCAGAGCAAGACTTGAAATAGCATAACCGTGCTGGCTAAGCCTAAATCTTTGGGATACTGCTTCTGATTAGATTAAAATGGATCGTGGGAGGAGAAGCATTTGTTGGGTGCAGCACTGGGAATCTTGACTGTACAAACAAGCTGAGATTAGCTGCATGGTGAGCCAGAGAGGAAAGGCACCCTTTGAAGTTGGGTGTCTGCCTGGCTTAATTTTGCTAAGGCTCTGGTATGAGGGAGCATAAAGATCCCAGAAATGCACGTCACACATTTCTTGCCAAGTGGAAATTCTGCTTGTGTACGTGTTCAGGGAAATACTGGGGTGTAGCTGTATTCTAGGAAAGGGCAGTGAGGGCGGCCTCTCCCTGGCGTGAGGGGTTAGTGTGATACGTGAACTATCCCAAGCCTGAATTGTCAGTATGAAAAATCATCTTTGGTGGAAAAGCTACTTTGCTGAGGCCTTTTGATCCTTTTTTTCTTCCAGAAGGATGCAATAGAAGCCTCTATTATAGAATAGGGCAACTCAGAATGAATCGTGAGCTGGAAAAACTGAATCCCTTTTTTAACCTTGAATAGATTTCTTCAACTTCTGAGCTGAGCCCTGGGCAGTGAAGTGTATGAATTGCCTATGATTAGGTTTGTAAATACCATAAAAAATATAATCTCTTTATGAACTAGGTGTGTATCACTGCCTGTGACCAGGAGAACCCTCCAGGGGCGTGAAATTCTGCCGCAGTTGTTTTCCTCTGGAGTCACATGAGAGTTCCTGCTTTTTCCTCTGAACGTTATCTTTATTTGCTTCAGGGCAAGTGATGGACACAGAGCCATCTGCAACTGCCTGCTGAACTTTATCTCCTCTAGCTGGAGCAGGAAGCAGTCACCTCCTTCCCACTCTGGCCCTGGAGCTGGGCATCGAATGGTTGGAGCAGCTATTCTGCCACCATTGCAGTAAACAGATCCCAGTATGTGCCTGTCTGGCAAGAGACTCAATCTTTATGGCGTTGCCGTTGTCTGATAATCGGGCAAAAGCAGTTAAACGAGAATCCATTCCTTTGTAAGCTCTGTCCCGCTCCTATAGTGCGGGCTGTGTGTAAGCAAGCACACGCCGCAGTTCGAAGGTCACCCAGGACTGACTTGGTGGCTCGCAGGGAGGCCCATTTGGAGCGAGCAGAGCCCGGGAGGACTCATCCCTGCTGCAGGGGAGGCACCCGTGACAGCGAGTGTCTGTGCAGAGCCCGGGATTACAGTGTAATTGTCACGGGGATTATGGCTCGGCTGCCGCATGAGCCCCCAGCAGAGCTGCTTGTGGCCACGCGGCTTAAAGCATCACACGGGGGCGAGGGGGGAGCTGCCCGGGCTGGGGCTGGGGGAGTGCTGGACCTGCCTTCTTCACGTGGGCTGTGGAGTGTGAGCACACACGGGTTCTGTGCCTGCGGGGAGATGGATACCTGGTTGGACAGGGGCTGGGCAGGCTGCTCGAGTCACCTTGAGCGAGGGATGTGTCTACCAGCCCAGCAGATCCCAGCCTCTGCATGTTGCTCCTGCTCTGTCTTAGGCAAACCCCTGTGTTACTGAGCACCATTCAAAAAGTGATGTCATTCTCTTCCCCTCTTCAGTAAGAGGCACAGAGTGTACAGTAGGTGCTGTGGGTACTGGAGGTGCTTGCCAGCCCTGGCCTGTACTTTAGTCTCTGATTTCTCCCTTAGTCCTCAGAGGTGTCATGAATTTACAGCTCACTGGGAGTGCTGAGCACTGGCTGTGATACAGGGGATTGGCAAGGCTGGATGTGGTGCTGCTCTAGGACTGCCTGGGAAGTGTTGAGCAAAGGTAGTATTTAACCATGTCTGGAAGCCTTGGGTGATCCTGTCATGCAACTAAATACAAACATGTGCCTAGATAGGAGCTGTTTAACTTTTGTCCCTTGGCCCAAAGGCTGGTGCAGGCCATGTGTGCTGCAAGTTGTGTGGGACAGATTGTCCAAGAATGATACCTCCAAGCACGACGGGCTGGCAGCAGATTATTTTACATTTTTACTGTGACTGATGTGTAGAAGGAGTTAGGTGTGATCTAGACTGAAATACTGATATTTGCTTTGCTCTCAAGACTGAAATGACTTTTGTATATCTATTTTTTTCCCCTTACACAGAGTTGGAGCATGGAGTGAGGGGAGGCAGTGGAGCATGGAGTGAGGGGAGGCAGTGAAGGGTATTTTGAGGGAATATATAGACCCTTTCCTTACTAATCTAGCAGGAGCTGTCTCTGCTGGAAGCACCTGTCACTTCTAATAACGTTTTTTAATGTTTATTCGGATGGGAAGATAGAGCTGTCTTTGCCTGTTACCTCACTGCACACCTCTCTCCCATGGAGATCAGCTTTATTTGGCTGTTTCACAGCTGTCTGAGCTGCCCAGTTTCCAGTGCTGTGTGGCTCCTCTGCTGTTCTGTTTTTTGGGTGCTGCCAGGCTTTAAGAGGATGATCTCACTCCTAACCTCTGTTCCTTTGCATGCTTGGGGTGAGCTTTAAAACCTTCCTGGTTTGTGGGTTCCTGTATGAGCTTGGTGGAAGTGAACTGTATGGAAGTCCTTTCTCTTGGGCTTGATGTTTTGCAGAGCTTTGCATCCTTGCATTGGAAAGGCCCTATTGGATTCTCTGGTCTTTGGTCCATGATGCAATGACAGCACAAGGCCAAGGGTATTGGCTTTGCAAATGATCTCTTAATAACCAGGCTCTGAGGTTGTGCCATTCAGGCAGTTGCTCATGTCTTCTAGGAGCCCTGTCTGGTTAAGCTGATGTAGGTGTGTGTTGTAGCGGTGTGAGGTGATGTCTGTGTGACAGCACAGATCTGGGAAAGATATTTTGTGTAATCCTGCTTGCTAAAGAGAGATGAGGTGATGTGTCCCTGAGTACAGAGCACCTAACAAAAAGCCCTGGGAGCAGCTTACACCTGCCTGTCCCTGCAGTCTACAAAGAGTTAACAGGTTTGTGCCTCTGCCCCTTCTCCAGCCACCTCCCAGGCTGGCCCAGCTCCATGTGCTTTTGTCTAGGAAGGGTTGACTTTCACCTTGGTCCTGTTTACTCCTGGACTTGTGTACACAGTGCTGGGGAGGGAGACCAGGAGCAAGCACTCACTGGCTCTCCGTGCCAAAGTTATAAACTTGATAAAGAGCTGTGTTTGCTGTGGATGCCCCAGTCCCTGCAGGTCTGACTCCCTTTGCAGCTTGCTGGCTGTGACCCTTCAAAGGAGCTTTTAATGAACTCTGTGTTTGATCACAAGGGCTAGCTGTAAAAGCTGGTTCCATGTCTGGAAAACTTTGTCTCTGCCCCAAAACATCATTTGGGTTTTTTGAAAGGGTTTGCAAAAGCTGTGGTGAGGACGTGTGGGCTGGGACAGGCGAGCTGCCTGGGTTTGTTATTTCCCAGAACTTGCCAGCGGCTGGGGAAATTCACACATCACATACAAACTTTGCTTGCTGCCTCGGTAAATAGGTGATCTTGCTTTGAGAAGAGGTGAATGGTATTCTGGGGCTGTAAGGGAGGGCCCCAGGAGCATGAAATGGAGTGGAGTGGGCTAGGGATGGAGCCACGAGCAGGACTGACTGGGATGTCAGGGGTGAGATTCCTGTACCTTCACTGAGCAAACAGTGTCTTGGCTTCAGTAGTGCAGCCTGCCTTGGGCTCAGAGATCTCTGTGCCCAGCTTTTCCAGGAATGACGTTCACAGTTCACGTGCCTGATGGGCTGGTTGTCTGGCACAAAATAAGCTCTTATTTTTTTTTTTTGCCACTGTCAGGCAGGCAAAGCTTGTACTCCCCAGCACACTGTTTAATCTCCCTCGGTGCTTACTGGGGATAAAGCTGCTTAACTTGAGGAAGAAATCCTGAAACTAGACTCCTGCAGGAAAGGTTGATTTCTGTACAGACCCCTCCCAGAGAAGAGCACGTTAATAGTAAGACTCAACTTCAGCTGCCAGGGTGAGGTGGAGCTGTGCAGCTGCCCAGTACGACTCTCCCAGCAAGTCACTGGCCTGGCTCCAGTGCTGGGATAACAGGTGGTAGAAAGCAGACTGAGCAGCACTGGTGCCCTTGTCCAGCTGGCAGTTGCAGAAGGTGTTAAGCTGAACGTGGCCAGGGATGACTTGTCGAAGGCTGACCATCATCCTATGGCAGACTCATAGCTTCTTCCTCTTGGCTGCAGCCCTGAGGACGTACAGCTGCCTTCCGTGGTGCCTCTTCCCCAAGCTGTAAGGAGGACTGTATGCTCTTGGAAAGGGGTGTAGTCTTTTTAAGCAATACTCCAGGGAGCTCTTCATGTGGCACTTGCTCGCCAGTCCATGAAAGTGCCTGTGTGCCCTCTCACAGGTGTGTATGTGAGGAATGTGCCTGCTCCAGACCTGCCCTGCAAGCACTGCACTCCAGCATTAACTCTTCCCAGGCTGCCCGTGCCCCAGCCTGCTTCTTAGAAGTATGTGCCTTGAGACCTGGAGGATAATTATGGAGATGCCCAGCAGCCCTCTGACTTCCCTGGCAGATGAGTCTGAAACGTGAGGCTCAGCCCACAGACTAAATTTCCTGTACAGTTTGAAAAGCTCTTGTGGCTTCCAGGAACTTCCCCATCCTCGCTCAAGAGGATGATGAAGAGTGATTTCAGGGAACGCTCCCATGTAATCTTATTTATGCTTATGAGTCAGTAATTTCCTTGTTATGTCCTGTGCTGGTAAACACTGGCTGTCCTGATTTAAATAGGGCTTTCTGGTAGCCAGACCTGGTGCGTTCCACAGCCTGTGCTAATCGCTGTGGCTGTCTGCCACTGCTTTGCTGGTGGCTGGGCTGATCTGATAAGGCCGGTGGGCTGTCCGGCCGCTCCGGGGTTTAAACCTGGGTTTTCTTGAGCCGCCCCTGCTCAGACATTACTGGCCATGACTCATGGTGAAGTACAGGGTGAGCTGGCACTGGGGTGTGGCTCAGCACAGCGCTTTTGCCAACATCAATCCGCTCTGTGCAGCGCCCCGATTATACAGATCTGCAGCACCAGAGCGCTGCCCAGCCCCGGTGCCCTAGCTCGGGAATTGGGTTCTTCCTGCCAGGAAGGAATGGCCAGGAGCTGCCCTGGGAACAGCTACTGCATGCTGGCAGCAGTTTCCACTGCAGGGCTGGCTTTGGCCGGGTTTCCAGTGTCTTGAAATGAATTTGCCCCGGAGCGAGTGATCCGTAACGTCAGGAATGCCTGGTTCCTGGCCGGGAGAGAATTTCTTCCAAGCTGACCTTCCTCCCAGCCCCCTTCTTGGCACCTAGTGCCAGGCTTGGCATAGCAGAGACAAGGGGTCTGGGAGGAGAACTGGCCTCAGCACTTTGTTCCCTCTGGGCCGTTCATCTGGCTGTCCTGCAGTGGAGTTGCTGGGAAGACCAAAAATGCCTCCATAAGCAAAGGAAAAGCATATCTAGTGCCACCGCTCCTGATGCGAAATGAGAAACATCTTGTCCTGGCCACAAGGCCGTGCCTGTGGCAAACCCAGTGTGCCAATGTGCTGATGGGCAGGGGGATGGGGCTGGAAGTGGGGCAGGGAAAGCTGACGTGTGGCTGCTTGTTTGCCTTGGGTTGTGAGATCGATAGCGGATGTAATTCATGAATCGGTGTCACTGCCGGGCTGTGGGATGGGCCACACCTGGCCGGGTGAGCAGGAGGGCTGGTCCCAGCACTTCTGACTGTCCCCTCGAGTCTCTGATCCTCCTCACCCCCTGTGAGGCTGTAGCTCGTGGTAAGTCTGCACACTGTGGAAAAAAACCGCCCTTGGATGTGCAGGACTCGGGTAGGTGAGGCCTTTGTAAAGACTTCTCCTTTCGTACTGTCCTCACAGAACGAGGAATGTTGCCAGCTTAGCCTTCAGCTAGGGGACCCATCCATCAGCATTGTGCCCCTTGCCTTAGGGGAAGGGGTTGAGTCCCCCTCCGTGGGGATGATTTCATGGCTGTGGAAGCATCTGGAATCTGTGGGCTGGTGTTGAGCAAGCCCAGAGCTCATACCTGTGGTGCCCTCACGAGGCTGGCCCCAACGCTGTAGGGCGAGCAGAAATAGTTCTGGGAAGTTGCATAACCTTGGTGAGGGCAGGAGGTTTGGGCTTGTGGCTCCCTGGAAGTCCCAAGTGCAAATGAGCCTTGGTGTGCAAATGGCCATTGTGGCCGAACAGCTGATATCTGGGAGGCTCTCCAGCTTTTGTGCTGTTAACTGCACTCCGGACATACTTTACAGGCTTGTTTGTTTACATGCTTTTTAAGAGGTGAGGCCAGGAAGCTCTTCCTTCAGGCAAGTCATTACTGATAGAGTGCTCTTGAACGTCACCCTGTATTGCACTGCAATTCAGTTGAACTGACAGTCCAGATTTTAACCCTTGGGTGATTAAATAGGTTTGTTCTCAATGTAAGAAGGGAAGAATTGCCTTGATGCAATGCAAAAAACTGACCTATAGGTGCCAGGCTTTTCCCCCAGGAATAGCAAGCTCTTCCTTATCACAGTCTGAAGGTATTGCTTTTCCAAATGCTTATGCTGCAAACCCCTGACCAAGTTCCTCTCGTGTTATTTTCACCCTGTATGTTTAGGTGAACCTCTTGTATCTGTAGTGCTCAGGAAATTCCCCTCCTAGGCTGGCTCTCACTTCTGTTCTGAGAAATTCTAGGGGAATTCAGCTTTTTTCAGGCTGATACAGATAGTGCTTTTGGTGGAGAGGAAGTTCAGCTTTCAGTAGTTTTCTATTGAAGTGATGTGCTCAGCACAGTCTCTGAACGTTCTGTGAAAAGCTTTTGGGGAGTTGCCTGATATTTAACACTTTTCCATCCCCATTTGCAGGTTAGAGAAACTGAGACCATGGATGCTGGATGGCTTGACTACACTGCCTCAGGGGATTTGCCAGATGATGAAGACATTGGTGAATTCAGGCCTCATTTAACTTCTGATGATTTAGATATAGATGAGTCATCTGGGTCTGGAGGTAAGCAGGGAAGTGGGGAAATGGATCTCTCTCATCTGATACTGTGAAGTTTCTTTTCAGCACCAGCCCATGAGTGATGGGCTAAGTGCACAGCCAGAGCTCCAGAGGAACCAGTGTCAGAAAGCCTTGTGCATCCTGGTCAGTGAGAGTGGTTGTGTTGAATCACTTGGGAAGGATGGAGTGTAGCCAAGTTTGTCTTGCTGCAAGTGAAAAGGCATTCCACTGGCTGCATCTCTTTCCTGTTGAACTCCAAAGAACTGCTGAGAAACTTAAAAAAACCCCAAACCAACCCTATTGTTGAGACTGTATGAAAAGGCTTAAAGTTTATGTCTCAGCTGAGGCCAAACAAGGTAAAGGGACTAGCTGGTGTTCAAGTGAACTCTCTGTGACATGCAAAGCTCCCTGCCCAAACCAGTTTCTGTAGCTCTGTGTCCTTTTGTGTGAACATTTGTTCTTTAAAAGTAAAAGAACAAGTGCTGAAATCGGTGCCTTAACATGTCTGGGCAGATCTGGAGGGTTGGTGAATGATCCTTTAGGGGCTGATGGTGGGAGCAATGCCTTCCATTGGCATTACCTTAGTAAGCTGTGGCAGACCTGCTCTGCAGGGTCCCATGGATCCAGCTGAAGACCCCTCCCATAAGACAGGTGTTGGTTTCAAGATTACATCTCATGCTGTTGTGCAGTCAAAGTCATTAAATGATAAAGTGTACTAATAGATAAGAGGGAATTGTAGAGGACAAGAGTCCTAGTTTGTCTGCAGTTGTGATGATACTGCAGGAAGTGTCTGAATTCTGGAGAACAGCACATAATGAGAAAGAGACAACTAAAGGGTGTTTTTTTGTTTGTTTTTTTTTTTTGTCCCCTCTGCAGACTACGTAGATTCTGAAGATGGCATATATCTGACCACCATGGATACTCCTCTGGTAAGTATTGCTCCTGTATGTTTTGAAGCAACATGTAGCTTCTGTGGTCTGTCTGTGAAACTTCTTGGATACCCTCCCTCCTGCAAGACATGGCATCAAGATGAATCCACCTGCATGGGCAGGAACAGTGTACTCATAATGCACTGAGCAAACTTTCTATTCCCTGCACACCCTCCTGGTTTCAGTTGTAGGTAGGTTGGGTGCTGCTTACTGATGGGTGTGGTTTGTCTGTGTTCTGTAGATATCTGACAACTATATCCCTGGAGATAGTGGGAGAAAGCTAGAAAGTGGGAAACAAAACACAGTGGTGGACAATGAAATCATTCCAGACAAAGCTGTACCTGTCGAAGAGAACCTGTCCAACAAGATCTCCATGGCAAGCACAGCCAACAGCAGCATCTTTGAAAGAACAGAAGTTCTTACAGGTAATATTCCAGCTTCTCCTGATAAATCGTTAATACTGAAAATCAAAATGTCCCTTCTTTCTCTGGGGAGCAGCTCCCTGCTGACAAGGGGGAATGAGTTTCGTTGCTTCTGTGACTACATGGAGCAGGGTGACTTCTGCTTTCTGGTCCTTAAATAACAGCAGACCCTGACGTTTGCCTTGCTGGGGTAAACGCCTTGTTTTTGGGCCTGCCAGCTGACTGTTGGCTCGAGTCATGTGGCAGCTGCTCTGCACCCAGACACTGCCTCAAAAAGAGGTGAATGTGTCCATAAACCAGTGATAGGGACTTTCATAACAAATACAGGTATTTTCTTTCTAACCTCTGCCCAAGGGTCCTGTCTCTTCTGAGCCTTGCCAGGAGCCAAGCAACCCCTCTAAGGGATTTGAACACTTGGTCAGCTGTAGGAATCTTGAGTACTGGTGTTCAGAACAAAATAAGGAGACTGGCTCTCCCTCAGCAAATGGGAAAGGCCTGTCTTTAGCACATTGCTGCTTCAAGCATTTGGCCTAATGGTCCAAGTACAAGCCTCAGCACATCATGTGGATCTGCAGCCAACCTCCTTCCCAGTCAGAGGAGAGGCTGGAACAGCAGATTGCAAAGCCATCTTGCAAAGAAGAAGCTGATTTAGTGCAAGGAGTAGGTGTCACAGCAAAGGATATACCAGTCAAGTCCTGTGGCCACCCTTGGTGTGAGGAGACAGGAAATCTTGGTGGTTTTAGTGGATTTGTGGGTGTTGGGGTGGGTTTTTATAGGGTAGAGTGGTGTTGGTAGTTGGATGTTGCTGATGAATTGGAATGAAGAGTCCCCAGGATGTGCTCACACAGGGAGTTGACAGAGCATTCGGATTGGAGTTGTACCATTTTCCTGTGGGTTGTGATAGGGCTTTTTGGGGTGGGTTTTTTCAGTTTTGTCTCTGCACAGGGAGGATATCTTCTTGTCAACATTTCTGTCTTGGACTATACTAGAAGATTAGCACAAACTGGTTAATGTGGAGGATGTGATTGTTCTGTGGTTGTATTGGAAGCAGTCTGTGGCCTTTTCCAGTAACATCTGCTGTTGCTGAAAGTGCCAGCACATATGGTGACAGGCACATAGACACTGACTCTGGAGGGAGTTCTGGGGGCTGGTACTTTTTAAGAAGATTTCTGAGATGAAGCTGACTTATTTCATGCTCTTCTTCCTCCCCAGCTCTCATTGCAGGAGGAGCAGTGGGTCTCCTGTTTGCCATTTTCCTGATCCTGCTCTTGGTCTATCGCATGAAGAAAAAGGACGAGGGCAGTTACGACCTGGGCAAGAAACCCATCTACAAGAAAGCCCCCACAAACGAGTTCTATGCTTAAATCTCAGCAGCACCTTGTGCCCATCAAGGGACAAACAGACTGTATGGAAACACTGTGCCCTCAGATGAGATGTGCTGAACAAATGCTCCTTTTGGATTCAATTTCAAAGTGACTTTGAGAGAAAAAACTTCCTTCATGACCCTTCCCATCCTGCTCAGCTAACAAGGGCCCAATGAAATACAAAGAGTCTGAAAAAAAAACCTCAGTGTATTTTTTTTTCTAAGCTAGTGTAAAAAGAATAAAGATGCCAAATTTTCTGCTTGGTTTTATAGAGGGTATATAAACACAAACCAGACTGTATGGAAGCAAACACCATGTGTTTGCATCCAGAGTGCTGTGCTGGGATTGGCTGCTTCTATAGAAGATGGCTTTTTTTATAAATCTTGCTACTAGATGTCTTGCAGCAGGCTGTTGATGTGAAGCATTTTTGTGGAGAACTATTTATGAATCTCTTACACTACAGATAATGTTGCCTTATCAGGGAGTAAAAGGCCCATGGGGGCTTGGAATCCCTGAATGCCATAAAGGGCCTATGGGAATGTCTTCCCCAGGAGATTTCTGTCTCTTCCTGTTGGCCCCAGGCAAGGGTCATTAGTCCTTGAAATCAGGACAGCCAGTTGTGTTTGGCTATGGTGACACCCTTTCCTTGCCTTCAGTCTCTTACCTTTTTTAAAGGATTGCTTGTAGGATTTTTTTATAACAAAATTTTAAAAGAAAATAGCCTACTGTTTATATAAAGTTTGTAGAAATTGTTTTGAAATAATAAAATAATCTACTTTTTTAATTTCCTCAGATTTATTTTTTCAATCCCTTTGTGTTTCCTTTGGCCGGGCATTTGTCTGTCTAGAGATGCTGTTTTATGATTCATATTCTGAACTGAAGCAGAGTCAGCTACAGTGTGTTACAGGTTTCTTCTAGTTATATAGCAGCTACTGTAGAGGGTAAAGATATTTATGGTTTTCTCATAACTTTTTTAGGATTTTTTTAAAATAGATTTATTTATAGTTTCTGAAATGGCTGCTTTCTCATTTGGTAACTCTTATCCTTGTTGTGTAAAACACTAATATAATGAGTCTATGTGAAAACTATTTAAGCTTTATTCTGTGAATTTCAATTATAAATTCAAGGCAATAACTTCTGTATGCAAAGTTGGATGCATAATATGATTGAAGTAGGGAAAAGATGAGTATTTTTAGGCTGTAATATATTACAATCAGTCCTATAGAGCTGTATATTATATATTTTACTGAGAAATATATGGTTAAGAGTGAAAAGGCTGGAGTTAGTTCTTACATACCATAAGACTTCTGAAGAGGCTTTTGGTCTTTTTTTGTGCTGCTGTTCAGTGTCTTGTATGGAGCACAAATGGGCTTGTGCTGGAAGGCAGCTGGGAGCAGCCAGAGCCCTGGGTCTGTGTCCTGGCTGTGCCTGGAAGTGGCCTGGGATTGGTGATATGCTGGGTTTGATCCTCAGAGTCGGAGCAGAGATCCCCACCTGGGCTGCTCTTTGAAGCTGGCATTGGAAGCTTGCAGTATGGAGATGATAACTTTGTTTGGGGGTTGGCTGAGTGGCAGAGTCCCCTGTGGTGCTGTGCTGAGTCCTGCCTCTTGTGGAAGGCTGGATCTGGTTGCTGAGCTCTGCCTGGCGCCCACCTGGGAACACTGAGCTTTCGTAGGTGCAAGCCCTGAACCCCTCTGCCATGAATCTTTCTTAACATACCCTGTACGTGGCTCCTACCTCCACTGAGAGTTGGACCAATCCCCCCAGTGATCCCAGAGCAAAAGGTGATGTGTTTGCCTGACGCCTCTGTCAGGAAGGCGTTACAGAGCTGTGTGCAAGTTGTGTCCTCCTGCAACTCTGAGTCTAGTGTTTAAGACAAAAATTTAAGACAAAAATCAGAGTGTGGGTCCCCAGCCTGAGTACCTGAGCAGGCAGCATGAAACCAGGCACTTGCAAAGGCTGTTTAGTAATGTCATGGCTCCTGAAGCCTCCTCACTGAGACTTTGCTGTGAAGGCTTGAGGCCAAATCCGGAGGCAATAGAAAAAAGTTTGGCCGCTTCTTGGAGTGAGGTGGGAACAGAGGGAAGCATGTGCTGGGACATGGGTGGGAGAGGAGGGGTCCTCCTCCGGGTGACTCACTCACTTGGTCCTAGTACAAATGTGTTCAGGGAAACTGTGGGCTCTGGGAGGCTCTCAAAGCTGCACAGAGTTCACTGGAGGCTGGGAAGGAGAGGGGAGGACTGTGCTGCCTGTGGACAGCACTACCAGGAAGGCAGGAGCAGTGTCTGCTTCTTGGGATATTTAGATTCTCTTGTGTAATTGCTCTTGGGGTTTTTCCACTGTTACTGCTTTTTTTTTAATTTTTTTTTTTTCCCTCAAATAAATGGTACTTTCTAAAACTGGCTTTTTGGACTGTTTCTGATCCGGAATTTCTTTTGAGAGCTGGATAACTAGGAGCTCATGTTTGTGTAACTTCTTGGTTTACCAAAAGGAGGCATGCTGGGCCCTGGCTCTGTGGCCTGCAGCTCAAAGGGGCTTTGTCAGTGGCTCCTGAGCTGCCTCCAGTGTCTGACCCATGAGTGACTCCCAGTGTCCCTGGGTTTCTTCAAGCAAGTAAAGCAGAGGCAACAGAGAACCATGAGGTGAATCTGGCCTGTCTCTGGTGATCAGTTTTGTGATGGCACTTTGCAGCCAGAAGGGACAAAGGCAGGTAGAGAGGGAGTTGTGCCTGTCCTCTGATGGCAGCAGCACATACCTATGCCCTCAAGCAGGAGAACAGTATGCTGAGGGTATTGCTCAATATGTTTAAAGTCAACACTTTAACCAGCATAGGCCTTCCGCTGGGGGCAGAGCTGTTCAGCTTGCCTGGGATCAGCTGCTCTGGGAGCAAGTCCACAGGTGACTTCATGCTGTTTTGGACAAAAACAGCTGCTCTTTTAAGCAAGACCTGGAGGAAACTGCTGTTTCTCCAAGCCCCTCTGCTCTGCCAGTTTGGTGCTCTTAAGGGACAGGACTGATCTCTTTCCCCAGGCAGGTGGGAAGAGGGTGGGCTTTGCACAAGCAGGGCTCTATGCTGGGAACAGTGCTGAGGCTCCTGAGAAGTGCTGTATTTAAATGGATTATCATCCTTGAGAAAATCTAATTCCCTTCTCCCTGGTGGGAATTCCTGCTCCAGGTGGTTTGGATTAGCAGGAATGAAGAGAACAAATTGGGACTAGCACACAGGCTCCCTCAGGGGTGAGTGAGTAGCACGTGCTTGTTCTCCTTGTTGCCTGCTCTGTCATCAGTGTGCTGTCAAATGTCCTCTGGGACTCTGATCCAGTACCAAGAAAAGCAGAGCCATGTGCTCCCGGGGCTGTCCTGTGCTCCGTGGGAGCCTCATTGGCGGCGTACTCCTGCAATCTTAAAGTTCTTTTGCCTCCTGTGGCTGCGACAGGTTCTTGGATGTGCTGCTTGGAACAATCTGTGTTTGT
>VXBA01002641.1:44303-62153 GCA_013399895.1 Serilophus lunatus
GGCTTTGTCTTTCCGTTACAAGAATACGACGCACTTTCCAAAACCACACTCAGCATAAAAGTGCCTTGTTTTTGCAAAGCAATCTGGATGCGTAGTCTACCAATCCCCAGACCACAAGCCTGGCTGCCTGCCTGTCCTTGCAGAGCCCCTTTGTGCCCTCCCTGGCCATCCTGCCTGTACCTGGTGTATCCCCAGAAGCACTGTCTTCACCCTCCTGCCACGGGCAGACGCACCTTCCAATAGACCCGGTGGCTCCAAGCCCCGTTCAACTCGGCCTCGAACCCTCCCAGGGATGGGGCGGCCGCAACTCCTCGCATCACCGGGACACCCCCCAGGACATCGCCCTGTCCCGCTTCCCTCCCGCCGCCGTTCCGCGCTCGCCGCGTTTCTGCCGCCGCCTCCTGGGCGGCCCCCGCAGCGCAGCGGGACCCGCCCGGGCGCTGCCTCCGCTGCCCGCCGGGGCGGGGGTTCTTACGGGGTGCCCCTGAGAGTTGCAGGTTGCCCAACAGGCCCGCGCTGCCCGTGGGAATTCCTGGGTGGGCAGCGGCTTCGGCCTCAGGACTGCGATCGCAGTAATAGTGGTAAATCCTGCTGAAGGCAGAGTTTGTCTTTTTTACTCTCCCCCTCCTTTTTTTCCCCATTTTGTTTTGTCTTTTCCCATTTTTTTTTTTTCCCCCCCCCCTTTTTTTTTTTTCCCCCCCTCCTCCTTCCCCCCTGCTCTCCCTCCTGCTCCATTCTCCTCCGGGTGGTTTGGCACGGGCGGAGTTGGAGGGGAGTGTGGATGTCCCCATGGCTCTGCCCAGCTCGACTGGTGTGAGAGCCCGGGGTGCTGGAAGTGCTCCCAGTGCCAAAGGTACCAGTTCACCTGGCACTGCCCTTGCTGCTGCAGTGTCACCCTGCCAGCCCTGGGCAGGGGAGAGAGGCTTGGGGCGTTTTGCCCAGTGCTGGAGGGAAAAGACTTGGTTTTTAATCACAGGCTGGTTATTTTGGGGAAGGAGGGGGTGTAGGAGGTGGTCTAGCTGTTCCTGGCACATGGAAGGGAACAATGGGGCCACTGTGTGGCCGAACGCCCCAGCTCCTGTCAGAAAGGTCCAGCAAGGGCTTTTCATCACGTTTCTATTCCCCTGCCCAGGTATAATTACACGGGGGAACAAAGGGCTCTTTAAACCCACCTGCTCCCCCAGCACAGCCCAGGGGCCGTGGGCACACGCTCATGTCGGGTCTTGGCGGGGTGCAAGGGGACCAGGGACCATGCACACCCACAAAGGCAGCCCAGTGGGGCTGGTGGCACTGGGCAGGGATGTGGGGACAAACCCGGGTTCATTCCTTATGCTCTGGGAGCCACGGCCAGCGTGGGGAGGCTCTTCTCCCAGAGCCATGCTCTTGGTGTGCACCCCAAAGCAGAAAGCAAAGAACGAATGTCGCCCTGCCTCTCAGCACTGACCCTGATTTTGCTCTTCCTTTACCCATATGCTGGAGGGGATTTGATGAAGTGCCTTTTCTTTTGCCTCTGGCCAGGCCTGATGCAGAGGTGAGGGGCACCAAGGGGAGAGTTAAGGCCTCACCTGTAAGCTGTCCCAGTCCAAACCAGGCAGGGCAGGAGGTTGGATTTGATAGGACATGGGGGATGGTGCTGGATGGTTCTGTCCGCTCCTCGTGGTGCCCTGGGCAAAGCTATGGCAGGGTCCTGCTGAGCCCCACAGCTATAGGGCTGCAGATGAGCACCTAGGAGTGCTGCTCAGCTTCTCTGTTGACAGCTCTAATTGATGTCTAGTCCCCTCTGGGCTCACAGGAAAGGAATTGTGTCCATTCCTTTTCTTCTCAGTGCTGATCCATAACTGCAGGCCTGGTCTGTACCCTAATTACTGCAGCAGTGCATGGAAATCAGGCCTGTCTTTTTCAAGCCCAGTTGTTTATTTAAACTGTTTAAAAAGCTGCTTTCCCTCCCTTGTGAATTCTGAGAAAACTACCCGTGTGTTTCTTTTGAGAGCAGGAGGAAAGCAGATTGCCAGCTCCCTCCATCCTGTCCCCCCACCCCCAACTAACTCTTCAAACTCCCCAGCAGTGCTGCAGCATGGGGCTGACCAAAGGGAGCAGTGTCCAGCACTGACCCTGAACCCCTGCTCTGGCTACAAAGCCCTGGCTTCAGCCTTGGGGCAGTGGTCCAGTGCTGCAGCTCAGTGGGATACTGGTGGCCCCTGGGCTTCATCCTTTCCTGAGCTGCAGGGAGTCCAGAGCTTGCCTGGAATGAGCTTGTTTTCAACATGTTTTTAGGAAAAAAAATACAGAAAAAAGGAAACCTAATTTTTCCATAGGCTTGTTGGCTGCATGGCCAGGGCTGAGTGCCCAAGGCTGTGGGCACAGAAGCGTGGCAGTCTCCACCCCTGAACAGTCCATCTTGAAACAGGGGCTAATAATAACTGCTCCTGGCATTGCCAGGACATGGTCACCCACGGGTGTCCTCAACACGCTCTGTCCTTAATGCTATTTGGGTTTCTTTTAAGGTCTGGCCAGCAGGGCCACATGGCTGAGCACTTCTTGATGTGCTTGAAGCCTCTTGAGCAGGTAATTGTAATTCCTCAGCAACCCAACTTAGCTTATTTTGGCCCCGGCATAGTTTTGCATCCTGACGCCCAGCTGGGTAATTGATAGCTCTGTCAGAAAAAGGAAAGAATCAGCACAGGATTTCTGGGTACTGCCCAGACCTATGGCCCTGTGCTGATGCCCTTGGAGGGATGGTTGGGGTAATGAGACTCCAGTGGAGTCTGTGGGTAGGGCTGGGACCTCTGCAGGGGGAAGAAAGGGAGATATTATAGTCATGATGTGTAACTGGCTCCTTGGTTAAGTCTTGCTGGCCAAGCCCTGTTTGTGCAATGAACCAGCCCTGGGCATCAGTCCCGGGGGCACCACGCTTCCAAGAAAAAGGTTTTCTCTGTACCTTTGCCTCTGCTGGGTACAGCAGCATCCCCACATCCCCTGTTCTCGAGGGCTAGGGATGCAGATATTTACACTTCACAAGGTGGGCTCACTGGGCCTTTTGGAGGCTCTGCCTGAGGGCATGGGGCAAGAACAGCCTCAGGCAAAGGGCTTAGGGCTGGGGGAGACAAGCTGTTCTGGGCTGGCTCTGTTGGTACAGAATAGCCCTGCTCCTTACAGCCCCTTAGCTGGGTCCCCCACTGCCCATCCTTGATGTTCAGGGGAGTGCAAACACCCACTGCTGTTGCTACAAATTGCCCCACAAGCAAGCCAGCCCGCTGGCCACCTCGGAGCCGGGAGTGGTGTCACCAGCCTGGATGTGGACTGAGGAAAGGACATTCCCCTCACTCCTCGTGTGCCTCTGCTCTCCAAAAAACACTCAACCAACCTACCAGGGTTGGGGTAAAAGGCAGTGCAGTGGCTGTTAAAAAAAACACCCAGTCAAATTCTTTGATTTGAGCAGAAAATGTTCCCCAGGGATGTGCAGAAGTACCCAGTGAGGTTCCCGGGCTGGCCTGAGCCCGGGGCAGGGTGAGTGCGGGTGGTGTGATGGATGTGCTGGTGCTTAACAGGGACTGAGGCCGGGGCTGGGCCGGGCTCACTAGATGGCAGCAGCTTCTTCCAAACAGGCAGCAAAGTGTCACACAGCCGAGGCAGGGATGGAGACAGACCCAGAACGGGCTTCGTGTTCCTCTGGGTTATTGTGTCATGGAGGGAAAGCCAGGATTTTATTTTTTCCTTGATGTTTTTGAAGGTAATGCTCTTCTCTAGGAGCTGAAACGACTCCTTGGTGTGGTGGGGCTCCAAGCAGCCCCAGCTACACCCTGAATACTGAGAGCAGGGGATCCCCATTGCCTTCGAGCCTCATCGTCGTCCAGGGATGCCTTTGCAACATCACATCTGCACATAATGTGAGTTGCCCTTAGCATCCCTGAAGCATTTGATGCTTTTCCTAAATCCCCAGCTCTTGGACCGATGTGAAGGTTTTTCGTACTTGATTTTATACCCGTGTTTCTGGCTGCCTCGGGGACAGGGAAAAGCACTGTATACAATACAGGAGCACAGAAAAGAGCTGCCAGATGGGCTCTGCAGGCAGCCCAGCTCGCCAAAGCCAGCGGGACAGTCCATGTTTCCTGGACACACGCTGGATTACTGTAGGATCCATCAGGAACAGGCACTGCTGACTCGCAAACGAGAACATACAAGTGGCTGGCTGGCGCCTGTCCGAGACATTTGTGTTAATCAGTCATTATGCAAATAAACAGCTCTGCCATGCTACCAGCTCTGCCATGCGACACGGAGCATATGTTCCTCGTGGCAGGCAAGTGTCTCCTCCAGGAGCTGCAAAGCTTCTCATTTCCATGGCGGGACTTGCTGTGAAAAGCAGATTAAAGGCAGTCCATGGCTGGTGAAGGAAGGCAGGAGTCCCTTGAGTTCCCTCAGCCCTCCTGCCGCCGGCTCTCCCCTTTCCCCATGTGTCTTGAATTACTGAAGCCGTTTGCTTAATCCATCAGGCTTCAAGCATGAGCCACTCGGTGCTTTCTTGGCCTCTCCAGCAAAGCACTGTGCTGTAAACATAACAAGGCAGGCTTGTTCCAAGCCCTTGAAGTCAACAAGCAGTGCTCCTCCTGCCCTTTGGGTCCAGGCTGCTGCTAAATATAGCTGAGGGTGCTTTCCATTCATAAAATGTGAATTATGCCCTGGCCTCTGAGGGAGGGGAGCAGGCTGAGAAGCCCACAGGCTCCAGACACTCCCGTGTGGGATGCAGGCAGCAACCAAAAGTTTGGCCCTATCCTTTAATGTCCCTCCAGCGCTTCTAATAAATGGGGGAGGAAATGCTTTTGGGGTATATATCTTTTGGGGGGTCCTCTTTTAGCATTGATTAAAATATTTTCCTGCATGTCACCCTCAGTTACATTGTGGCCAGGGTGGATTTGCTGGAAAGGTGAGCGCAGGGAATGGAAGGTGAGTTCCAGTAATGAAAGCAGTACACGCTCTTGTACCACTGCTTCCAACTCGTAATGAACACACTGGGACTTGCCACCTGCTCAAGGGAATTGTCTCCTTTCAAACCCCCTGTGGTTACCCTTCCTCTGTCCTCCAGCCTTTTCCTCTACCAGCCCTTGGCTGTTGGCATGCGCTGTAATATTCTCACAGTTTTTTCACAGCAGCTCCAGATGCACAGAGATGTGTCTGCCAACAGCTTTTCTGCCCTCCATGAGGTTCCTATTTTAGGGAAGAAGAAACCCCATCTGCTGGTGGAGTTTAGGGAGGTGCTGTCTCTTGGCAAGTCCTGGGTTAGGACCATGGACAGTCAAGGTCTCGTATTCCCATGGGAGCCAGGGCCATGCACAAGCTGCTGCTCTGTCAAGGTTCTGGATATCACTGAACACCTCCCTGTTGGATGGTGTGAGGCTGTCTGTCCCCTGCAGTCCCAAATTCAACATCTGGAGTCACAGTGTGGCAGGGAGTGTGCACAGTGAGGCTGAGGATGGACTGCATTCGGGGCAATGCTGGCATCTGAAACTTGGTGGCTCACACAAAACGTGGGGGTAAGCCAGGTGACAGTCCAGGGATGCCCATGTTTGCATCCTGAGGTGCTATGGGTCGTGGGGTGCTGTGCTTCCCCCGCTCCCCTGCCCACTGCCCTGAGGTCAGTGTGGGTTGAACACCACTGTGGGTCTGGCAGTAGGATTGTTTCAAACCCCAGCTCAGGACTGCCAGTCCAGCAGGTTTCCAGGTACACCATGGGCCTCTGGATGCTATGGAGATCCAAAGACTAAATAAAGCTGTAAGACCCACTCTGCAAAACGTTTGTGTCTGGCTCCAAGAAACCTGGCTGCTTTTAATGGCATCTAGCTCAGCAGTTTCTTGCTGATGCCAACACTGTATTTCTCTGTGTGTCTAATTGTGTAAAACAACAGAGCTCGGCAGAGTTGCACCAGCTAGGGAGGAGATGGGTTTCACAGGGTTTTTTTCTCTTTTTCCTTTTCCTTCTTAAATAACCCCATTTGGGCCTCCAATAAAAAAACCAAAACATCTGGTACTGGGTATTTGGCTGCTGGGAAGCAGCTCCTCATTATGAAAAGCACAGCAGTGAGGCAGGGATTCCTGGTATGGATCAGTAACACTTAAGGTCGTGTTCATGTGTTATCCCTATCCCTCCTGGCCTTTGAATATATGGACTGAGGGCATTGAGGGAGCTGTGGTGCTCTGTTCCAGCATGTTGGTAAATCATGCAGGTTAGTAAAGAGGCAATTGAATCAGTAGAGAGTCCTTCAAGCCTGATTTATTGATGCTCTCATGTGAGATCTCAGCAGGGTGAGATGCTGCCGTGACAAAGAGGCAAGTCAGTAACAACTCCAGGAACACAGGAGCCTTCGGCAAAGCCACCCCAAGCCACGGATGGGACACCCTGGCAGGGCTCAAGGCTGCTCCCACTCTCTGCCCAGCTTGCTAGCTCTGCATGAAGAGGTGGAAGTTGGTCCTGGTGAACTCCTGATGGATGCTGTCAAGTAATTTGTCTGAGTCCTGAGGAACATCTGAGAGGACCTGCTGCCCTGGGATGCAGCTCTGCTCTGGGGTGTAGGTGAATGTGAACGAGCTGGAGTAGATGAGACCATCATCCCTGATTAGCAGGAGCGGGACTGTGATGGGATATCGCAGCCACCTCCAGTCACTGCCGAAGGCAGAGACATCAGGGACAACACACACAAGGGATCTGGGGCTCCTGGGAACAGAGCAGGAGAGGAAAATGTGCATTAGCCAAGGAAGGTCCCATGCAGGAGCTGTGCAGCACAGCCCAAACCTGGCTGCTGTTCCCTGCCTGCTCCCTCAGCAATGTTACCTGTACATTGTCTCTGCTTCCACATCTCCAAACCAGACCTTGAGGTGTGTGTGGAAATACTCCCCCTGCACCTCCAGCATGGCCACATCCCCACCGCCTGTGAGCTGGGACAGAAATAGCACGTGGCAGTGTGTTACATGGTGGAATGAGTCAGACTCCTTCTCCTGCAGGATAGCTTGCCTGCACATCCTGTTCCCACCATGGCAGCCCAGACACGGGCATTCCCACAGCATCCCAAAACTGGGAGATGCCAAGCATGGGTGCAAGGGCTCAGGAGCAGGAGCCACGATGCAGGCAGGTGACAGAGAGCTGGGGGCTGCCCATGGCTGTGCCCACCTGCAGGGCAGCAATGAGTGGCACGGGGCTGACGGGCTCCCGGACGCAGGCCAGGCTCTCGCTGAATGTGTATTCCACCGTCTCAGTGCTGATGATGGTCCAGCACGAGCCATCGTTCAGCAGCTCCCGGTTGGCTTCCTTCGGGCAGGGAGATGCCTGCAGAGAGTCACAGCTCCAAACACACTGTAGTGGGGACAGCAGGGACCTGGAGCCAGCAGTTGAGGGTTTTGCCCCCAATGTCTTGGTTCCAGCCAGTGACTACTTTGCTCAAAGGGAAATGGGGATTGTGATGCCTTTGCAAAGACATCAGTGACAATGTCCCCACCAAAGCAGGCAGATGGCTTTTCATTGATTCTGACCCTAATTTGGATGCAAGACCCCTCCCCGTGACAAGTTCCCCAGCCAGAAGCAACATAGAGGAGCTTGGAGAGATGACCCTGGGGGCCCTCACCCCTCCCTGCACTGCCATACCTGGAACTGGATCACTTTCTCTGTGGAGAGACACAGGTACATGTGATCACTGCCTTGGAACTGGAAGGCACATTTGTGGAGCTGGGAGATGGGCTCATCCACGTCCAGCATGGCATACTGCTTCATCACCTTCCGGATGATCTGCAGGTGGCATCACCCCTGGGATGGCACTTGCTGCTCAGAGCCATGGAGCAGCCAGGTCCATGTGCCTGACACTTACAGGGATAGTGGCTTACCAGGGGTGGCAGGGTGATGCCAGTGGCTGTGCAGACCAGCTGGACCACGGAGCCGTAGCGGATATACCCTTCCCGGAGGGGGAACTCGCTCCGGGTGCAGTGCTCATTGGCTGTTCAGGAAGGAGAGAGGCAGAGTCACTGCCTCAATCAGCTGGGAGCAGGGTTACCTGGGCTGCCTTGCTATGCACAGGCCTGGCTGTGCTCCCAGTGCTTTCTTACTGCTTTCTCTGCTCTGCAAGTGCTCACTGCTTGAAGAGACCACTGCTTCCTGGGAGTCCAGCATGGGAGAGCAGGACTGGGATGTGGTGCCTGACGCTGTAGGTGGCGTGGGCAGGGATGCTGCTGGGCTCTGGCCTCTTGCAGGCAAGTTACTTGCTTGGACTTATGAACTGCCCTCAAGGGCATGATACCAATCCCAAATGCAAGTGAGAATTGAGGTCGACCCCAGAGACACATCAGGAACACTGGGCAGAGGTGAGACTGAGCCAAGTTAACACATCCTCAGGCTAATTCCCACCCCTTTTGCCCTGGTTTTGCAGGAAGGTAGAGCCAGAGCTGGAGACAGGCAGCCCTGGGCATGGTTGGCATCAGTGACCCCAAGGATCCTTACCCAGGTGGAGGGTGAAGGCTGCCCACTGCCTGGCACTGGCGATGAAGGCTCCTCCCTCCACAGACAGGTACCGGGTGCTGACGGTTTGGGACCGAAGGCGGTTGAAGAGAGAGACTTTGGAGCCTGAGGAGATGCAGACTGCAGGGAAAGGTGGCTGGGTTAGCACTTGCCAAGTCTGAATTACAGCTCTGCCAAGCCAAGGGAGGACAAGCCTTGGTTCCTGGGGTAAGCCTGGCAGCAGCCAGCATGCTCCCTACTACCTTTCTCTGCGTGCGAGTTCAGGTGAGGCCCACAGTGTGGGGAGCACATTGGCATCTGAGCATTACACATTGTGGTGGGTGAACCATTTGGAAAGGAGACATCGGTATGTCCAGATACATCCTATTCTGGGCGTTCCCATGGGCTTATGCTTCAGCCTGGACCACTCCAGAGCCAAGCTGTGAGCATCCCACAAGCTCAGAGAGCATCCCACCCTGGGCTGGCACCTGCTTTCCTCCCCACAGAGCCATCCCTGTACGCACGGTCTGTGTTCTTCAGTGACTGCTTCTTCTGTGAGGGTTTGGAGATGACCTTGATGAGCTTGCTGTGGAAGGTGCCAATCTCCTGCCCATTGCTGAAGAAGAGCTTCAGGACCAGGCGGAAATGCTTTCGCTTGTCTGCGTCCGAGATGTACAGTGCCTTGGCACAGCTGAACCCCTGCCAAGGGCACACAGGGGCTGCCAGCAGCTCCAGCCCAGCCCCACCAACCTTCCTCACCCTCCTCACCTCCCCACAAGGATATAATAGTGCCCTTTCAACGAGCCCCGTGTTCATTTAAAGGGAGAAATGACCAGAGATGTTATTACAGGTGGAATGAAGAGCTGGGGATCAGTGGAGGCTTTATTTACACTGGGGTCAGAGAATTCCTTATGGAAATGAATGTTCATGTGTGATTTATCCCACATAACATGAGAAATCGCCCTGGGTTTATGGTTTTCCCCGTCCTGGCTGATATGCTGTGCCTTAGCAGCAAGGCAAGCACTGTGGACAAAGGCTCTTTCTGTGAGGTTCCTGGCCTGGCTCAGACCCTGTGCTCTTCAGGGACCCTGGATAATGCTTCTTCTCCTTTTTTCCTCCTCCAATCAAAAGATGCCATAGCTCTGCTGAAGCTTTTGAACTTTAGGATCGACTGGGGTTTTTAGCTATTTATCGGCAAATGATGGACTGTTCTTTCATTTTGTAACAAGCAGCAGTGCTGCTCGTCAGGAGAGGGGACCAGGACTGAAGGAGCTGTGCAGATTTTGGCAGCTCACCTGCCACAGGGCTGTCGACCTAAAAAGATGGTGCCAGAGAAAGACAGGGATATTTGGAAGGCAGGAGAGCCTGCCTAGCTGCTTGGACTGCTGCACATACCACAACGGGGTGGCAGAGCAGGAGTGAGGAGCTATGGCTTGGAAGGAAGGACTGCAACATGCTGAGGATGGGGATGGAGTGACAACCCAGGGCTTGGGGTGATCATGGTAACAGCTCAGCCCCTGAATGAGTGGAGTCCCCACAGCCTCACGGGCTTTACCTTTGCGTCTGGCTGCTCCTCGAAGCTGAGCTTCTGGGTCTCCATCAAACTGCCGCCCATACTGTCCAACCCCATGTACCCACACACTCGAAATCCAGCCTCTCCCAGGTCCCTGGCTGGAAGAGACAATGAGAAACACCCTCTATCTAGCCCCCACAGAAACTCAGCTTCTTCTAGCACGGAGGGTGGCCCAGGCTCCAGCCCTTCCTGGATCCAGATTGCAGAGGGCTCTGCCTCGAGCAGGAACAGAGAGTTTGGGAGAGACCAAAGATAACATAAACTAGATCACTTTTCCCTTTGCAGAGGCAGAGGGCAGCTCTCTGTGACTCGGGAAGGGATGAGGGAGACTCCAGGGCAGCTGCCTGGCACTTACCTTTTATCTGCTCCTGTTTTAACTTCCATCCTGGCCCACTCAGGTAAACACAAGGTGGGGGGCAGAAAAACCTGAAGAGACAAGAGGATGTTTTCTCACTGCCCTTCAGCCCTCAGAAAAAGTGCTCAAGGGTGGTGGGATGGCTGTACTGAGAGTGGAGACCATCACTGGAGCTCACCAACACTGGGAGCAACTCTCTGCCCCTTGAGGTACATGGTGCTCAGCAAAGGGCTGGGGACCCCTGGCTGGGGGTGTGGGCAAGGCTGGCTGGAAGTTTCAGGCTCTGCTGCAACAGCTGGCTCAACCTCTGCCCTGCAGCTGGCTTCAGCCCAGGACTGCTGCCACATCTGGTGGTGCCATTGGTGGCCACGAGCCCACCAGCCACAGAACAGCCCCAGGATGGGAGGACAGGGACCTTGCAACCCCACCCCCATGGCCCAGAGTCAAAGAGTGATCAGACCCCTGCCTTTGCTCGACTGCCATGTGGAAGTTTCAGCAGGTCGAGAACAGAGTTTGCATTCACAGCCAGTTTTGAAGCCCAGTGCAAATAAATCTATAGCCAGAGGTTTGGAAACCTATTTTCCTGTGTTTTATTTGGGTTTCCACTGTCTTTGCACTTGGGTGAATGGTATAAATTCATCCTCCATTGATACTGGGAAAAGCACTAGCAGAGAAAACACCAGTGCAGGGGGCTGGATATTTTGGAGCCCTAAAATCCTGGGTACAGGTTTATTTAAACAAGTCCTCCACAGCACAGGGCCCTGACTCCCACTATGAAGTAAAACAGCCTTGGCACCTTTAAACTTTAACCTGGGATATTTGTGCAGCCTTTCCCTCCCTTTCCAGACCTGGCATCTGATTTTCACAGTCATCCCTTGCACAGGGTCTGGAGCAGAGGAAAGGGGCTGTCCCAGAGGCTCAGCAATGAGAGGGCTCCCTCCTGGCTGGAACACTTGGTCCCAAAATAACATCTTTACCTGTGGACAAGCAGCCCCTGGCAGGAGTCTGGATGTGGTGAAGGACTTTGTAGGCACGGCCAGCCCAGCCTAGATCTGTCTCCTGGGGTCTGGGTGGGGTCTGGGTGGTTGTGCCTTAGAGGCTGAGCTTGTCGCCTCATAGCTATTCCACACTCGGTAATAAGGGAGGAGTATTTATATCACAAGGACTAATGGAGGATTAATTATATTGCAGTGCTGCAGTCTGACGTCACTGCCCAGGAGTAGCAATTTTGTAGGTTCAAGCCAGAACCTCAAGGTGTTTTTGCAGTGTGGGAAGGATTTTCAAAAATAGCAGCTTTTGGGAGACCATGGCATTGATGGAAATGCCCCAGTTCCTCCTGGCTGTATAGATTTTAAGATGAGTTACAGGGCACTTGAAACATTAACCTTTCATTATTGAGGAGAAAGATTTGAATAGTATCTTTACTTCTTTTACTTTGTCTTTCCTTAGCACTTCATGGAAAGAACCTCACCACTGGGAATGTCTAACTGGGATGGGTGCAGGTGAGGGGTAATATTTTTCTTGTGTTACTCAATTCATGAAGGCTAAATGATGGCTTTGGATCATGGAGTTGCAAATGAATGCAGAGGTGATATGTCAAATCATTTGCTTCACCAGCTTAGATCAGCAAAATTCAGCCAAAATCGAGCTTTAGGCAGCTGGGTTTAGGAGTGGTTATTGGAGAAGCTGGAACACGCTCCCACCTTTTTTCGTTGCCGTATGACTTCTGTGCCACTTTGGCGTGCAGTATCAGCACTGTCTGGTCTGCTGGCAGCTGCAGGTACCTCCGCACACCATCCCGAAGCAGGTTGGCTTGGTAAGGGTTGGATCTACAAGACAGTGGTTCTCAGCACAGTGACACCAGTGCCAGCTCCTTGCCCAGCCCTGCAGCCCTACACCGAGCAGGGAGCCTGGAGCTCCCCCTCCATGCCCAGCCTGACGGGATGGGGAAGGTGGAAAGGCTTTCCCATCAGAAAGCACTGGAGTTCAGCTGCTCTAAGACTGGGGCTGGCATTGAAAAATAAGGAGTTTGGATAATGGAATGACTGCTTCATCAGTTTGCCATTGAACACACAGAGAGCACTATCGTTAATCGCTCTGAAACACACGTTTCTAAGACTTCCAGCCCTGTGCAATGGTGGCAGTGCTCTAATTGATTATTAGAGCTCCTCCTCCACACGAGGAGGAGCTGATCTTTGCCTTCTGCAAGGGCTCTTGGGTGAAAATAGCTGCATTTTCTCCCAAGACCTAAGAAGTAGGTGTTTTGCTGATTGTTTCTGCTCTATTAACTAGAAGGTGTTCTCATGCACCTGGCATTTAACGTGTTGACCAGCTGGAGAGAGATGAGCTGAGGCCAAGCACAAGGTGCCCTGCTCTGACACTTGGGACATGTGTGCAAGGACTGGGGGATGCAAAGGGGGAGAGCTCTGGGTTGTCAGCTGGTGAGTCCTTCTGTGGTGCTGACTTGCATTCAGAGGAGGGATCATTCACCTAAAAGACACCAGCTCCTGCTCTACTGAAAGCACTGAGTTTGGGATAAGAGGAGTAAGTTTGGTATAAGAGCAATGCCTGAGTCTGGGATAAGATATTTGGTTGGATAGGAGAAAACCAGAGGAGAGGAAAGGGGAGCTGCCTGGGCAGGAGCCTTCCCTTGGCATATTTGTCATTTGTTTGGGATGTGGCTACTGGATACACTCAAGAAATTGCTCCTACCAAGGGGACACAGCCTGGCTGGTTAAGAGAAGGTCTTGAACTTCATATGAGAGTCAGAGATAAACAGTGGCCAGAGAAGGCTGTGAAGCCTCAGCTCAAGTAGAAAACACATTTTGGAGTCACTGGGAGAGAACGTCTGGGGACTGTGGGCAGCACTGGGGGATGACTCGGAGGAGAAGCAGTGAGGATGGGGGCATCAGCCATGGCCACCCATGGAAAATGTTGCAAGAGGTATGCAGTGGAGCATTCTCATTAATCACAGCTTCTCTTCCTCTGAAATGGGCTAGAAATGGAGAACAGTTGAGGGCACAAATGATCAGATGTGTGCCGTCACTCCAAGGCAGGCTGTGGTGAGCTCTTCTGGGCTCAGAGGTCAGAGCAATTCCCAGGGAGAAAAGTAGCAAGCAGTAAACTCAAGCAGCCTTTTAGAAGAGTTCACCTGCCAATTCTGTCCTTCCCAGTGCAACACATGTATTGTAAAAAGGCTGTGCCCCTTACAGCTTTTAGCACCCATGGTACAATTCACTTTAAACATTTACTACTTCAGTTCCAGCTTTCCCACCTTTGGATGGAGCTGATACTCTACTGCTGTACGTGGAAGAGAAACACATCTCCCATACAAGCAAATATTTACCCAGTGTCTTCTTTGGGTAGTCCCACAGGGACCTGACACTTTGCACTCCACAGATCTGCCCTGTTTGGTTACTAGACAGGCAATATAATCTCCTGCCCTCCTTGTTTTCAGTCCTTTATCCTAAATGTGTTAGATGGATCACCAGCAAACATAAATCAACAGCACTCTGCCAAAATCAGATTTACAGCCATTTGCAGTGTCACTCACAGCATTAGCTGCTGCTCTGTGCCTGGAAAATGAATGTTTTACGGCCATTCCTGACTGCAGAACACATGCTGCTGCTACCAAGCTCTGCTCTTGTGCTGCTGCCAGCACAGGGCTCTGGTCTCAGCCCTGGCTCACCCCACAGCACTCACAGCAGGGCAGGAGGAGCTCCTTTCCCAAGGTTGTTTCTGTTCCCTCCAACCCTCCACTGTGGTAGACTCCTGCTGCAGACCACTGAACCTGAGCTCTGTCAGTGAGCATCCCACCAGTGCCTGCTCCATGGTGGTTTACTTAGTCTTGCTGAAAAGTTTCACTCCAGCCTTTCCATCCAGTGAATGGTTTATATCTTTGCACAGCCAAAGAGATCCCATAAGAAAGTTATTCAATCTTTTTCCATAATGGCAATCTGCATCTGTCTCACTCCTCTGCTGCCAAGCAATGGTGTGATTTCAGCTTTGATCTGCCTTTGCTATTTTTCCCTTCATATAAAAACAGCTTTTGGGAATCTCTCTGCAAAAGTTTTGTTTGGTTTTGGGATTGTTTGTTTTTTACAGAGCCACTGATTGTGATTGGAATAAATGTAGAAATGGATCAAGGAAATTGGCCTGTCCCTGGATACTCTTTTACACTAAAGCAACACAGTGTTAAATGAGTACTGAACCTTGCTGGCTCCATTTAGTTGCATTTCACTCTCAGTTTGTCAGAGAAAACAGGCACAGAGCAGGGAAGAACCAGGCAGGGTGTGTGAATTTTTTCCTGGTGAGTCTCATCACTCAGTATTCCATGTAAAATTAGGAGTATAGCTTTGTGTCCTTGTGTCTCAACTGCAGAGACACATCCTTTATCCCTGTTCGTGTTACCCATCAGCACAAACGTTCACCAGTGCCCATTCATAGAGCTTGGATTCTCCCCGTGGGGCTCCTGGAGGGAGCCTTTGCCATTAACCCATCCACAGAGTGTGGAAAAGCCTGGTATGGAGGCCAGGCAGCAGTAGGGAGTGTTCAGGAGCAAACTGCCAAAACCTGTGGATTAAGACATGTGCTGACAGTGGCCAGCAGCAATGCCTGCTATGCAGAGCCTCCTGCAGCAGTGGCTCGGGGCAGGGCCAGGCTTGTGCAGGTATCACAGTTCCCTGTCATCCGCACGTAATTCCAGAGGCACATGGGTTACTGCCCGGAGCCTGTTAAAGATCCTTCTGGAACAATTACCCACATGCTGTTTACTGCTTAAAGTGGCAATGTGCGTGCCAAAGGAAGGTAAATAGACAGTAGTTCTTCTGACTTGATGTCTAACTGCAGGAACAACTACTTAGAAACTTGGTTTTCCAGTCTTTGCCCATTCTCTGCAGCCTTTGCCTTTCAGATTTGGGGGCTAAATTGTTCCAGTGATGCATTTCTGAACAGTGCTCACACAGCACTGCCCACAGAGGCGACCACCCAGCATCCATCATCTGGTTTAAATTTACCTTTAGAGGGTAAAAGGGCTATTGCTAAAGCAGCTCAATATACCCACTTGGCTCCCTCTGGCACCTACAGCCTCCTCAGGGTTACAGGGAATTATTCACTCCTTCTGACATTTATTATATTGAATTATTAAAACACTTCAGTTGTCGTGCAGTGTTAGTTCAGTGTCATGTTTGCAGCACTGCACCGGCCGAGCTCTTACAGCTCTTGCTAAAAGCTGCCTTTTCAGAGCCTGAGGTCTTGGCTGGGGCTCGGCTGCTCTCCACACAGTTGGGCATTATGTGGAGGAAGGCGGGGAGCAAGGGCGGGAGCCCCCACCTTCCTCTTACACCGATTTTTCTAAGCCTTTCCCCCTCCTTGCTCAGCCTGGCATCACTTAGCAAGGCTTTTCCTTTCCTTTAGGTCAGGATGTGCCCCAGGAGAGGGTGTGAGCACATTTGCTGTGCATCTCCAGGGTGGCTCTGCCCTAGTGCTAGAGATAGGAAAGACCTAGGACACCTGAGGGGATTTGCAACCCTGGCTGTGTTGCTGTGCCCTCTCCCACGGGAAACAAAGCAGGAAAGGAGGAGTGCCCTGTGTGTTTTTTATGAGAGACACACGGCTGGACCACCTTGCAAAGGGCTGTTTCATGTGGGCACACAGGGAACCGAGGCAGGCGCCAAGAGGCTTGGGTAGGGTTGGACCCTGCAGTCACATCACTGGTTTTAGGGGAGCTGATGTTTAACACCACAGCTGAAAATTACGCCTCTCCTTCCCAGCAGCAAGTGTGGGGGCATCACTCAGTGCTTTGTCCTGCCTCCAGCTGGGAAATGCAGATCCCTGTGTGGGATATATCCTGGTCCTCATATCACCTTATGTGTGTGCACCCTTGGGCAACCGCAGGAGCAAGAAAAAGCAGTTTGCGAGTACTGGGAGAAACAAAGTGCCCTCTGCCCTGCTGCTTTCCAGTTCACTGAGCTTTCCAGTTCACCAGCTCAGTCTGCAGAGGAAGGGATCTGATATTTTTGGTCCCCTGGGAATGAAAGTACCTGACTCAGGAGACCAAAATACAATCCTGGCAGCTATTGTTCACAAACTGCGTTTTCAAATCAGCTCTTTATACAAGAGCTGTAACTCACAGTAACAGCGTCCTCAAGTGCAGGTAGCACTGAATTGAAGTGCAGAGATTTAGTTTGCTGCTTTTCCCCCAAAAAGGAGCTGCCATTTGCCTTGCTTAGGACACAGCTGCTCTGCAGCTTGCTGGGGACTTGCTGCCACAGAGGGCAATTGTTCTTCCCTCAGCTTGGGGAAACCAAATATCCTAATAAAAAATATCCATTTTAGAGGTCTGGGTTATATTTTGTGCGGAGCAGGGGAGAAAACGTCTGCAGTGCTCTTGGGTATGGAGTCAATGCAATGTTTATGCAAAAGGAAAAGCCATTAGAAATCACAGAAATGAGAAGCCTGCAGTTTCTGGCTTCCCTCATTTTTCAATACCTCCTTTAATCCAGACCAACCCAACCCACAGCCCTTGTATATGCATGGGTATTTATAAATCCTATATTTTCCTCAGTGCATACACAAGTGAAATTCAGCCTTTTCTGGACCTGGGGGATTTATCGACCACACCAAGGGCAAACACCAGCTGAGAACAGGAAGCACAAAAATCCTGTGGCAGTGATCTCTGCGGGGAGTGGGGGCCAGTCGGGGTGGTCACCTCAGCACCACCAACACCCCAAAATGCCCAAGTTTGGTAATGCAGTATTGGCTTGTCTGCTAGAAAATTCAGATAGTGTGGGTGATTTACTGTAGTCTCCTTTTTTCTGTCCCTCCTGTGCAGAGAGGAAGGGAAGTGCTGTTAAAGCACCAAAACACAGTTCTACAAAGCACTAAAGGTGGTTTCTGCCACCACTAGACTGATTTAAGTGCTGGGAAGAGGTGGAGGGCTGGGAAGGTCTATTCCAGCGTTTCTAAGAAGCATCTGCTGATGATCTCCATTACATATCTGTTAACCTTTTTGATGGAAGCTCAACCAGAGGGTCGACAGCCCTCCAGCACTGGGTTTGCAGCTCTCTGGTTCAAATCCATCTCCCCACACTGCAGTCACTACCTGCAGAGGTCCCTAAACTTCCAGGACACTGTATGTGGAATGGACAGTAAGCTTGGACTCTCCTTTTGAGTTTATGGGGCTTCCAGGTGTACCCCCACAGCAAGGGAAGAGAAAATGTAAAAAAAAAAAGAAATTAAGAAAAATAAGGAAAAAAGAAAAAAAAGGAAAATATAAAATAAGAAAAATATATTTGTATTATAAAATATAAAAAAGCAAAAGAAAGAAAAAAGGAAAATAAACTAAGTAGAAAAAGGCGAAAAAAACCCCTCAAAAAATAAAGAAAAGAAAAGCAGAAAAAAAGAGAAAACTCCACAAAAAGGGGGAGGGGGAGGGAGAAAGGATAAATA
>VXBA01002641.1:62272-78235 GCA_013399895.1 Serilophus lunatus
CCGCCCCATCGCCCCCCCGCTCCTCCCGTCCCGTTAAATGCCCGCTGCCGCCGCCGCCGCCGCGTCCCGCACCGCGCAGCTCCGCGCCCCCCGCTCCGCCGTACCTGAGCCAGCAGCGCGGCGGGGAGCGGCTCCGCGGCCGGCACGGGTGAGTGAGGGGCTCCGCGGGCGCTGCTGCCCCTGCGGGAAGGGAGAGGAGAGGAGGAGGGTGAGGAGGGTGCAGGTTACCCCGGTCCCGATCCCCATCCCGGTCCCGATCCCCATCCCGGTCCCGATCCCCATCCCGGTCCCGATCCCCATCCCAGTCCCGATCCCCATCCCGGTCCCCATTCCAGTCCCGGACCCCATCCCGATCCCCATCCCGCCCCGGCGGAGCTGTGCGCAGAGCCCAGCGCTCCCGCGGAGGTCGGCAGCCTCTGGGGGCACTTTTCCTTGGCAGGAAGGGGAGCGGCGATCCTGGGCGTCAGGAGCAGAAAGCGAAGCCGAGAGGAGGGGAAAGAGCAGAGCTTTTGCCTCAGAGGGGTTATCCCCACACTCTGTGGGTTGTAGCCTTCCCGACCCCGGGCTGTGCGGGTTTGGCCCCCGCAGCGGTGCCAGCGGTGCCCTGCGCCCGGATGTGTTCGGTGGGGCAGTGAGGGACACGGCACCCGCTCGGTCCCTCGGAGCTGTGCGAGGGTGTGAACGCTTCCCCGCTGTGGGGATGGTGCAGCCTGCCTGCCCTGCTCACCTTTTGCCTAGCTGTCGGACAAGTTCCTGCTTACACAATGGAGGATCTCTTTTAGCAGAGAGTAATAAGGTCAGGTACACCTGGGCAAGGCGCTCTGAGCAATAGGAGATCGAGATCCTGCAGAAAGATAAGCTCAAAAGTGCGCCCTAAGTTTGTTACGCACCGTTTCTGTACGACTGGAAAATTGAGTCTATGCATACTCATAAATATGTTTGCACAAGCAATCACCCACCTTTGGCTTATCATTCCAACCATTTCTCAGGATAAAATTAGCTTTGGGCACTTTTGTTCCAAGCAATTACATGGGAAAACTTGTCTGGAAAATCAGATTATGCTGCACTCATCGTGTTTGTGCCAACACGCAGCCACCCGAGATAAGCAGAGCTGAGCAGATACACGGTGTGGTGCTATGTGCTCTGCTGGGGTTTTGCCCCTCGATCTTCAGGACAGCCTTTGCTGTGGTGCAGAAAGCTGAGTCCATCCGGGAGAAAGGCTGCAGAGTGGGAACCGGTGTGGCTGAGGAGGCTGGCAGGGAAATGGGACTCCTCCAGTCAAAGGAAGCCACCACACGTGTTCAGTGGGACTGGTGGGAAGAAGGGTCCAGGACAGGGGCCTGTTCAGAGCCCGAGCTCTCTTCTGCTTAAACCCACAGGACTTTTGCTTCATCTAAACCCAGATTATTTATAAAGTTACTTTGGAATTCTCCTTGTGGAACCCCTCCCTATGAGACCTTCTGTAGCATCTCTTGATAGTAAAGATTTTTTTTCTTTTCTTTTTCCAAGAACAGGGGCAATTAATCCCAGGCAGTGAGCTTGCAGGTTCTCAATAACAAGTAGAAACTGCATTTTACAAGCAGATTCTTGTGGTCTCTGCAGGCATTCATTAGATTGGTATTTGATATCAGCAAAAAGGTGTGTGTGGGGAAAACTACTCTCAGATCTCAGCCCTGATATTTGCCACCAGGATATGGATAAATTTGGCCTCATCCGAAATGCAAATTCCCATCTGGAAAGCACGTGAAAGGTCTTAATGTTTGCAGTCAAGCAATGCTTGAAGCAGGCAGGGTATTGTTGCATTCAACTAGAAAAAGCTGTTGCTGATTTTTGTGGAAGTTGTAACTTATATTTGTTGTTGAAGAATTAAAGAAACTGTATATGCTCAGTACAAGATGGGCTTGGGAGCTGCCCTGGTTGGTGATGATAGAAAAAGGAGAAGCTGTGGCCAACAAGGCAGCCCGTTGTAAGCAATCTGCGGTCACAGAAGATGTTTGTGCACTGATTGCTCATAACATAGCATTTCCCTTGAGGTTGGCATTAGGGGTTAAAGGTTTTCAAGAGAACTCTTTGTTTAAAAATCTTTAAAGTTTCCAATAGGGGCCCCTTTGTTCACTCTGGAGCAGCGTGCCTGCCTTGTTAAAAACTCAGCACTCATAAAATACCATTTACAAATGCCTGATGAATAGGGCTGAAACACGGAGGGAAGATAGGCAGTGTTTGTATCTACACACACATGGGAATTACAGAGTAGCCCTACGGTGAGGGAATAAACGGGACCTAGAAAAACCATGGCAAAAAAAAAAGAAAAAAGATCGCGTGGTGCTCATAAAACGTGTAAAAGTCAGCTGTTCCTCCAGCACTAGTAGGTCCCTCTCATGCCAGATGTCACACGTGTCTCCTCCAGCCATGCCAGGAGGCTGAGTGGCTCCTGCTACTTGTCATTACCTCTCAGTAATTGTGTTTTCTCCACTGTGGGCCCAAACAATAGCAGATTGAGCACTTGGGTTCTGTTGGGAGCTGGTACAGCTACCATAAGGGCCCCATTGATCAGCTGGGCACAGTGCTCTCTGTTACCTGCTATGGGCTGGTGAGCATTGCCCCTCTATAGGTACTAGAGCTTTTCTGGTTCTTATGCAGCTTGTCCTTCCTGGTGTTTTTACTGGAGGCTGGATCCATCTTCCCCAGCAACTTTCTGCTGTTAGCTCTTACCTGCAAACTTCTGATCCTCTCACCCTGCAAGACTTGGTTGCACACATGAATCCATCCCTAGCCTAGTCCTTCTGGTGGCCGTCAGGGGAATCCATAGGTCTCAGCTGTTGTCCCTTGAAGAGAGGTGGCAGTAACCTGTTTTTTCTCCAGATTTCAGCTTTCCTGTCTCATGCTATGTCATGCTGCTTTGCTGGTTCATTGCCAATGTGTAAATTTGGGAGTCTGTTTGTAGTCTGTGGACCCATAGAAACCCATGGTCTATGGCAGGAAGCAGTGGGAGCAGATCTGTTGACAGCAGAGGTAATGCACTGTGCAAGAGTCTGTGTCTGGGCTGGAAAATCAGGCAGGATCCACAAACTGAAAAATGGGAATACCCTGCCTTTGGATAGTCACAGCCCCTACACCTGCAGCTGGACTTGTCTGGCTTCCCCATAGTGTTACCTGCTCTTCAGCATGGGCAGAAGTGAGGCCACAGCCCGCTGTGATGCTGGTGAAGCTCTTCTTTGGTGCATCTCCCACAGAGTGATGGCATGCCAGTCCTGGGACAGCAGTTCTCCTGCTGTCAGAGGGACATGGAAGCTGTGAAGTTAGGTGGGAGATGTTTCCTGTGCTACTTTTGAGATTCTCCCTGTGAAAAGTATCTACACAAAGAATTCAACCAGGGATAAAAAGTCTCCACGTGCCTTTCTGCAGCCGCCAAATGTTCCTCGCTTTCTGCTATTTCAATTAAACACATAGCAGGATGGGTAGGATAAAAGGGAGGAGCAAAAGAATATTCTCCTGGCGTGTTTTCTTATGCCAACACATTGAGTCACATCTCCAGAGTGAGAAATATGATATAAAGATTTAGAGAAGGAGGTCAGGCAATGAATCTATGATTGTGGGGCTGCAATAGCAGGCGGTGTCTGTGGTTGTCTGTGCCATATAAACTTGCTGAAGGTCAGCTGGGGATAGTGGTCCAAGAAGATTTGGGAGACAGATGTCCTGCTCATAACTATCAATCTCATTACTTAGAGATACCACCTCTGCTGTGTCAGGAGCTCAGCTGACAAACTCTGCACCAGCCCAGGAGCCGATCTGGGCCATTTCTCTTTCCTTTGTGGTTGAACATGCATATTTCTGGGGAAGAAAATGCTCTCTAACACCTTCCTCCCAGAACAAGAAGTTAGGCAGTGGATTGCTGCCTCAGCTTCTGGATGGCCCAGACATCCTTCCCTCCAAAGTTTGAAGTCTCTTGGCCCAGCTCAGCTGCCTTCCAAGGGCGTGCTTGCAGAAGAGCATTTGGTTTTTAAAGAGAGTCAGTAAGGTGTGGCTGTTCCCTGTTGATCACTCTTCATCAAAATCAAAGTATTCCAAGATCTCTCCAGTCTTGCTTAAAATACCAGGTAGGAGCAGGGCTGAGTTTGCCTGTTGTGCAGCTCAAGGGTCAAGTGTAGCCTCAAGGTCTTGAGTGGGACAGGGAGGAACAAAGAAATGTCACCAGCAGTTCTGAAACAGAAGCCAACTCTGATATGATAAGTTGAACAAGGGGATTTGGCTGACTGTGTTTTCCTCTTGGCTAGATCTTTAACATTTTAATTCGCAAGTGAATGTGGTGTTTATTTGTGGCAGCTGTTGCTGAAGCAGCCCAGGTACAGCCTGTTTCAGTGCAGAGCTGTCTGGGCAAGAGGCTTTCCTGCCAGCTGAGCAGCAGCACACTGGGAGGTCTTTTAGAGACAGATTGATGGCAGAGAAAGACCCCATGTGCTGTTGTGGAGAGCATGTAGAAGGGGATGCTCTGTCCATTGTTACACCCAGCATTTCCCTCCCAAGGGGACGTCAAATGTCATCTCAGAGTATAAACCTGTCAGGACTTGAATGAGTCCAAGAGCTGTGAGTCAGAGATGTCTGTTACTCAGCCAGCAAATGGATCTGGACAAGAAACCCCTCTTCTTCCTGCCCTCCCTGTGAATATTCAGGAGTAGGCCCCATAAAATGGGCTTTTGCAGGGAGCCAGAGGAGTAAAAGAAAAGTCCGTCCCTTCTGCGTCCAGCAAGGTTTTCCTGTTACAGCACTCCTGCTGATTGCTCCTGTTGGGTTTGGAACCTTGATGTGCTGTTCAAGAAATGCAGTCTTGTTTTTCAAACAACATGTCCTTCCAGGTGGCACTTGGCCCAGTAAAGCTGCCATAGCATTGTAACTGGAGAATACTGTGGTGTCCTGGAAAGAGTCTGCTCTGGTTCTCCCACATGTGTGTTTGAGAAGAACCAAATTAAAAAGGGGGAGAAAACATTTTGGGCTGGAAATTCATGCTGCTTATCTGGTCTCAGCATGCTTGTGGCTCCTCAACTCTTCCTTGCTCTGAAAAACTGCACTGCTGTCCTCTCTGTTGGGATTTGCCACTCATCTCCCAGCTGCTGTGGGGGATGAGCATTGAGATTCTGGAGCTGTGATGAAGTGTAAGGCTGATGTTGCCTGTGAAATGGTCCTGAGAGTAGATTCAGTGCTCATGGGCAGAAGAGGCACTGCTGAGAGCTGGGCGTCTGGAGGCAGAGAACACCTTGAGACTGGGGATTGTGCTGGGACAAACCAACCTTTAGGCAACCCTCCAGGAGAGGGTGAATCCAGCTCCAGGGCTCTCCCAGGCCTCATCCTTTCACATTGCTTGAAGGTCTTGGACGATGTGCCAGCAGTCATCAAGGTTTCCTCAGCAAAATCTGGCATCGAGAGGTTCCTCTAGGCTGATCTAAGTTGTCAGCACATTTCCAGGTAGCTCTGGTTGCTTCGTTGTACCCTGTGCCTGGGGCAAGACATGCTTCAGTCTTCTTTTGGTCCCTTGCACCTTTCTGTCAGGCATGGACCTGAAGGATGATGACTTGCTGTCCTGCTGAGGACATGACAATTTGTCTCCCCCTCCTCCAGAATGAGGATGCTCTTGCTGTCTTTCTGCTGTTGTCCTGGCAGGACTGGTGTCCTAAGCAAAACGACTCAGGGGTGTGGTTCCTGAGCATATCTTGGCTTTTTTGTAACACTTTAATCAAATAACACTGATGTGGGAGTTAAATTATGGCCTTCTCAAACTGTCTAGTTGGGTCTCTGCAAAGAAAAGCCCAGCAGAAAAAAGTAGGATGCATTGGAGAGGCAGATGAGGAAGGTGAATCTTGGTAATATGCTCTACCAGCAGCCAAGCAGCACAGAAGTACATGCTTATTTAGACAGCCCTCCAGCTTGGCTCATGCTGGGTAACAGTGGGCTGAATGAGAGCCTCCAGGCTGTTCCCTACTTTGCAACACATGGTGATCCCATATCTAGGCTTCCTGCAGGGTCTGGAGCTGGGGCACAGATGCTGCTGCTCCCACAACGTGCCAAAGGACTGCCAAGCCTTGTTAGGTGTCTGGAATCCTATGGTTTTTGCCATAAACATAAATCTCAGCTGGAGGTTGATATGTCGAGATGTATGAGGTCTTGCATGTGGTTCTACCTGAGAGCTGGCTTGTGTCTCCATAGCCATGGCCACAACCTGCTTTCCTCCTCGTGACACTACAGTCAGGGCTTTTCCTGGACTGTGAATGAACTGCCACCTCCTGAGCCTTCCACCCCTCCTTTCTTCATCTGCTTCATCCCCTCCCCTATAACAGGAAGCAGGGTAGGGAGCCAGCAGCATTCCTCACCCTTCTCCCTGCCGTGCCCTGTCCTTTGGGCTTGCTCAAAGGAGGATGCACTCAGGTCCAACCTGTGACCATCTGGGTGAACCAGAAGAAGATATTCAGAGCATTTCTGTTAACCTGTAGCCAGGAGATAGCTGCCAAGGAGGCCATGCTGAAACCTGAAGCGGCTGTTTTTCCTGAGGCTCAGTACTTGGCAGGGAGAGCAGACGAACAAGTGACAGAGCAGGGAGGGATGCAAGCGCCCTGGGGAGCAGCACTGCTGGTGGAGGTACCCAGGGAAGGTGTCCAGGGAAGGTATGCTGGCTTACCTGTTTGTCTCTGGGGATCCATCTCCATGTCCTCCTTGTCCACGATCAAGAGGAGAGTCAAGACTGTTGAGAGTCAAGACTCTCCTTGTCAGGGAGTCAGGGTCATTGCTGACCTTCTGTTCTTACATGTGGCTCTTCCCTTGGTCACCCTCTTTGTGCCATGTCCCAACCATCTCCTTCGACAGTGAAAAGCAATGACTGGTTTTCCACTTGCGTTGCTTGGGAAGGTCAGGAGATGGTCCAAGTGCCCCTTTCAGCTCAGCTGCTGCAGGGTTCAGCTGAGCCAGCCCAGCCAGCACCACTAACCCTGCCTGGACCTTTTTTCCTTTATAGCTCAGTGTTATCTCAAGGTCTCTGGTGTTGCAGCCAGTGCCGTGTTTGCCTTCTCTCGCAGCACCTGCCTGCCAGCCGGTTGCTTCCCACCCATCTCCCTCCCACTCCTGCATAGTAGCAAGGGGCTCAGGGGGGATGGTGTTGGAGTCCTCAGGGTGTGGGGAGCCCCTCCATGGGGATGCAAAGTCCCTCCAGTGCTGCCAGCTTCAGGGGAGTAAGGACAGTGGGTAGCAGGGAAGTTGCCCAGTGTGTGAGAGATACTGGGGGGGCATCTGTCTCATCACTTTTGCTTCCTTGTCCCCATCAGCCTTGCTGCTGAGACAGGGCTGGGCATTACATTGAATCAGGGACCAGGATGCTGTCCCAGCCTCGTCTTTGCTGCCAGAACCAGCACTGGATGTACGGCTGAGCAGCCATGCCCTGCCCTGTCCAGGCAGCATCAGCTCTTCCAGCTGTGGGAAGTGCCAAAACTTCATCCAAAGCTGAGATGCTGTTAAAAATAGGTCAGTCTTGAACCAGTTTTCTCCTTCTTGGTTCCTGGCCCGGCAGCTCATTCCTCTTTCTGGGCTGGCTTTGAAGCTATGTGGATGCTATGAAACGCAGGCTCCATACCAGCCTGCCACTGCAGGGAGGTGCAGAAATATTAGAGGTGGCATAGCTGTCCCAGAAATATTTAGTGGTTTAGTGAGTGCTTTGTCCTAAAAAGAAGCAGTGCTGGAAAAAGAATCTGCTAAATAAATAGGGAAATGAAGCTGAGATAGGAGGGACTTTGTGTCTCTCTGCTTGCATGTGGTGCTCTATGAGGGGACGCAGGCACCTGAGCACTCCAGACCACAAAGCAGTGCTCACCATTATCCCATGGTTTCCTAGAAAACAGCTGCCAGGCTGCTACCACCACTCATCCCCTTATCCCAGAGTGATCCTGCTGGCCCTTCCTGTATAGTTCTGCAGGAACTCCTGATGCTGCTGTGGAGTCACTGCATCCTGGGCTGCTCACCTCTGGGGTAAGACCATGCCTCTCACTTTGAGACTGGTATTCTGAATCCCAGTTTCTTCTTGTAGCCCTTTTCTGTCCTTCTCATTCTTCAGTATAGTTTTCCAGGTGTGAACACTGAGTCTGGAGACAGTTTTAAGATGCAGCTGTGAAACCTATTATCAGTGTCCCTGCTATCAAAGACGTGGTGTTCAGGGCTGCACGTAACCACTGAGCAATTAAACAGCTACCCTGGTGATGAATTACAACTGAGACCTCCTGGGGCTAAATAAATATCGGCTGATAACTCCTGATAAAATGAATTTCTGTGTGCTTTTTTTTTTTTTTTTAAGAGCAGCCTTCCAGTATGTGTGCCCAGTCCTGGAACTGCACATCTCCCAGGGAAAGCTGTATTATCTGTGGCATTCTCATCCCCAGCACCTTGAGTTTCCAGCCAGAGCTGGAATAAAAATAAACACAATAAATCCATGTCCCTGCAGAAGCCAGGCAAGGGAGGGAAGGGAAAGGCAAGGCAAGGCAACACAGAGGTGGGCAAGAAGAGAGAGAAGTGACAAGCTGAGGTTTTGGGTAACCAGTTTAAATATCTTTTTCCAATACTTCACCCAGCACCTGCCTGGAGGAATGGGTGCAAGAGCACCAACACCCTTACACCTTCTGCCTGTGGAGGCTTTTGCTCTCCAAAGGAAGTTTGGAAACTGGCAGAGAATAAATTTATGGACCTCCTTGGCCAAATGATCTTTGCTAGTGACTTTGAGAGACTTCTGAGCAGGTTTTTTTCTGTGCTAGTGTTTCATCTGGGGGCTTCTCTTCCTGCGTGGAGGGAGTGTTGGCAGGGCTGGTGCTTTGCATCCCTGGGTGCAGCTTTCACATTCTCCACTGGCTGTGGAGAGCAGCCACACAGTCAGGGAAAAAACATTTGGCTGAACATTCCATCTGCCTGGTTTGCAAGTGAAAATAAGGCTTGTCCAGTGGCCAGCTCCACCCAGAGCAGAAAATCAGACGCTTTGGCAGAGCAGTGCTACTGTAATGAAATTGAGCTGTGCTGAGACTGCCAGTCCTTGAATGGGAAAGATCCCCCATGGGTTCAGAGAAGTTTGGGGGTGGATCTGTCAAAATGGATGCTTAGGGGTTTTGGCACTGTCTGTGAACACCTACTGTAGGTGAATATCACCCTGTGATCCATCTCACCCCCAGCACTGATTGCACATTGTCTTCTACCTGCAGCACGTCCTTCCAGCCCTGGAATTGTGTGGTCTCACAGAGCCATGATGAAGCTCCTGCCTGTTGCCCCTCTCCTCCTGCTTCTCCTGATGACACTGGAAGCCAGACCAAAACCTGCAGGTGAGCACTGGCTGGTAGGAAGTGCCTGAAGAGGAGAGAAGTGAGAGCCTCAGGGCACTTAAGCCCTTGGATGACAGCTTGCTGCATGAGGTGGGGGGACATGATAGCTCTTCTTTGGAGGAATCCCTCGGAGGATGGAAGATCCTCCCAGATGTGGGGCACAAACTTCCCAGTGCTGCCCTGAAGGAGTGGGAGCCTGAGTCTGGCCCCAGCATGGTGGGTCTGATGCCACTTACTCTGGGCATATCCCCAGCTTTGACACAGTCCAGCTCACGGCTTGTGACTCTCCTCCCCATGAGCTACAACCTCGTCCGGAGACATAGGGGTGAGGACGAATCCCTTCCTAGTATGAGTCTCCAGGGTGGGAGGGACTAAGCTAAGCTAGAGACACCAGCCTCTCTCCTCCCAGGACGGAGGGATCAAAATCAATTTCAGTTTAAAAACAGTGAAGGCACTAAATGGAGAAATGAGTGGCTGTGTGTCAGAAGCCTTCAGGAGCAGCTGAGATAACAGCCCAGGTCTGGGCAAAATCCAAAGGAGAATCAAAGTGTTTGCTTACCATTAGGCCAAATTCAAATTCCCCCAGGCTTGGGTGCACACAAGCCAAGCAAAATATGTTCATTGGCATTTCATTTGCTAAACACTCTCCCATTTTGCACTGGAAGTAGCATCCTTATGTCCAAGAGAGTCTCTTTGGCTCAATCCTCACCCTGTGCATACCCTTAGCTTTGCTTTTCACTTATTTTCTCATTTCTCATTATCTCATTTTCTGCCCTTAAAAAACCCACAACCACAACAACCCACAGCCAGGGTATGTCTCTCCAGCCTGTTGGCCCTGCCCCTGCTCTACTGGCACCTTCCATGAGTTCACTGGGCAGTGAGAAGGTGCTGATTTATGAGGGCTACCCAGACCTGCTCTCTCCATCCCTATTAAACACTCTCCCAGATGCCCGGCAGGGATCTCTCTGCTCCCTGCAGACCCCCATGAGGCTGAACGGTCTCTTTGTTCCCTCCTAGCCCTGAAGTGCAGGACAGGCCCCCTGGACATCGTGTTTGTGATCGACAGCTCCCGCAGCGTGCGCCCCTTTGAGTTCGAGACCATGAGGCGGTTCATGATAGACATCATTGGCAACCTGGACGTGGGCCCCAATGCCACGCGGGTAGGGGTGATCCAGTACTCCAGCCAAGTGCAGAACATCTTCTCCCTCAAGACCTTCTTCACGCGGGCGGACATGGAGAAGGCCATCAACAGCATCATCCCGCTGGCCCAGGGCACCATGACAGGGCTGGCCATCCAGTACACCATGAACGTGGCCTTCACCACACAGGAGGGCGCTCGCCCTCTGCACAAGAAGATCCCCCGCATTGCCATCATCGTGACGGACGGACGACCCCAGGACCGTGTCACAGAGGTGGCCACCCAGGCCAGGAATGCTGGCATTGAGATCTATGCCGTGGGCATCCAGCGGGCGGACATGAACTCCCTGCGGGCCATGGCCTCACCACCATTGGAGGAGCACGTCTTCCTGGTGGAGTCCTTTGAGCTCATCCAGCAGTTTGGGAAGCAGTTCCAGGACAAACTTTGTGGTGGGTGAGAGCCGCTGCTGCAGGGTGACAGGGGTGGTTCTGATGTCTGTTCCTCACCCAGGCTAGAAGATGACCTTCAGAAGGGTGTTTGGAGTGGCTGCACCTGCTAGGAGCAGTGAGGTGCTGGGACAGGACATTGCACAGCGCCCGCGTCTGTGCACTAGAAATCAGTGTCTGAGCACTGGGGCTGGCAGGGCTGGGGCTATGTGCATGATCCCAGTTGCTTCTGTCGTAAAGAAAGGGCATATGCCAAAGCTGGGGTCCCCATGTGTCCAGTGTGCCCATGGGCCATTCTGGTGCCTGTTCTGTCTTGCAGGGGTGGACATGTGTGTGGAGCAGGAGCATGGCTGCCAACACAGCTGCATCAGCACCCCTGGCTCCTTCTACTGCGAGTGCAACCCAGGCTACAGGCTCAACATGGATGGAAAGACCTGTTCCCGTAAAAACTCTTTTTATTATCTCATCTCTTATAGGGAGCTGGTAGTTATGGGTCCCATGGAGGGAAGCTGGGAAACAGCAGCAGACCCAGTGAGGCCAGCAGCAGCCTGGGTGAGCCTTGGGGCTCATACGGGCATAACCGCCTCCCCATCACCTGGGGGAGGGGCCCATCAGGGTATACCAGAGGGTGCACATCCCACCACCGAAGTGCACAGTGTTTTGACCCTGTAATTTAGTGTGAAGCCATGCTAGTTGGTCTAGACTTTTCCTTCTTGTCTCATGGTGTTGGGAGCTGCTTTGAAGTCCTGCAGTGCTCCCTGCTCTGCTGCTCTGGGGAGAATGCGGCAGGAGGGTGATGGGTGTCCTGTTCCCCCACAGCCATCGATGCCTGTGCAGATGGGAAACACGGCTGTCAGCACCAGTGTGTCAGTGTTCGGGGGTCATACTCGTGCCGCTGCCGGCCGGGTTACTACCTCAGCCAGAACAAGAGGAGCTGCATTAGTAAGTGACAGTTTCCCTCCCTGTCCCATCTTCCTTTGCTTCCTGTTCTCACTCTCCTCTTGTCTTTCCCTTTCTGCCATCTCTCTCCTTCTTGCACCAGTGATTGATTACTGCAGCTTCGGAAACCACAGCTGCCAGCACGAGTGTGTGAGCATTCCCAACGGGCACTACTGCCGCTGCCGCAGCGGGTTCACGCTCCAGCCTGACAGCAAGTCCTGCAGGGGTAGGTCCCAGCACACCACATGTGTCAGGCTGTGTGTATGGCAGATGCCCTTATGTCCTGCCTGGACCCCAGGCTAAGGGGATAACTCCATGCCCTTGGCTTGTCTTCCAGCCACCGACCTCTGCAATGGGGTGGATCACGGCTGCGAGTTCAAGTGTGTGAGCACGGATGGCTCCTATCACTGTGTATGCCCCGAGGGCCAGCAGCTCCAGGCTGATGGGAAGGCATGCAGCAGTGAGTACTGGGACATATCTCTTGGCACTTTCCTCATCTGGGTTCTGTGCCTCTGGGGAGGGTTCACCTGAAACTGGGCTGGGGGGCTCTAAGTGGGACACTGAGCTCGATTGGAAGAGAATGGAGAGCTGGCTGTGGGGATGGATGGCTGTGTCGTCAGAGACATGGCCCAGAGGATGCAACAGCTTTGAGGGAATGTTCAGGAAAAGAGAGACCTAAGAAAGGCTTTCACAGGATGTTGAGGTGTCAGGGGAAGTTTTTGGGCTGAGTCCCATGGGCATACTTTGCCCTCCTTCATGGCTGCAGTTCCAGGGGGTTCACACAGTGTCCTAAAGCCCAGAAGCTCTGTCCCATCCCCGGGCATCTTCACTCTGACAGTGCCCATGGCCAGGCTGGTCCCCTCTCACTTCCCCCCTGTGCCTGCAGAGTGTGGAGCTGGGCATGTCGACCTGGTGATGGTGATCGATGGCTCCAAGAGTGTTCGGCCTCAAAACTTTGAGCTGGTGAAGCAGTTTGTGAACCGCATCGTGGACCTTCTGGAGGTGTCCCCGCATGGCACACGCGTGGGACTGGTGCAGTACTCCAGCCGCGTCCGCACTGAGTTCCCCCTCAACAAGTACCACAGTGCCGATGAGATCAAGAAGGCAGTGATGGATGTGGAGTACATGGAAAAAGGCACCATGACGGGCCTTGCCCTTAAGCATATGGTGGAGCACAGCTTCTCAGAGCTAGAAGGTGCCAGGCCTCTGTCCCACAACATCCCCAGAATCGGACTTGTCTTCACAGATGGACGCTCCCAGGATGACATCTCTGAATGGGCCAAGAGAGCAAAGGAGTCAGGTGTGGAGGGCTGGGGAACCCCAAGTCGCAGTGCTTGGGGCATCCCAGGATGGTTCCTTGTGGTGGCTGTCTCATGGAGAGTCTGCAGCATCCAGCTTTGGGGGGGCTGCATCTTCTGAGACTGCAGGGGCAGATGTACTCTGCTGTGGTTGCAGGGTGCTCTGAGCAGCATCCTTCATGCAGCAGCCTGCACTACCACAGTGCTGTCAAGCTCCTGCCTGTCCTTCCCAGATTCCTGCTGTGTATTTGGGAAGCCCAGTAAAAATCCTGCATCTTTGTCTTTGCTCCCTCTGGGCTTGGGGCTGCTTGATGCAGGATGGCCAGCACAGTACTCAGGTTGTGTCCTTGCCACGCAGGGATCGTCATGTTTGCTGTGGGCGTTGGAAAGGCTGTGGAAGAGGAACTTAGAGCTATCGCCTCCGAGCCCGTGGAGCAGCACTTCTCCTACTCAGCAGACTTCAGCACCATGACCCACCTTGTGGAGAACTTCTCACTGAATATCTGCCCAGGTGGGTGCTCCTGGACACACTAGGGGACTCAACCCAAAGCCACGGGAGGCCCTTCTGTCTCCACGGTGCCAGTGGGGTGGTTTGAGTGTCTGTCAACCTGTGTCAGGTACCCCAAGGCTGAGCTGGGCTGATATGAGGCTAGGCTGTCTCTGGATCTCACCAGGCTGTTGTGGGCATAGAAGTGGGTCTCAGGGAGGGTTTTGGAAAAGGAAAAGATGGAGCTGGGGAGCTTAATTAAAAAATGAAGGGTTAATACAGAAGTATTAATGTGAGCAGCCATCCCCATGGCATTGTGTGGGCAGAAGTTGGGATGGCTCCCTGCCTTGGGGGCTGCTGCCCCAGCTCCAAAGGTGACCTTGTCCAGACCTGCCGCTGCTGCTGGGTGCAGGAGGACCACAAGGGGTTACTGTGAGGGTCTTCCTGCTGTGGAACAGGCTGGAGCTCCCCAGTGCCCTTGAGACCCTCACAGGGCTGCAGATATGGAGCCAACTTGTCCCCTGCAACCCTGTCTTGAAGGCAAAGTAAAGCTCAGTGCTGATTGTCATTGGCACACTGTGACCATGTGTGTGACAACTCTGCAGGATGCCTGAAGGGATGCCTGAAAGTGGGCTTGCTGGGCTAGCAGGGATGCAGCCTGGCAAAAGGAGATGGGCTGAAAAAAAAGGGCAAAATAGTGGAGAGAGCCTGAGGGCTCAGGTCCAGTCCTGGTGGGTGGCAATAGGGACTAGGGAGTTGTACAGAAGGAAGGGAGAGACATGGGGGCACTGTTGGTCCATGGCTCTGACTGCAGCCAAAACTCCACATCCCAGAGGAAAGCAAAGGGGAGACGGAGATCCGCAGCCCCTGCGAGTGCGAGGCACTGGTGCAGTTCCAGACAAACACCGTGGCCATCCTGCAAAGCCTGACGGAGAAAAATATCCTTTGGGGTGATGTCTGGGCTTGCTGGGTTGCAGGGCAGCTGGGAACAGACCACACATGGGGAAGGGAGAGATGGATAAATGGGAGTGAGGAGAATTTTAGGCTCCTTCAAGGGGAAAAAAAGCTCTTTGCCCACCAGACCGTCTGGCTCACGCTGTTTCCTTAGCATGTTCACTTGCTCAGATGACAGCAAGACTTGAAGACTTGGAAAAGCAGATTGCCAACAGGAAGTGATCCTGGCAGAGGGCTGCCGTGATTGGATGGGGCACAGGGATGTACAGTAGCTACATGACATTGTTATTGCTAGGTTATGGTGAAGCATCAGTGTTTGTTCTTGTATTGCAAAATCCCCAGGGGGACGTGGATTGTATATATAAAAAAAAAAATCCTAAAAACAACGAAAAGGAACTTGATCAAAACCTCTGCTGTGAAGCCAAGGGGCTCAGCCATTGCTGTTGCCTCCTTCCTTCCAAGTGGCAGGTCTTGGATGAGGGGGGAATGACTGTGTGGGCAGGAAGGTCTTTGGACAGATATGACACCTGGCCTTTCCCTAGAGTGACCAGAATGACCCAGCCTCTGCACAGCCCCCCTGGATCCTGGCAAACTACTTTGCTAGAGAACTTTGTCACCCAGAGAGCTTCTGTTGTCTCAGCATCTGCTGCCAAGTGGTGGGGCAAGGAGAGCCAGGTGGCACAGGAAAGGAGAAAGATGCCCAGCCAGCTCCTGCCATGGTGCCCAGGTGGGCTCCTGTGGGAAATCAGGCATCAAGAATTGTCAGATCCCCTTGCCCTAGCTGGGCAGAATTGTTTGGGAAATGGTATTGACTTGTTTGGTTTTATAATGATGTAGCAAAATGGAAATTATTCTTTCTATCAATATCTACGTGTGTATATATATATATCTATGTATATTTAATTTTGAGAGCAGGTTAGCGCAATTTTGAAACTCTTCTTTTCTATAAAGAAATTTCTATCCTGACAATAAAAACCCTAAAGATTTGTATGTCATGTCACTCTCCTTTCAGCTGGGCTGTGGGGTCAGAGAGATATCTCTGCACTGGGACAGAAACCTTTGGCTTTTTCAAGGCCTCCTGCGCTCAGGCTCCACAAATCCTTTGGGAAATCTTTGCTCTATGGGCACCCCAGAGGAGGCCACATAGATGCTGTGAGGGCTGGAGCACCTCTGGCTCTGGGGTTGTTCGGCCTGGAGAAGGCCCAGGGGAGGCCTCACTGTGGCCCAGAGGAAAGATGGGGACAGAGTGTTCATCAGGGCCTGTGGGGAGAGGAGGAGGGGGGATGGCTTCAAACTGAGGGAGGTTGATCTAGGTTCAACCTAAGGAAGATGTATTTTCCCAGTAAGGGTGTTGAGGCTCTGGCAC
>VXBA01002642.1:7127-32213 GCA_013399895.1 Serilophus lunatus
CTCCCTCCCTCCTCCTTCCCTCCCTCCCTCCCGCATCCATTCCTTCCCTTCCCTCCCCGGCCTTTCCCTCCGGGCCGGGCTCCCCGGCGGGATGCGCGGGCAGGCCGAGGAGCCGCCGGGCCGCGCAGGTACCGGGGCCGCGGGGGCGCCTTTGCGGGCGCGGCCGGGACCGGCCTCAAGGTCGCCGGGCCCGGGGGACAGACCCCGGGGGACAGACCCCGGCGGGGGCACCGTCAGGGCCCGGCCCGCCTCGCCTACGGCCCGGGAACACCGGGGGGACACCGGGGATACCGGGACAGAGCGGGGACAGCCCGGGGACACCGAGACAGCCCAGCCCGGGAGAGCGGGGCGACACCGGGACAGCCCCGGGGGATGGTTGCCGGTGGGATGCCGTGGGAAGGGTGGATCCCCAGGGCCCCGAAAGGTTCCCGAGCCGGGGTTCGGAGTGGTGCTTGGCGCTGCGTTGGGGGGAGTGGGAGGTTTGGTGCCGGAGGTGGGACCACGGCGTTTTCCCTTTTTAAATCACTTGCTCGGTTTCAGTTTTGTTTCGTGCTCTGTAGCTTCCCACTTCGGAAATTTGGGGGTTTGTTACACGAAGCTTGTGCTTTCTTCCCTGCCCCTTCTGTGTTCGGGGCTTCTTTCCCACCCTCCAGCACCCTTTTTATTGTTGTTGTTTTCTCTCTGTAGTTTCTGGATCCTTTGGGTCTTGGTTCCCTTTGCCTTTCAGAAGCTGCTGAGCTTTGTCTTGGATGGTCATTTTGAATTGTTGCATTCAAGCTGTTCAGCAGAGCAAATTAACTCCCCGCTGAAGCAAATGCTAAACCTCCCCAAATTACTGTTTAATGAGCTGCTTCAGGTGTTGCCTGAGAAGAAAACCAGGATTTTGCTTTCTTTCTTTCCTCTTTTGAGCTTCGTTCCTCAGCACTTTTTTCCGAGGTGTTTTCAGAGTGCTGGGGTACTTTTGCCGTTGCTCTGTGGTGGGTGGGCTGTGGGAGGCTGCAGGCGTTCCCCGTATTGCCCAGCCCAAAAAAGGCTGTGTTTGATCCCTGTTAACATCTGGGGCTTCCCTGTGGGGCTCAGGCCCTGGGGTTGTGGGGCTCCCTCAGGCTGGGTTGCTCCAAGGCCTTTTCCCTGGGCTAGTTCCCTTTGCTGTCCCATGGCCTGGGGCTCTGGCTCCTTTCCCAGGGCAGGATGTGTCCCTGGCCCAGGGGCAGCTCACCCCACTTGGCTGTGGGGCCCCCTGCCCAGTCTGCCCACTTTGGGGTTCTTATTTAGGCACGAGCTGCCTGTGGGCTTTGCTGTGTGTGTTGGAAGGAGCTGTGGGCAGGGGGGTGGTTTGAGACCCCCAGTTCCCCAAAAAGCAGTGCTCTGGTGTGTTCCACACCCAGCTGCCAGGTGGGACCCTCTCTGCCCCCAGCAGGATGTGTCTGGGCTGAGTCCTGATGAACTGGGAGCTGTGGAGCCACAGGGCTTTCTCCTTCCCCGGGGATTTTTGTGTTACAAACTCTTCACTGCCTTGGGTTTGTTACTGGACTTTGTTGTATCTCAAAGGGTTTTGCCTTTCATGGTTTGTCCTTGCTGCTCATTCCTTACTTGTCCTGGGAAGAGGGAAGCCCAGTGGTTGCAGTGCTCCTGTGTGCTTGTGGTGTGTTTGTGCCCTTGCACCCCAGTGCCTTCACCCCTCACACTGGTTGGGATTGCAGGAGCTGTGGCCACTCCAGCTGCTTTCTTGGCTTGGGGGTTTTCTTACAGAATTGCTCGGAATTATCCTGGACTTTCACAATCAAATGAAGTTAAAGCACTCAGTGGCTCTGAGGAACTTTAATTAGTTAATTGGCTTCTTTGATAGCCCCACCCTGACTTGTCTGCTCTCCAGGGCAGGGTTGGAATATTCCTGCATGATCTCAGGGCTGTGGGTTGGGTGTCACACGTGGAGCTGGCCATGAAAACCAGCTCGGTTTGGGGGGTGTGTGCTCCCACCCAGACACAACCCAGAGGCCAAGAAATCCAACTGGGCAGGGAAGGCAACACTCTGCCAATCCAGGTGTGCACTTTAAAATCCACCAGCCAGAGGGGGCTTCCTGCAGGATGAGATCCCCTGAGCTCTGGAACTGGGCACAGGATCCCTCAGGTGGTGCTGCTGAGTTGGAGGAGACCCTGCAGCTCCCTGGGGGCTGAGCCTGAGCTGCTGCCCTGGGGGGCTCTGGCAGTCACAGACCCCCTTTGCCCTCAGGACCTAGCCTGCCCTGGGGAGGCCCCTCAGGATGGCAGAGAGTGGCTCTGTCAAACCTAGCTGCAGGTTGGGGGGCTTGGAGAAGGGGCTTCTTGTGCCTCTTATCCCAGAATTTCCCAGGCTGTTGGTTCTGAAAGAGGCAACGAGGCCAAATAATGCAGGAGGTTTTTCTTTTTGCTTTGCTTCTTTACTGAGGGACTTTAATGGTGCATTTGGGAGTTGTTATTGCTCCTCCCTCTGTGAGCCTCACCAGTGTGGGATGGGATAGGACTGCACAGTGCCAAAATCTTGGTCACTTCTCCAGTTTTCCTGAGCAGGCCAAAGTCTGAATGTAGTGGAACTTGCTTGAATGGGTAGAAATAGCACATGTGCTGTATAATTACAGCAAACTGGCTCATAGTTCTTCCTTAGGCTGAGACCCTCTTCTGCTCCCTTGGTAATTCCTGGACAGAGTGGTGATAAATCAGTCCTTCCTGCAATTCTTCTGGACTTGTCCAAGGCTTCTGAGGGCATTTCTCTGAGACCCAGGGAGTGGTTCTGGGATTTGCAGGAAGAAGTTTGAAAACTGGGTGTCCCCAGTAGTTGTTCTGTGCTGAGCTCTGGATCAGCCTGCTGGGTTTTTGGAGGAGGGGATGGTGGGATCAGCAGCATGGCTTTCCCCTCTGCCCTGGCCAAGAGCCCACAGGCTGGCACATGCCAGGCCTGCACAGGCTCTCTTGTTTCCTTGGACATCCCTGGGAGTGTCCCAGGCCAGGCTGGAGCCCCCTGGGATGTGGGAGGTGTCCCTGTGGGAATGGATGGGCTGTAAGGTCCCCCCAGCCCAAACCACTCCAGGGCTCTCTGGAGTTGCTGTGTGTCTCCCTGGCAGCAGAACACAGGGGCACATGTTGGTGGGTGATGCTCTAATGAGTGGCACTGTTGGCTCTTTCTCCTTGGATTCGGGGCCTCTGTTGGAAATTCCAGGTTCTGGTGGCACCACTGACTGGCTTGTGACATTGCTGAGACTTCCCCTGGGTTCCTGCAGAGCTTTTGGGAGCCTCCTCAGAGGGAGAGCTCACACCAGGGGCTCTGGGGGGTGGGTGAGGCAGTCCTGGGTGCCTGGGGAGCTGCTGTGGGATGAGGGGATCCTACCCCTGTCCCTGTTCCCTTGTGCTGGTTTTGGGTACCTGTGGTGTTTGGTTTATTGCTGGCCCAGCAAAAGGCCGTGTATTGCACTTTGCTGCCTTGCTTTCTGTGGGATTAGGGCTGCAGATCATCTCCCTCTGTGCCCAGGTTGGCAGCAGTGTTGGAGCCTGGGAGAAGGGGAGTTTCCCATTCCTGCCACTGGCTGGATCTGGTGTAGCTTGTGAGAGCTTTGATTTAACCTGAGGGCTTCTCATCTGAGGGGGTGCAAACACCAAAACTGCCCCAGGGGGTTACTGGGTTTGGGTATGAGGGAGGGCAACCAGCAGCAGCTCCCTGCTGGTGACAGTGGCTGAACAGGAGCCCAGGTGGGCAGGAAGGCCAAGGGCACTGGTTTGTGTCACCATGGGCTGTCCCTGTGCTGGCACTGCTGGGGCACCACCACCCCTGAGAGCAGCTCTGGGGTCCCCAAATACAGGACATGGAGGGGCTGGAGATGTCCAGGGCAGGGCAGGGGCTGAGGGAGCTGGGGGGGCTCATCCTGGAGCAAAGGAGGCTCAGGGGGCCCCTGAAATTCTCTGCAATCCCTGCCAGGAGGGGGGAGCCGGAGGGCGTCGGGCTCTGCTCCCAGGGAACAAGGGCCAGGAGGAGAGGGAACGGCCTCAGGCTGGGCCAGGGCAGGGGCAGGGGGCACAGGAGGAGGAACTGGGGCCTGGCAAGGGGGGTCAGGCCTTGGCAGGGGCTGCCCAGGGAGGGGGGCAGTGCCCAGCCCTGGAGGTGTCCAAGGAATGATGGATGTAACATCAGGGCCATGGGGGGGATGGGGCACAGGGGGGGCTCCATGGGCTGGGAGGGCTTTTCCAGCCTCAGGGGTTCCAGGCTCCTGCTGCTGGCTGGAGATGCTGCAGATGAAGCACTGAGCCCCCAGCCATGGTGCTCCCAGAGCTGTGGGGCAGTGTTGGAACACGTCTGTGCACGGGACTGCACAGGAGTTGGGAGACATTTAGCTCCTCTTTGGTTCTTTTCCAGATTCCAGAGACTTACTAAAGGAATTTCCACAGCCTAAGAACTTGCTCAACAGTGTGATTGGCCGAGCTCTGGGCATTTCCCATGCAAGGGACAAGCTGGTCTACATCCACACAAATGGGCCAAGGAAAAAGGTAATCCTGTGCTGCTGGGAGCTGGGGCACAGGGTGGGCAGGGAGCCAAGGAACTGCTCATCCTGGAAGTCATTTTCCTGGAGAAAACCATAGAAGTGCTTTAATTCCACGTAAAAGTTGTGCGATCATCTTTCAAACACGAGACAGCCTCACTTCCTCCTGCTTTTCCTGATCTTCCTGTGCTTTAACAGGTGTCAGAGGGCAGGTGCTGTCCCTCTTTTTTGTGTGTGGATGGGTGTTTTTCTTCTGGGTAGCTGGCTGTGTCTGGCTTTTCTCAGCAGAAAGACAAACAGTGTGTGCTCAAATGTGCTTGAAGGAGCCCCACTGTCTCAGAAAGCTGCAGTGAGCAGGAGTTGTTCCCTCAGGGCTGCTCCAGGGCCAAGGCTTTGCCTCCTCCTGTCACCCCAGGCTCATTCCTGAGCTGGAAGCCCTTTCCAGCTGAAGCTGAACACCAACTTACATTCCAGGAAAAGACTCACTTCTGATGGATTAACGTTTTCCAACAGCATTCTGGCTGAAATTTCCCAGACAGTTTTTATGGCCACATCCCTTTTAAGTACCCCTGAATTTTAGGGATACATTAGTAATGGTTACTTTAGAGTTCTTTGTGATTTGTATTTGTTTTTGTTGCTTTTCCAGTGCAGTTTCCTAACGTAAGGTTTGGAATACCACAGCCAGTGCCTCAGCCTTCAATTTTAGAATACCACAGCCTCATAGCTTTGGTTTGTGTAATCAGTTCACATTTTTGTTGGTACTTAAATAGTTTAATGTTGAGGATAACTTTGGGTTAAAATAAAAAGCCAAACAAGGAAAAGAATAAAGGAGTTTTTTGGGAAAAATGAGGGTTGGATCACCAAAGTGAAAAAAAAAACAAACCAAAAACCAGAAAACCAACAATCCCAGAAAGTGTGTGGAACAGAAGGACAGGTGGGACAGCCTGGAAAGCTCCTGCTTGGAAGTGAACAAGGGGATTTTGTGAGCACCAAGTAACTTGGCCTTCCCAAGGCACCTCTTTTCCCAGCAGGTTTGTGCTTTTCCTGAGGCCAAATCCCTCGGAATTGGCTCCAGTGAGCTGAGGTTCAGCTGGCAGGTGGGCAGGCAGCCAGGTGCAGGAGGGGCAGAGCTTGGCTGCAGCCTTGGAGGAGGGGTTTTCCCAGAGGATCTAATGCCACCTTTCATCTGTGCTGCAGAAACAGGAGAGGAGCCCGTGGGCATTTCCCTTGGAGCCTTCCAGCATCAAAAGGGCCCAGAGCAGAGCCAGCTCTTGATTTTTGAGCACTTTTTTGGGGAGGGCAGGGTTCAGCTTTGGTCCTCCTGTGCCTCTGCTGGTTTTTAGCTGCTCCCATTCAGGAGGGGCTTTGGTGGGACTGTGCTTCTCCCAGTGCTGTGCTGGGCTGGAGCCAGATCCTCCCGTGTCTGCTGGAGCTGCCTGGGGAGCTGAGGCAAGTGCTGCTGCTTAAATGGCAATAAGGGAGCAGTTAGGAAGGTTTCCTTGCTGGAAAGCTGTTGGAGAGGGCACATTGCTGTGGGGCACAGTGTGGTGTGTGCAGTGAGAACAGGGACATCCATCCCTGGAATGAGCTGCTCCTGGAATGAGCTCTTGGCGTTTGTTCCTTGTTGCTGACACACTGGGCCTCAGCCTGGCCCCACCCTGCCCTGCTGTGGGACTGGGGCACCTCTGCCCCCTGCTCAGGCCTTTCCTTCAGTGCTCCTGGAATGGAGCTTCCCACAAAGGCACAGGACAAGCTGTTCATTCACATTTCCCTTCTACATTCCTCTTCTTTGCCTGGAGGTCGGAGGTGTTGGAGGTGGGTGTGCTCCTGGTGCAGGGGAGAGCTCCTGGTGTGCTGGCTGACCTTGCTGGCTGTGTGTGCCTTTCAGAAAGTCACCCTGCACATCAAGTGGCCCAAGAACGTGGAGGTGGAGGGCTATGGGACCAAGAAGATCGACGCGGAGCGGCAGGCGGCCGCCGCGGCCTGTCAGCTCTTCAAGGTGAGCCCAGCCTGGCCTGGGGGTCATCACTTCGAGGAAATTAACTGTCTGATTAGTGCAGAGAGTGTCTGAGCACAGAGACTTGGAGTACAGCAGTGACCAGGTGAATTTTTGCTGTCCTAGGCACTCCCACAGTACAAAACAATACAGAGCTTTTTATAATAGGGAGCCACTGAGAGGCCTGAAGGTGTAACTTCTGAGTTATTAAAGGTGTAACTTGCATTGCAGCAGTCTGACCTGTGCCATGGAGCTTTGGGTAGGGTTCAGTCCTAAATGGTGATGGGAGAATTCTTAATTCTTGCTGGTCTGGATCAGAAGCTGGCGGGTTAGGGAGGTTTTACTGCAGCTCGTACAAATAACTGCTGCTGAGGAAGGGAGGGAGATGAACCATTCCCTGCATTCTCATCCTGTGTTATCCCAGATCATCCTAGTTCAGACTAAGCTTTCCAAAAAGCTGCATTTCACTCTCTGAGGACACTCAGCAGAGCTCAGAGTTTGTAAAGTCCCCGTGACTGCTGCCCCCCAGGGAGCTGTGGGCTCAGGGTGGGCTCTGGGAAGGGCGAGCAGGGAGCGGATTCCCTTTGGTGAGAGATGGTGGCCTGGGGGCAGGTCAGAGCCCCCGGGGGGGCCTTGCCTTCCCCTGTGTGTGCATGGGGGCTGAAGGAAGGTGTGTGTGTGTGTGCCCACAGGGCTGGGGGCTGCTGGGCCCCCGGAACGAGCTGTTTGACGCGGCCAAGTACCGGCTGCTGGCCGACCAGCTGGGCTGCCCCGACGAGCGCTGGTGCTCCGAGGGCAAGTGGCGCTCCAAGTCCGGCCCTTCCCTCGCCGACCTGTCCACCTGCTGGAGGAGGATGGAGCCCGACGACGCCATCCAGCCCATGGAGCAGGGCAGGATGCCCAAGGCCATGAGGAGGGAAGAGCTGGAGGAAGGGGAGCTGGAGGAGGGGGAGCTGGAGGAGGGGGAGCTGGAGGAAGAAGCGATCGACGTGTCGGACTATCTGCCCATGGCGCACCCGGACGGCCGGACCCCGGGCAGGGACGCGAGGTGGGTCTGCCCCGGGGGCTGCTCAGCCAGGGCACAAGGGAGGCAGGGTTTCTCCTGTGGCTGATCCACCCCTGCAGGTCCTCAGGGCTGAGCTGCAGCTCCCCACGCTCCTGCTGGGGCCTGTAGATGGGCCAAAGCAAGAGTAGGGCTGCTCGGTCTTGTAGCTGGCTGCCATCCAGGGAATGAAGGCACAGGCTCCTTCCCTGGAGCTCTGCCCTTTGCAAAGGCTGCTGCCAACCTTGTTACCTTATTACCTTTTGTGCCTAAAGAGATTTCCGCTCCCAGAAATGGTGCATGTGCACTTGGACCTGTTGACCACCCTGGATTTGAGGGCAACATTAAATCTCCTTTTCATCACCCAGGTTGCTTGCTTGACTTCCTATTTTACAAGCACAAATCTTGGATTTTTAATAGGCAGCAGGAGCAAGAACTGTAAAGACACAGTAGTGGATATTTCTAGTGATGCTCTTTGGATTCAGAATTATTTATTGAATCTGTTACAACCTGTTGGTGCTGCCTGGTTTGTAGCCTTGGTGTAAAGGTTTGGTTTGGGGTAGGTGGCTTTGCTGGGCTGGGTGATTGTTCTGTGACCGACAGATTTTGGCAGCAAGGGACAGTTTGGCTCTGCAATGACCAGAATTATCTGTGCTTTAACTGTGTAACTTCAGAGCTCAGTAGCACCAGCAGTGAGGTGAGGTCTGAGCACAGAGTGGGGATTTCATCCAGCTCTTGCCATTCCCATGCAGCCGAGGAGGGGGTTCCATTGAAATGACAGATGACAACACTGCCATCCGTGCCCTGACACAGTTCCCACTCCCCAAAAACCTCCTGGCCCAAGTGATTCAGATTGCCACCTCTTCCTCCACGGTCAAGGTAAGGTGCTGTCTGACCCCTGCCAGGGAGGAAGCTCAGGGGCCCCCACTGGAATCACTTGGAATGCTTTGTTTGGGCAGCAGAGCTGGGGGGAGGAGGGAAGTTAGGATGAAGCCTAGAAAAATCAGTGTGAAGAGCAAGGAAAAGACATCGTGGTGAGAACTGAGGGGATGTCTTAATAGAACCATGAGGAATGTTGTTCCTTGAGACCAGGGCAGTGGAGGAGCTGCTGTCTGAATGAAGGATATACTTTCTAAGGTTTCTTTCCCCCTATTTCTGCAACAAACACAAGTTTGTGTTGCTGGGAGTGATGTATAATTTCTGTGCCACTGGAGTCTTCCCACAGCTCCATTCTTGCCTGTATCCAGTGATCTTCCTCTTCTGTATGTGCCACCCACCTCCTGCCCAGAGCTTATGTGCTCGGCAAACAGGAGCTGTGCTCCTCCCCAGAGGGCCTTGGGGACGTTCTCCACACATTGGGAGCGACCCCAAGGCTGCCAGAGCTCAGGGATCCTTTGGGGACAGGGTGGGCTTGTTGGGGTGTCCGTGCAGGGCCAGGGGCTGGACCGGGTGACCGTGGGGTCCCTCCCAGCTCAGGATGCCCCACGTGGTGGTGGTTGTGCTTCCAGGAGTACATGCAGTTCCGCACGGTGGGCACCAAGACCAAGATCTGCAAACTGAGCCTGCGCTGGCCCTGCCCCATGACCTTCGCTGCCAAGGGCCGGCGCAAGGTGGAGGCAGAGAACAAAGCAGCAGCTCTGGCCTGCCAGAAGCTGAAGGTGAGTGAGTGAGTGTCCCTGGTTCCTGCATCCCAGGGATGTGTCTGTGGATACAGATCCACACCCCTTCCACCTGACTCACTGTATCTGAGCCTGAGGGGACAATGGTGCCTGAAACTTCATGACCTTTGACTTGCTTAAAAAAATTAATGCTTAATGAACTAATTCTTGGTAGATGTGTATTTCCAAACCTTGGGACTCACAGTGTGCTAGAACCATAGCAAGGGAGTCAAACCTTGGGATTCCCAACACACCAGAACCATAGCACGGGAGCCAGCAAGAGTGTTTTGTCAGGTACAGCGGTGGCTGCTGGTCCTCTGATGGGTCTGTTTGACACCACCTTGTGAGCATTGTGTCAGGGGCAGGTAGTTGGCTCAGGTGTGTCTGTTTCTCCCAAGTTGAGGTGGGATCATGTCTTGTTTCTTGCTGTGGCAAGAAAACCAGGAAAAGCAGGAAGTGCTGGCTGTGGTAAGGAGTTGGCCTGTCCCAGCACAAGGGGTCCGTGTGCTCTGTCCCCCGGCGCTTGGTGTGAGCAGCTGGTGCCTGACAGTGTTGTTTGCCTGTTCCTGCAGAGCCTTGGCTTGGTGGACAAGAACAACAACCCCCTGAGCCACGCCATGTACAACATGACTTCCCTGCGGGAGCTGGGGGAGAACCAGAGGAAGCCCTGCCACATCAAGGTCCCCGAGGCCACCCTGCGCAAGATCGAGAACTACCTGAACCACGTGAGCACCTTGGCCTGGCCACACTTAGCTGTGGGAGTTGCCCGTGTTTGAAAGCCTCGTGGCAAAACACTCAGGCAATTCATGGCTTGATTGGTGCCACAAGACTGATCAGTCTCTGCTGCCCTTTGGGGGAGGGAGATCCTTTCTGGGCAATTGGTCTTCTCTGTGGAAGACTTTGTGTCTCTGAGGCTGAATCCAAAAGTTTTGGTTAAGAGCTCAGCAGCTTTTAATCCTGCAGACAGCAGGGCCAATGCTTTGATTTGTGTTCTAGACAATTCCTGACCTGCTGTTGCTCCTTTTTAGTTCTTCCTGCGGGAACTGGGACTTCTATTTTTCCTTTAGCCAGGACAGAATATTTCTGGCTCAGGCAAACGCTTATGTTTTATGTAAGTTATGTGTCTGGGCTTCCCGAGGAAGAGAAGGGTGGTGGTGTAACTTGATAGTTTCCAAAAGTTGTGTTTGAGGGGCTGTTGCCTTGGAGAGCTCAAGTTCCTGGTTTGTGCCTCTCAGTTCAGGCATCGGCACTGATACCCCTCCTAAAACAGGGAACGCTGTGAGGAAAACACAGGGAGCTGCCCAAGTTAATTCTCACTTTAAATATCCTCAGTTCAGAATGTAAGAGACTGAGTCACCTAAAACCTGAGGAGACCCTGTGGTTGAGCTTCACAGTCAGAACACAGGCAGGCTGGCTGAGCCTGTTCCAGTCACTTGTTTCTTTCTGACCTTCTCCAGACTGGTGCTAATCTTTCTGTCCCTGCCAACTTTCTCCCAGTATCCCGTGGACATCAGGGAGTCCAGGCCCCGGATTGCTGACGACATGATGAACCTGACCAAGGAGTCTGGCGCGATCAGCGACGCCATCACCGGGAAGACCTACATCCCCATGCTGGAAGCAGAGGAAGTGCGCCTCAGCCAGAACCTCCTGGCCCTCTGGAAAAGGAGAGGAGCCTCCTGGCAGGAGAGCCACCCGCTGCCAGTGGATCCCCACAAGGACACCATCCTGTCAGCCATCGAGCAGAACCCCGTGGTGGTGATAGCGGGAGACACGGGCTGTGGGAAAACCACGAGGATCCCGCAGCTGCTGCTGGAACACTACATCCTGGAGGGGCGCGGCGCCCGCTGCAACGTGGTCATCACCCAGCCCAGGAGGATCAGCGCCATCTCCGTGGCCCAGCGCGTGGCACAGGAGCTGGGGCCCAACATGAGGAAGAACGTGGGCTACCAGGTGCGGCTGGAGAGCAAGCCGCCCGCCCGGGGAGGGGCCCTGCTCTTCTGCACCGTGGGCATCCTGCTCAGGAAGCTGCAGGGCAACCCCAGCCTGGAGGGCGTCAGCCACGTGGTGGTGGACGAGGTGCACGAGCGAGACGTCAACACCGACTTCCTGCTCATCCTGCTCAAAGGCATCCAGAAGCTGAACCCCGACCTGCGCCTGGTGCTCATGAGCGCCACGGGCGACAACCAGCGCTTCTCCCACTACTTCGGGGACTGCCCCGTGGTCAAGGTGCCCGGCTTCATGTACCCGGTGAAGGAATACTACCTGGAGGAGATCCTGGCCAAGCTGGGCCGCCACCGGCACCGGCACTACGAGATCAAGGTGGGTGTGCAGCTGCTCCCCCTGGGTCGTGGCATCGGGGCAGTTTGGGCCTGGAGCTGCTCCTGCTTCCCCGGGGTTGTTGGACGCTTTGCTCAGCTTTAGTTCCACGTCAGCCCTTGGAAGGTGAAGTCAGCTTAGTGAAATCCTAGAGTATATTGATTAAATCATGGGTGGAGATGACTCAGATTGGGGTCAAGTTACTTTTGTGCCCTTTTAACGTGAAGTTTGATGTTTGAGTAGGCTGAGAGCTCCTCGTGTGTGTACACAGACACACAGACTTGAGTGTTTGCACTCAGTGCAAGCCTGCTCCAAGGCTAGGATGGTTGTGCCTTCCAGCACTGTTACCTCAGTGCTCGCTTCCTGCATGGCTGAATTCCCTGATGGCTGCTTTTTGCAACTAGTCCAACTGTTCCTTTGGAAAGTGCCCTCCAGACATGCACTCTGTGCTGTGGATAATCTTACACCAGTGGTGGGTCATGGAGTCACAGAGTCATTGAGCTTGGCTGGGATCTCCAGACGTTTTCTGGTCCAACCTGCTGGTCTGGAGGCTGTCAGCCTGTTTCTGCAGCCTGGAGAGATCCCTCCCTGTGGCTGAGCAACTGTCTGGAGTATCAGCCACTTCTCCCAGCCCTGGATCATCAGCAGACTCGCTTGGGGGTGTCCCAATGCCTTCAGGCCATTCTTCCCTGGGATTTTACCTGAGCTTTTTAAACTCCTCTGACAGTCTGTTCCAAATCTCCAGGAGACACAAAAGCCACTGCTCGGGTACCTGGTGGATTTGGTGTCCACCAAATTGTGTGTTTAGCACAGTTCTGTCCCCAGAAATGTCATGTGAATTCTGTTTCTTGGGAGGTGCTTTCAGCAGAGGTGCACAGATCTCAGCTTCCACATCTGGAGAATAGGAAGGGACTGTGAATGCTCACTGCACAGCAGAGGAAACTGGCGGCAGTTGTGACCGGAGCGGGTTCCAGATGAGCCAAAACCAGGCTCCTGAGGTTCCTGGCTCCAAGTCCTGGGCAGGCTGTGCAATAGAGCTGTTTGCTGTCTCCAGGAGATGCTCTGGAGGCTGTGCCTTTGTGCTCTCTGCAAGACTTGCCTCACTCACCCACCTGTGTCCTGTTTTATCCAGCAATCCGACGATGAGTGTGTCCTGGATCTGGACCTGATCACCGACCTCGTGCTGCAGATCGATGCCCATGGGGAGCCAGGTGGGTTCTGCATTTTCTCCTCACTCCTTCCTTTTGCTGGGGAGGGTACAAATGAACCCAGAGACCCCATGAGGCCAAGCCTCTTGTGCAAGGCCTCCCTGAATTCCCACTGATCCAAGTGGTCTCCAGCAGTGTGGCACGAGGGAATTCTGAGTCCCTGGGTAAGAACATCTCAGTCCTCAGTGTCCTGGACAGCTCTTCCTGGGGGTTAAAGGGCAGGGGCTTGTCTGTGCTCCAGCGTTTGCAGCCTTGAGCTGCACAATTATCTTCGTGTATGACAGCCCCATCTCTGTTAAATATGTTTGCCTGGGAGGTGATGTTTTTGGGGAAGAAGGCAGGACTCTTGGATGGCTTCTGGGAGCTTTGTGTTTCCAAGCTCGTAGGTATTTACTCCCAAACTACAGGGAGCCTGGTTGCTTTCTACCTTGAAAACCTGTGTCTCCAGCTGGCGAAAAGTGCTTGGATTTCCAGGTCGTGTGTTCCTAACTCTCGGTGTGTTGCAGGTGGGATCCTGTGCTTCCTCCCTGGCTGGCAGGAGATCAAAGGGGTGCAGCAGCGGCTGCTGGAGATGCTGGGCTCGCAGAACAGCCGGTACCTCGTCTTGCCAGGTGAGAGGGCAGGGCCAGCCCCTTCTTCCCAGGATTCGGGAGAATCTGGAACAATTGACTCGATGAGCCCCTTCAGCTTTGCACTCTGATACAGAGCTTTGATGTACCTGTGGTGTAATTGTGTGTGGTAAGCATGAGTAACTCCTGGCAGAGGCTGAGTAATTCCTCGTTTGTGATCAAAGAGAGTGGCTTCCTGTTTGCCTCCAGCAGTCGGGAATTAGGCCAGGGGGAGACAGCTCACTTCTGCATTGCTGTAGCTGCCTGCTGAGTCTGCACAGAAAAGATCCTCTGGACCTGTTCTGTGGGATGCTTAGTTTTGATTAGTGAATTTAACATTCCTTATCCCAGGAGGAGGTTTCTAACAAAAGCCAGCTCTGCTCTGCAAGGTTGTTGAGGGTTTGGGCACTTTTTCATTGTTATTTTAGCAGCCCTCCCTTTTCAATGTCAACCAAGGCCAGGCAGGAGCAGAGCTTTGAGCAGCTCAGCTGTTAATAAGTTTCTCCACGTCACTGATGTGTAACAGGGCAGATTTGTGGTACTGCAGAGCCACAGGCCCCTGCTGAGGACCATTTCTGACCCAGTGGGCCCAAATGGGAGTGAGGACACCCCATCCCCCTGCCCCAGGGGACTTCTGAGGAGGGGGAGCTGCAGAACTGGACTGTGGGAGGGAGTGGGACTTCAGGGATATTCTGGGGGTGCCACCGGGCTCTGGGATGGGAGGTGAGCAGAGCTCCTGCTGCTGCTGAGCCACAGGTTGAAGCAGCTGAAACGAGGCCTTCCCAGATGATGTGTAGATCTTCCCTGGGGTTTGGGAGGCAGGAAGCTGCTGGCCACGCGCATCAGTGGTGCCTCCCTTTCTGCCCCGTGTTTCTGGAAGCGGGAGCTGCTGGTACAAGAAGAATCTCTGCCAACCAGCTCAGCTGGGCAGGACTGACTCTTAGTCTGATTTCCCAGTGCACTCCAACATCCCCATGATGGACCAGCAGAACATCTTCCAGAGGCCTCCCCCCGGCGTCAGGAAGATCGTGCTGGCCACCAACATCGCGGAGACGTCCATCACCATCAACGACATCGTGCACGTGGTGGACAGCGGCACGCACAAGGAGGAGCGCTACGACCTCAAGACCAAGGTACTGCTGCTGCCTTGCCTCCACCTGCATCTGGGACATCCTGCAGCTCAGGGCTGGTCTCACAGGAGTGTCTGAGTTACCCTTGATGGGGTGATGGAGCTGCTTCCCGTTTGGCCCTCGGGGCACACGAGCTGTGTCCCTGTTTAGGGACAGTGTTTGACTCATCATCAGTGTTTGCCTTCTCCAAGCTTTGGGCCAGGCTCCCCACGGGAAGAATTGTGGTGTCTTCAAAGAAATTTAAGGCAAATCCTACTCCTTTCCCAACTCTGTTACACCATGGAACATCTGTAGTTTTCCTGTTTGCTTTCAGCCTTTTTCTATGATTTCATCAAAAACCTCTTGCTGACTCGTGTGGGGCAGCCCTGGCCTGTTGATCCTGCTCTTGTTTGCAGCTCTCCTGACCCCAATCCCTTAGTAGGTTCCTCACTTTTCAGAGGGGGTTCACTGCCCTCCTGAGGGCCTGTTTCTGGTGGTGCTGGGCCCTGCAAAGGCTCCTGTCCCTCCAAGGTGAAGGCAGCTGTGCTGCTGTTACTCTTGGAAGCAGGAATTCTGGCTACACCCTGCTGCCCCTGTTCTAGAATATCACCTCCCAGGGCCAGGTGGCTCTTCACACCTTGGAACAGGTGTGGTTTAAACTCAACCCTTTGATATTTGCCCGGTTTTATCACAGAGAAATGCAGGGCTGGCATGGGGGCCCATGGAGTCTGGGATGGGGCCTGGGACAGGTGACCAGCAGGTGGCATCTGGGTCCCACAAATGCCCTGAGCAGCCTTCCTGGAGACTGGGAGAGGCTTCCCTGGCCCTTTGGGATCCTTGATCAGTCATGAGGGGTCTGAGGTCTGTGGGATGGGTGGGAAGATGCAAAGAAAGGGACTTTGGACAAGGACAAAGGGGAATGGCTTCATGCCGGCCGGAGACAAGGTTAGATGGGATATTGGGAAGGAATTCCTGGCTGGGAGGGTGGGCAGACCCTGGCACAGGTTTCCCAGGGCAGCTGTGACTGCCCCGTCCCTGGAAGTGTCCAAGGCCAGGCTGGATGAGGCTTGGAGCAACCTGGGATAGTGGGAGGCATCCCTGCCCACGGCAGGGAGTGGCACTGGATGAGCTTTAAAGTCTCTGCCAACCCAAACCATAGTGGGATTCTGTGGTTTAAGCAGGCCAGAGCCACGAGAGCACTGATCCTGGTCTCTCCTCTGTAGGTGTCCTGCCTGGAGACGGTGTGGGTGTCCAAGTCCAACGTGGTGCAGCGGCGTGGCCGCGCCGGCCGCTGCCAGTCGGGCTTTGCCTATCACCTCTTCCCTCGCAGCCGCCTGGACAAGATGCCAACTTACCAGGTCCCAGAGATCCTGCGCACGCCCCTGGAGAACCTGGTGGTGCAGGCCAAGATCCACATGCCAGAGAAAACGGTAAGCACAGCCCTGGGTTTGGGGCTGTGCCGACGGGAGCGGCCGCCTGCAGGCAGCGCCAGGGATGGGAGCAGGACAAACCCAGCGTGCTGAGGGCTGGAGTTGTGGCCTTCCCAAACACGGGGCTGTCTGGGGATGTTCAGACCAGGGAGTGTGTAGATCCCTTAGATTGCAGAGTGTGCCAGAAAGACTGAGGGAATGGAGAGGGCTGAGCTCTTATCCCTGGAGGCAAAGCAAGAGGGAGCAGTGTTGCAGTCTGGGGCCCTGGGGCAGGACAGCGGGCTCCTGAGGGCTCCCCCACATGCCTGTATGGGGCACGTGCCCATTGTTTCCCCTTCCCCTTTCCCCTTGCTACGTTGCAGGCAGTTGAATTTCTCTCCAAAGCTCTGGACAGCCCTGACATCAAAGCCGTGGATGAAGCAGTGATCTTGCTGCAGGAGATTGGTGAGATAATGCTGTGTCCTGGAAATGTGTTTGCTGTCTAAACACGACAAGTGGGAGTTGGCACGGGATCCTGTGAGGCAGGATTGTCCCTGGATAGGGATGGCAGCTGATAGGGACTTCCCAAACCACATGATTTGTGCTGTTTTACTTCCCACGCTGCTTTGCTTAAAAAGTGGAGAGAGCTTTCCAAGGCTTAAAATAAAAGATGGGGGATGGTGACAGAAAAAGAAGGAAAGTGATGGTCTGGAGTTCAGAGCTGGGAGGCAGCAGGAAGGGAAGTGGTGATCTGGAGTTCAGTGCTGGGGCCTTATTGACTGCCCTGTGCCTGTGACAGCCATTTCTTCGGCCTCAGCTCAGTTAGACCAGGGGTGCTTATTGTAGGCCCCTGTGCTTCTCCTGGAGGTCACCCTAAGCCTTCCAAGCCCTGTGGGTGGGTTCTCCTGGCAGCTCCCAGGCCTTTGACCCATGGGAGCTGATGGACGTTGTGTTGCAGGAGTGCTGGACCAGCGGGAAGCCCTCACCACCCTGGGCAAGCGCCTGGCCCAGATCTCCACGGACCCTCGGCTGGCCAAGGCCATCGTCCTGGCCTCCATCTACCGCTGCCTGCACCCGCTGCTGGTCATCGTGTCCTGCCTCACGCGGGACCCCTTCAGCAGCAGCCTGCAGAACCGGGCCGAGGTGGACAAGGTGGGCGAGGGGCCCTCCTGGGGGGGGGGCAGGAGGGAAGGGCTGCTGTGCCTCACGTGTGTCCTGTCCCAGGCCAAGGCCGTGCTGAGCCGGGAGAGCGGCAGCGACCACCTGGCCTTTGTCAGAGCCGTGGCGGGCTGGGAGGAGGTGCTGAGGCGCAGGGACAGCCGTGCCAGGGACAACTACCTGCAGGACTATTACCTGTACGGGCCCAGCCTGCGCTTCATCAACGGTGAGTCTCGGGGTCCTGCCTCCCCCCATCCCAGAGAGGGTGACACAGCATGGAGGACATGGGGCAGAAATGGGCTGCACTGGGCAGGGTCTGCCTTTGGCACAGGACAGGTCTCCCGTCCCAGCACCAAGGCTGGTGCTGCCCTGTTGGGGTTAGTCACTCCATGGGCTGAAGGAGAGGGTGAATCTCATCCCCGGGGCTGTCTCCTCCCTCCAGGCCTTGTCAAGCAGTTCTCTGAGAACCTCTACGAAGCCTTCCTGGTGTCATCCCCGTCTGACTGTACTATGCCATCGTCTGTGTGTAACCAGTACAGTGAGGAGGAGGAGCTCGTCAAGGGAGTCCTCATGGCTGGGCTCTACCCCAACCTCATCCAGGTATTGGCTCTGCCATCACTCTCCTGGGAGTGCTGGTCACTGTGGGTGGCACAGGGAAGTGTTGAGGTGCCAGAAGTGCTTATGTCCTCTTGGGAGTGTGTCCAAGCCAGGCTTCCTGCCCTCTGCTCTCGCCTGCTGCTCCAGGGCTGTCCCTGGGTGGCCTCCTTGGCCTGTGCAGGTCCATGTTTGGGTCCTGGTTAACTGATCTGGGAGCTGGTGAGGTGGCACCTTCCTGCTCCTGTCTGCTGCCCCTTGCAGGCGTTGGGTCACCCTGTGAATGTGGGAGTGGAGGAGCATCATCACCCCTCCCCACAGAGGTGGCTGTGGGTGGGCAGGGCCTGCTGGTCGTGCAGGCGTTTGAGACCCTCTTGCCCCATCCCAGGTGAGACAAGGCAAAGTGACCCGCCAGGGGAAGTTCAAACCCAACAGCTACGCGTACCGGACAAAGGCCGGCACCGTCCTGCTCCACAAGTCAACCATCAACAGGTGGGTGGCAGCACCCCCCACCCCCTCGCCCCGGGGGCTGTGCCAGGCAGCTGTGGCTGACAGGGCTGTCCCCGCAGGGAGGCCTCCAAGCTCTACAGCCGCTGGCTGACCTATTTCATGGCCGTCAAGTCCAACGGGGGCGTGTTCGTGCGGGACTCGTCCCAGGTGCACCCGCTGGCCGTGCTGCTCATGACCGACACCGACATCCACGTGCGAGGTGAGCGCTGCTGCCACTGCCACCGGCCTGGGGCTGGGCAGGGGCACGGGGAACCCTGGCGGGCTGAGCCCTGCGCCTGCGCCCGGGCCGTGTGGGGGAAGGAGGAGCTGGGCTGGCATGATCTCACTTCTCCCTGGGGCTGAACCTGTGGCCCCTGGAGGTTTGGCACTGCTGCAATCGGTCTCAGATGGGCTGTGCCATCAGTCACCTCCTGTGGGAATCTGGGAGGATCCCAGTGTGTGGTCAGAGCGTTGCCTGGCTGTTGTGGGAACTGTTGGCCTGGCTGTTGTGGGAACTGTTGGCCTGGCTGTTGTGGGAACTGTTGGCCTGGCTGACTCCCCGTTGGTGTGAAGCGAGCGTGGGACGGCCCCGTGTCCCAGCAGTGGCGAGGGTGCAGCTGCCAGCACGGGGCAGCTCCGTCCCCGCTCCTCACCCCCCTCTCTCCTGCAAGATGACGGCTGGCGAGCGACGGTGTCCCTGACGGACAGCGACCTCCTGGTGCTGGAGGGGGACTCCTACACCATCCGCCTCCTGCGCGACTTCCGCGTGTCCCTCTCCAAGATGGTGGAGACGTGCCTGTGCTACGAGATGGCGGCGATCCCCGGGGACCTGCACCACCAGCACAGCCAACTGCTCGACATCCTGGTGGATCTGCTCAAGGGCCCTCCCGGCAGCTTCGGCTCGTAGGCGGAGCCGGAGGCTCCTGTGGGGACTTGTAATTTGTATAAAGATGTTCACAAATGTTTATTTAAATAAAGTTCTATTTATCCCTTGTGAAGTCATCTCTCTCCATCCTAGAAGATTAATGTTGTCTGAACCTCCTGCTGCCGGCTCCGTGCATGGTCACCGCGTGGGAAGAGCAGCGGGAACGGACTGGGAGTGCCGATGGACCCGAGCGCCGTGGACACGCCCCGCCTCGTCCGGCCTCACCCGCCTGGGCAGCGAGGACACAGGGACAGGAGGACAGGAGGACACAGGGACGCGACTGCTGCGGGCCGTCCTCTGCCCCCCCCCACGGGGCCGGAGCTCCGCGCTCACCGCGAGGACGGACAGACGTCTCTGCTGTGCCAGGCCCAGGGAGGGATCCTCGTCTCTCCGCCCTCCACGTGCCCCGCAGAGGAGGGAGCCCTGACGGCGCCGGATGGAGGTGACATTCCATGGGGATCCCGAGCCTGCCAGCGGGCCCTGCCAGCCCTGTCGTGGCATCATGAGTGTGAGATGTGACTCGTCCTCCCCAACCTGCCTGTACTTTTCGTCCTCTTGCGTTGTTAATATGATTTTTTTTAAAATTTGCTGTTCTCCCTGCGTCGAGGAGGCCGATCCCTGTCCCTTGTGCACCACAGGACGTGATTGTAGCTGCCAGGCTGCCTGTGAGCGCCGCTCCTGCGGGAAGCCAGGAGCAGAGGCACAACCCCTTTGTTTTCTATGAACAGGGACCATATTTCTGTGGAAGGAGGATTGCGACAGGCACAGCACTCAGCGAGGAATCTGGAGTTTAATCCCAGCTTTGCCTTGGATTCTCTGTCCGATGGAGACAGTGACCTACCTCACAGGGCTGTTGTGAGGCTTGGCTGGTGTTGGAGGGGGGGACTCGGGGCGCGAGGGCTGTGCCCCCGGCGCCGGAGGGGCCCACGGGCCTGGGGCCATTCCTTTTTATTCCCATTTCTTATGCTCTTTGTATCTGCAGCAGGGGCGAGGCCCGAGGGCCCGGCCGGGTGCTGCTCCAGGGAATGGGGGCGAAGCCGTTCCTGTTCCCGCCCCTGGGAACGACGGCGGAGCTGCCCCGGGGCCACCCTTTGGTTCTCCCAGTTCTCCGATTTAATTTGCTGCTCATGGGCTTTAAGGCACTGTGGCCTGTGCCAGCACAAGGCCCTCGGAGTCCTGCAGCCTGGGGTCACTCAAAACTTCTCATCTTCATTTCACTTGCTTGAGGTTGTCACTATTATTTGACCAGTGTTTGTTTCTTTTGGCCTGTATAATGGGCAGTATGGTTTTCCCTTCCAGCAGGTTTAAAAAAAGAAAAACAAAAAGACAAAAAAAAAAAAAAAGACTAAGCTATCGTCTAAATGGTTCCAAACTAGTGTGATATTGGGATACTTCCGTGGCTGTTATGTGATACTGGATCTTTTTACAACATAGATTAAAGACAATAAAAAGGGATAGAGTAGGAACTGCCTCTGGCCTCTTCATTCTTTTTTTGCCTTTTATTTTTTCCTGCAAACTCTGGACTTTTGTGCCTTTTCTTTGGCCACTTCTCTGCTGGGAGAGAGGCAGAGCTGGGGGGGAGGGTGGAGGGGCCCCCGGGCACTGACAGCCAGGGGCGCTGAGGGATCGCTGTGGGGTCACACACAGCCCTGGGCACCTCACGGTGCTGGAGCCTCATCTGGGGCCGGTGGTGCCTGGGGGCAGTAGCCCAGTGTGTCCCAGCTCCGTGCCCAGAGCAGGGCTGGAGGAGCTGCTGCCGCTCAGGGCCCTGGGCTTGGGGTCTGTTTGGGGTCCCGGGTCCTGCCTGTCCCACGTGTGAGGCTGAGCCGGGTGGAAAACTTCTTTATTTCTCAGTGTGCCGGGGGCACGGCTGCGAGGTGGCCCCTCGGGGTTCCCCGTGGGTCACCCCCATTTCCCTGGCTCTGGGCCGCTCCAGGGTGGCCAAAGGGAGAACCCCCACGTTGGTGCCCGGGGCGCTGCCTCCCCTGGCAGTGCCAGCTGTGCCAGCTGTGCCGAACTGCCACGGGCACCAAGGAGATGCCCGCAGGGACCTGGCGCCACTCAGGGACGGGAATTCTGTGGCCGCAGCATCAAAGCNCTTTATTTCAACCCTTTACAATAGTAAGAATCACAACATCAAGTCAGGAAATGTTGCTAAGGAGACGACGGTCTTACAGCCCCGCGGGGAGGGCGACACACAAAGGCAGAACCCCGCGGGCGGGTTCCCCGGGCAGGGGGCTCTGCCCCAGCCCACCCCCGGAGCTGTTGTCTCACACCACGCACTGACCTCCCCCCGCCCGGCCCTGGCCTCCCCCACTGCGGCGCAGGGACAGCGGTGACCCCTCCTCGGGCCCCTGCAGAACAATCCTATGACACAAAGAATAAGAACACGGCACATTTAGGGAACACGCCACACGCTGCTCCCGCCTCACGACAGCCCGGTGAGGTACAGGGGGTCACCCCCCCGGCAGAGGGTGAGTGGGGGGAGCCAAGGGCCCCGCACTGTGTCCGTTCCCTCGTCCTGACTCGCTGTTCCTACGTTACGGGGCAATGGAAGCTGCAGGTGATGCCAAAGGTGGGACGAGCACAGCGGGTGCACGATGGAGTCTCGTGTCTGATCCTACTCCAGACACCGGCGGGCGGCCAGCGAGACTCGTGGGAGGGAGGGGAAACGCTCACTCCGCCGGAGTTCTGTGGGGAGGAGGAGGGAGAGCCCGAACATTCCCACTGCTGCCTCCCGGAGCCCGAGCCCGTTCCCGCCCCGCCCGCAGGATCCCGGGGCCAGGAGGGCTCGGGGGGGGGGCGTTTCTCCCAAGCCTGGAACCCCCAGCTCCGGCCTTTTGCAGGGACAGCACCGAGGGAGCGGCTCCGAGGGCTCGGCCCTTCCTTCCCCCGAGGGCTCACTGCCACCGAGCTCCAAGAAAACTAGAAATTCTGCCTAAAGGACACGAACGCGGGGGTCCCAGAGCCCCCCTCACACACCGACACGACGCGGGGACGACACCGAGGGGCAGCGTAGAAAACTACATTCAGTTCGCGGTCAGGACCCGACCCCCGGCAGCAGCGGAGCCGCCGCCGCCCCCGCGGCCTCAAGCCCACAAACGGTGACTTGAATGTACTTGTTGAACAGTATAAAAAGCCCGAAGTAACTGTAAACGCCACTGATATGCGGGGAGACACCAGCAAAGGCGGGGAGCTCCCACCCAGCCCTGCTTCCTCACCACCCCTTCGGCAGCTCCACCTCCGAACCACCTGAGCTCTGGGAAGGTCCTTGCTGAGCATCTGCCCGGCCCCGCTCGGCTCAGCCAGCCCTGCAGACAAAGCCAGCTCAGGACGGGAACGTGTACATTGAACCCGCACCGAATTCAGACCACAGCTCCTGCTTTCCCCCGACTCTGCTGCCCAGCAGCGTCCCCGCAGGTCTCAGCACTACCCAGCTCATCCCACCTCTCCAGAGAGGAAACCGAAGCCATTTCCAGCACACGCGGCTCCTTCCCAGGCAATATGTACAGCCGCTTCCTCAAAATAAAATACAAAAAAAGAAATCCGTATTAAAACTGAAGCTGTCCTAGAAACACCACGGCAAACTAATGTATCCGGATTTAGTTCGTCAGCTAAACACAGGCACAACAAGTGTTAGAGAAGTGGCACAGAAGCACAGGCCGGTGGGTTCAGCTGGGCCGGGGGTTGTGCCGGGCAGGGACAAGGCCTGGACACCGAATCCTCCTCCAGGGCTGCCCAGCACTCGGGAAAAGGGATAAAAGCAGTGCGGGGGGCGGTGGCGTCACTGTCCCTTTGCAGGGGGTCGTTTGCTTTTTGTTTTTTGCAGTCTCGGAAGATAAAGTGCAATGTTGCCACTTGCCCTCGTCCTGCGGCACCTGAACCTCCTCCCTCTGCCCGGGAGTCTCATCCCGGGGCATCCCGGGCAGCTGCCCCCGGGGTGCCCCGGGCGGAGCGGCCACAGGGACAGACATCTCAGCCGCCACCTCCTCTTTGGTTCCCCGCCGCCACCTCCGGAGCCCGGCACGGCGAGCCTGGAGGGCGGCCCCGGCCCCTGCCCGGCCCGCACGGGCCGGTGCCGGGCGGGCACACCGGGCTCCAGGCTCCCCGTGCGGGCACAGGGCTCTGCCCAGCCCCGGGGCACACGCATCTTATTGCTCACGGAAAACAGCCCCTGCCTTGTCCCGCCCAGGGCTCAGCCTGCTCCTCTCCCTTCCTCTCCTCTCCTCTCCTCTCAGTCCCTCTCCTCCAAACTTCCCCTGGCTTCCAGTGTTAGAAAAAAAAGAAACCAAACCAAAGCCAAGACTGACAAGCTGAAGCTGGTGTTTAGAATTTAGCAGTCAGAGAAAGAAGGAAGCGTCAGCAGAGGGCAGTGATATATACCAGGGATACGGGGAATGGGATCCCGACACAAGCCCAGCTCCAGCTTCTCCCTCTGGACCGAGGGCTGGGATTAGTGCTGGATGCTCCAGGGAACGCCAGGACCACACACGGACAGCGGCAGGGAGGGAGCGATGGCACGTTCCCCGGCGGGGATCAGAGGGGTGAGGCAGGAGGGGAGCAGAGAGGCGAGGGAAAGGAGGAGCAGGAGGAGCAGGAAGGGAAGCACTGGGAGCTCTCCAGGGTATATATAACCGCCCCTTTCTGGTGCAAATCTGCATCGCTTGTTTAAATTTGTATTCAGAGGAAAAAGCACTTATGAAACTACCAGACGACTTTGATGCAAACTAGTACATTTTAATGCCATTTTATTAGAAATCATGCAAACTTTAATATAAAAAATACAAGTGCAATAAGAATCTTTGTGTGTAAATACAGATTCCGGGTTATCGTGTCATTGTCGGCTTCCCAAAGAAATATTCCCACAAGCACGAGAAGCTGCAGCTTCCCTCTGTCCCCTCCTGGAGCAGCCCCCCTGAGCACATGCCTGGTTCAGTTCACTTTGAACCCAGTGTTTTCTTACTCAGCTTTTTTTTTCCTTTGCTTTAAATTAGTTTGACCACCCAAGAACACTTTTTTTTTTCTTTCCTGTTTTAATTTATTTACATTTCGCTTCTTTAGTGTCATTTGCAACACGAAACGAGGAGCTCCAGAAGTGAGAAAATTTCTTTCCTGGTCAGAGCTGCAACTCCCTGGCATTAAACCTGCCCCGCTGCCCCGCCCGGGATGAGCCCTGCCCGGCCCTGCTTCCCACGGCCCTGCCCATCCCTCGGCCTCGCTAAAACCACACACACACACACACACGCACATCCTCACACCCCCGGACCTGCTTCAGCCTCGGAACTCCGGCCTGAGCCAACCTGTGCCCGCCTGCGGCCCTGGAACCCGGGGTCGGGGCCGGGCCAGTCAATAAATAACGCCCTGTCCGTCCCTCGCGGACACGCTGAAGGCCCCGGACCCCCGGGGGGGTTTAGGAGCATCTCCTCGAGGTCAACACAGGCTCCACCTGAGCTCTCACAGCAAGTTCGCCTTTAACACATTCCTGTGCCTTTCATTCCAGACATGGCTTAATCCCATGAACTTGCTCCATCGTTTTAAAATATTAAAAACCCAACCAACCAACCCCAAACAACAAGAAGGAAGTTACAATGGCTGGATATGTCAGTAAGAAGCCAGCACGGCAGCAGCGTTAATGGCCCTACTCTCCTACGGCTCGGGAAAGAAGGAAAGAGAAAAGGAAACTTAGCACGGGGTTTGTAGCACAATAAACTCATCAACACATCGTCACAAAGAATAAAAGGTTCAAGTCAACAGTTAAAACAGCCTAACGAGTGTGGAGGGTATTTATCAGCGTCCAACCGAAGCCGCGAGGAGGGAAGGGGGGGGCAAACAAAAGAGACAGAAAGAAAGATCACAGCTTATCCCTGTTAACTCCGGCCTGGCTTCAGCCCCCGGCACATCCCAGCCCTGGGACAGCCCGGCAGCCTCTCGATCCCGTCCCGACGCGACACCAACAGCGGAGGGTCCCCCGAGCCCCGGGAGGAGCGAGAGAGGGAGGGGAGGGAAGGGGAGGGAAGGGGAGGGAGGGGGGAACCCTTGGGCAGCCGCGGAGCTCCGAGGGGCCCC
>VXBA01002642.1:33621-157889 GCA_013399895.1 Serilophus lunatus
TGGGGGGCAGGGGGGTGTAGGAGGGTGCCAGAGGGTGTGGGGTGGGTCCCAGGAGCCCCTTCCACCCTCCCCAGCTGCCGTAGGGTCAAGGTGGGGTGCGACAGAGGGAAGCAGCCCTGGAAGAACAATGTCCTGACCAGGGCCCTGCGGACCTGCAGGCCATGGAGCTCCTCTGAGCCAACCACGGGGCCTGGAGCTCAGCAGCTTCTTCCCAAACACACACCTGGACACCCCGGGATGGCCATGGAAAAGGTGGGGCAGGGAATGCCAGGGGGACAAGAGCCCAGGGGGTGGGTTGGGGTCACTGCAGGGAAGACACCCCGTGATCTGGGGACATGTTTCTACACCAGACCCAAACAACACGGACGGGGCTCAGAGCAACGTGGGATAGTGGAAGGTGTCCCTGCCCATGGCAGGGATGGATCCTTGCCCTTGGGATGACCCTTAAGGTCCTTTCCAACCAGGGTTCTGTGGTAACAACCCCAGTGAGTCCCTGAACACAATTCCCAGCACTCCCTGATGGTGCCATGAAGGGTCAAGCCCACACATCCCTCAGTGGGATGGCTGGGGGGAACCTCCCCTCCCTGAGAACAGATGTCACATTCCTGCAGCCAGACCTGGAAGAGGCAGAGCCAAGGCTGGGGACACTTTGTGTTCCCATGGGAGAGGGGATGAATCACAGGGATGAGAGCACAACGATCTGTTCCCATCCTCACACAAATGGACTGAAGGAGTTGGACTCCACAACCCTTGTGGGTCCCTCCCAGCTCAGGATATTCCATCAATCTCTAAGTGCTCCCAGGAGCCACAAGGTGCTCTCTCCCAGCACACGGCACTTGGATCTCACCAGCTTTAACTGGGGGTAAAGACCACAGGCAGATTCTCTGAGGGTCTCTCAGCTTATGGAGCAATTCCTGCTCCCAGATTCCAAGAGGAAGGATGGAGATGGGCAGTCGTAGCCCTTGGGAATGCCTGGCAAGGAGCCTGGTCAGGCAGGCCAAGGTGGTTCCCCCAGCACTCTCCTTCCCAACCCATCCTTACTCCTGGTGTCCCTCTGCACTCCTGGGGCCCACCCTCACAACAGAGGCCCCACAAACAAGCAGGTGTCTGTACCAGGCTGGGGATGGAGGAGCTGCTCTACACCAGCAGCAGGAGAAGGAGAAGCCCATTTAATCCCAGAGCTCCCACACCCACCTTCACGGTGCCTCCTGCCGGCGAGTGTCCCACGTTGTCCAGAGATCCCACTTTGGCCTGGGCCTTCTCCTTGAAGTTCAGTTTCTGGTTCTCAATTTTGATGTCTCCTCCCCCTACAAGGACATTGTGCAGGGGTGAGTTCAGCAAAGCCCCACAACTGTCCCACCCCTTCCCAGCTCACAGTCCCCCTCTGGAGGAGGGCCAGGGCCAGGGAACACATCCACTGGCTCAGTCTCCCCCCAGCTGAAGTTTGGTTCAAACCTGGCAGGACCAGAGCTGGTGATTCCCACCTGTGCCAGCAAAGCCCTGGAGGTGCCCTCGGGTGGGGAATGCCACACGTCCAGATGGACAAGGCTGGAATTGATCCTCCCTGGACCTGCTCTGGAGTCTGTCTCCTCCATCAGAGGTGTGAAATGCCACCCCCACCCCATCCCACACTGGTGCCACTCCAAAGGCTGTGTCCTGTCCTGTCCTGTCCTGTCCTGTGCCCAGGTTTCCTCCAGCTCATCCATCTGCAGAGGGATTGGTGCAGGACACTTCTGCTCCTCTTTGTTACCTGCCTTCCTTCCCTTGTTATCCCCTCTCACTCCTGATCCCTCCCTGGGATCAGCTCCTCTCTGGCACACACACCCTGTGCCCAACCTATGGCATCACATGGGCAGGGAGAAGCCAGATTTGGCTCAGGAGAACATGAGGGTCAAAAAAGAGCTGCAGGTTTCTAGCAACATTATTCTAGAATGGAATAGGTTCCAGAATACTGTAACCCCTATTAAAAACATCATGGAATGTTTTGGGTAGGAAGGGATCTTAAGGATCACCCAGTGCCACCCCCTGCCCTGGGCAGGGACACCTCCCACTGTCCCAGGGATCCCAACCTGCCCTTGGACACTCCCAGGGATCCAGGGGCAGCCACAGCTTCTCTGGGAAATCCATCCCAGTCCCTCCCCACCCTCCCAGCCAGCAATTCCTTCCCAATCTCCCTCTGGCACTGGGAAGCCATTCCCTGGGTCCTGTCCCCCCAGCCCTTGTCCCCAGTCCCTCCCCAGCTCTCTCAGTGTCTCCCTTCAGGTGCTGGAAGGGAGGACAATTCCAGTTCTCACAGCCTGTCCCCATGGCAGAGGGGCTCCATCCCTCTGATCATCTTGGTGGCCTCTTTTATTAATAAATTGGACTGCACATGGAATCACAGAATGGAATCACAGAATGGCCTGGGTTAGAAGGACCATTCCAACCCTCTGCCATGGACAGGGACACCCTTCACTTAATTCAGTCCATATTCCAGCAGCTTTCTCCAAAACCCAGTTTAAGTATTTGCTAAACACAACTTTGCTGCCCAGAGACATCACTAAACCTTCAGCCCCCCGGAGGCTCTCAGCCCTCTGGAAGCTTGGCACGGCCAACAGTGGAAACCAACGGATTTGGTCCAGGAAAACCAGTTCAAGCCCCTGACAGGCAGTGGATGGGTTGTTGTGCTTTAATCAGCCCTGGACAAGGGCAGTTATTGTCACTCTGGGCTCGTTATTTCCCAGCTCTGAGCAGAGAGGTCACGGCTGTGGCAACACGTTCCCAACGTGGGAGCACGTTTGGAGGCACCGGAGCGTGGGGTGGATGAGGTTGAACTGCTTTCAACCTGGCACAGGGTGCAGGGGAGTCCCAGGAGAGGACAAAGACGAGCCTGTGGTGCTTGTTTTTGGCTGTGGGCAGTGAACTTTGTCCCTCTGTGTGGCTCTGAGGGGTGGCAGCCTTCCCGTGCGGATGAGTGTCCTCGGGTACCGAGAGACCAGCAAAGGTCACGGGTCCGACCATCCCACGGTGGGAACGAGGGGCCTGCAGCCACAGGGCCTTGGAGGGGAGACCTGCCCACGCTCCAACTGAGCCCTGGGCTGGTCACTGCCTGGGTAGAAACCTGGGATTCCCAGGAATTCCCACGGAGTTCCCAGTGGGGAGCAAAGAAGTCCTGCACACTCGTCCCGTAAAGTGTCATTAAAGGACCCAAAGTGTTTTATGGAAAGCAGGAGCTGCCATGAACTCAAAGCTGAAAGGAGCCTGTGCTTTGAGGAACTGGAGGGACATTCCTTTATCCCTCCATAGCACACAGATGCCCCCAGTGCCCCAAAGCCCTCTGGGATGAAGCTTCCTGGAATGGTCATGGTAAGTATCTGTGTTTTTCTTTTCAAATGGGCAGGAAAAAGCACAAGTGAGTCAAAGCTGTGGATTATCTTCACAGGCAAGAGGACATCCCACACCTACTACTCCCCTTCTCCACTCAGGAATCCACCAGGAACTGTGAAAGGAACATTTCCAGAGCTTCTGGCAATACCCCCTGAAAGCAACAAATCCCTTAAACTATTTCAGTCCCAATCCAGGACTGTATTTCAGGGACATGCAAAACCTACAGACAAATCCTGAGGAAATGGTTACATTCCTACCTGGCTTATGCTTGATATTTGCTTTCGAGCCACACTTGGAGGACACTTTGGAAAGGTCAACTTTCTTGTTCTGGATCTGCACCTGGAGAGACAAAAAGAACCAGCTCAGCACAGAGAAACCTGTGCAGTGACTCTGGAGGCCAACGGGCCACCTCAGGCACCAGGCTGTGCTTCCTGACCTGCTCCCCTGGCCCACCACATCATTTTCTCCTGCAGATTCCCAGCAGGGGTTAATGTGAGGGACAGAAACTGAGACCAGAGAATAGGGACAGCGACCAGGAATGGGAGCCTTGAGCTCATGGCACAACCAGGGAATACAAAAGCACTTGGAAGAGGCACCAATAAAAAGCCAATCCCCAGACTGTGGGACATGGCCACGGCCTGGGCAGCTCCACACACCAGGCCACATCACCTCAAGGATGTACCCACACACTCTCCTGCTGCAGGGCAGGGATGTGTCACCAGCTCCAATCTCTTCTCTCCACCATCTTGTTCAACCTGGAGAAGGGAAGGTTCCAGGGACACCCTGGAGCCCCTTCCAGAGCCTAAAGGGGCTCCAGGAAAAACAGGGAGAGGGACTGGGGACCAGGGCTGGAGGGACAGGACACAGGGAATGTCTTCCCATTGGGTTAGAGGGGAGATTGGGAAGGAATTCCTGGCTGGGAGGGTGGTGAGGCCCTGGCACAGGTTGCCCAGGGCAGGAGGGGGATGGAAAATTCCTCCATTCCAGAATGAACTTCCTGTCTGACCACTTGGAGATCTTTCCCTTCATACAAATGCAGGATGATTTACACCAGAAGGAGCTTCAGGTCATCTGGTCTGATGAAGTTGACATTTTAACTTTCCATGGGAAAAATCCGTGGGTTTTGGGAAAGGAGAATCATCAATCCCAGTCGTGACTGGTGATTCCCAGCCACCAGCTGGCATCTCTGTGCTCAGCAACTGTTGCTCCAGATTGGTTTGCAGAGAAAATCAAAGTATTTCTTTTTGAATGTGACAACAGCTCCTTCACTCACCAGCTACTCTAAGAGTTTACTGAGAATTATGAGGATAATCTGCTCTAAATCTTCCTCAGGAAAGCTGGATCCTCCTGGTGCCTGTGAGGAGGGATGAGCCCCAGCCCTGTGCCCTGTTTGCCAGAGTGAGCAGGACACCACAGCTCAGCCTCCTGACTCAGGGACACCCTCCAAAGGTGAGATCCTGGCCACTGAACTGGATTTTCCTGAGAATTGGTAGTAAAGTTACTACAGCTTTAATCAGCATTTCTTGCTTGCTCCAACTGGGATGAAATTCAATTTATTTCATAGAATGCATTTGAAAATCATACAGTTTGCTATCAGCTGGGGCAGAAATCCCGGCTGTGACTCCTCACAACTTTACCTGGAGATCCCAACTATCCCCCCTGCATGGAAGTGCATTCCTTGTAGGATTTCCAACACAAGGTGTTTTGAGTTTGCAATGAGAGACACATTGACAGGCCTGGGATTGCACTTACAGAGCCAAATAAAAGAAGTATTTCTGTGCCAGGAATAAACTGTAGAGCTGGAACTTTGATACAGAGGCTCAGATGGGGAGTGTGACCCTCAACTCCGTAGATTTCCCATCTCTGAGCACTTCCCAATCCATCTAAGCAGGTCAAGCCAAGGGGCAGAGAAACATATGGACATTCCAAATCACCTTTAAACCTTCAACACCACAGACATTCCCTGCAGTTTGTAAAATCTGCTCTTTACTGCTTTCTTTAAAGGAGAACCCTGGTCAAAGGTTGGACTCCATGATCTTGGAGGTCTTTTCCAACCTAAGGGGTTCTGTGATTCCAAGAGGGGGGAATACTAAAGCACAACAAAAGCTTTTACCCAGGAAGCCCAACTATGCTTGTGTTATTTCTGGCAAATGTAACAGCAGGATCAATCTCTCCTGCTTTTGGGCACAGCTTCTTGGCAATCTCGGAGGCCAGAAGAAATTACCTCCATGTATAGAGGAAAAAATGGGCCCCCAAACAGAGACCCACCCAGGAACCACTTGTGTGGGATGGTGGGATGATGCTCCATCCCTGGGAGTGTCCCAGGCCAGGTTGGATGGGCTGGGAGCCACCTGGGACAAGTGGAAGGTGTCCCTGCTCAGGGCAGGGGTGGCACTGGATCATCTTCAGGGTCCCTTCCACCCCAAACCACCCTTGGGATTCCATGTCCACCACGTCTGCCAGAGAAACCCCAAAGCTGAACAACCACTTCCTCCTAAACCACAACCCCTGTCCACAGGAATTCTTAAAAGCTTTCACTGAAGACACAGACTAGGAGGACAGACCTTCCAGACATTCCCACCAGGGAATTAAACTGGAAGGTTTTCCTCCCATGAAACATGATCATCACAACTATTTGAGCAAGAAAACATCTTGGAAGAGGTCAGTAAAATCACCAAAGGGAGGGAGAAGAAAATGAATGAAAGGAAATGATTTAATGGGAAGACAGGCTGGGCACTGACATCCAGCCTGTGCTGGGCTGTTGGAGGTTGGGTTGTTGGAGGGCTGGGAACACCTGCCTGGAGCTGCTCTGGGGGCATTTGGAACATGGGAATGAGCTTTTTGCTCTGAAAATACAGAATGAAGTGATGCTTAAGCAGCTGAACAAGGAGAAAAACTGCAGAGGTGAAAGCAGAGTGTGGAAGAAGAGGAAAAGAAAGCAGGGACACACTTGCCCCCAGGGTTGGAAATGTCTGGCAGTGAAGAGGGAAGGACAGGATGGTGATTCATCAGCAAACAGGTCACTGATGGAGTTTATCAAGAAAATACTCCCCAGTTTTAGATCCCATTTCCTGTAGAAAAGGAAAAGCACATGTAAGGCTTGTTGGCCACTGAAAGGTTGCACAGGATAAGAGGGGCAAGACAGAAGTGGCTTCTAAAATACAATTCCTTGGAGCGCAGGGACAGGTAAATGGCAGCAGCTGCTCCAAAAACTGCCACCAGTGGCCAAAGGCACTTGTGTACAGAGCAGTGACTCTGCAAAGGCCTGTGCCACACCTGGGAGACAAAACCAGGGCAAACAGTGGGAACAGGAACATGCAGGGCTGGAAAACACCATGAGGGCACCCAAGTGACACGAGGGTCTCAGCACCAGCCCCTCAAATCCTCCTGTGTGAGCATTTCCATGGGAAACCCCCCCCATAAACACTGAGTAGCTCCTGGAAGTACTGAATGAGAAAGGCAGATCCCAAATCCACAAACGGGGGGAGCAGAGAGGTGCATCCAGTGCCTCTCCATGGAAAGTGAGGCTTCATTCAGGGACCACCACATGTGTGACTTCAGCACCTTGGAAACCAACTTGAAGGGAACCGGCTCATTAAGAACCCAGATTTGGCTGCCTCTTGCAAAGATCTGAGGAGCAATCAGTCATGTAAAGGTTCAGCCAGCTGGACATGGATTTCCCAGGAAAAGTGAGCCCCAGTTGTCCCCACAGCCAGATCCTGAGCAGTGTCACCAACCCAGACTCCAACCAGACACACTGGGACATCACCCCTTGGGAACCTGGGATATTTGAACACCCATGGGACAAACTTCTCTGGGCTTCAATACTTCAGTGTCTTTGAAACCACCTGAACTTGGCATTTGGACACTGTCCCAATATAGGTTTAAGGCCCCACGAAATGAGCCACCAAATGATACCTGTGCTTTCCCAAGCTTTAGTACCTGCAGAGTTAACCTGGTTTTCCTGCCAGACACTCCCAGGATCTACGACCCCAAAGCAAATTGCAGACACCACCAGATTAACTTTCTGTTCTAATAAGCTCAGCTCTGCTGCCAGAGACACCAGCAGCCTTTAAATTTAGAAATTAATCACGGCTCAAAGGTTAAGTCCCAGAGTCTTTTCCTCTTTCCAAGTCCTTTCTGTGACACAAGAAGTGAAATGAGTCTGGCTCCAGCTGGATCTGTGAGCCAGGGAAGAGTAACAGGCACTTCCAGGCCACAAAGCTCCTGATCTGAGAAATCGAACATCTACAGTAGGTCAGAGGGCTGAGGAGGTGACTGCTGAGGGAAACAGGGAAAGTGAACTCCTGGGATCCATGGGGATTGAACTCCTGGGATCCATGGGGAGTGAACTCCTGGGATCCATGGGGATTGAACTCCTGGGATCCATGGGGAGTGAACTCCTGGGATCCATGGGGAGTGAACTCCTGGGATCCATGGGGAGTGAACTCCTGGGATCCATGGGGACTGAACTCCTGGGATCCATGGTGGGTTAAATCCTGGGATTCATGGGGAGTTCACTCCTGGGATCCATGGTGGGTTAAATCCTGGGATCCATGGTGAGTTCACTCCTGGGTTCAGGGATGTGGACATCTTACATTTGACCAGGAACACCCCAAAACCCAGATGAGAAACAGGTCAGGTATTCAGGTACTTGTATCACCATGAAACAAAGCACACATCCAGCCTGGCATCCCAAATGCAAATGGAATAATTCACCAGCCTGCATTGTTTCCAGGAGCCCTGAGACTCTGCCACACCTTGGTGCCTCAGACAGAGCATTCTTGAGACTGACACAACAACATGGTACAAGAGAAGGAGTTAGTAGACAGACAGCTTGCCCAGAGCCCATACTTACATTCCCACCTCCAGGGACATGCTTAATATTGTCCTTGGAACCACACTTGGACTGAACATGGCTGTAGTTCGCTTTTTTGGAGACTATCTGGACCTGGAACGTCACAGAATGGAAAACAACACAAGGGAAGAGGACTGGTTAGAGTTGTCATATGGCAGGCTGGGCTGGGCTCTGACACAGGGGAAGAGCACTCGTGTTAAACTCAGCCCAACTTTAGTGTCAGGGGTGGAAGCAACTGAGGAGGAGAGTGAGAAGAAAGTGAAGGACAAGAGGCTGCACAGACAGTGTTAGTGCCACAGCATGAGGTGAAAACAGCTCCTCCACAGACCCCACAGCCCTGCCTGTCCCAAGGGATGGGACTGTCCATGTCCCCTGGGAAGCTGCCCAGGGGATTTCTAGTGAGAGCTTCCCCAGGGCAGGGAGAGCCAGCCCAGCTGCCTGGGAGCCATGGGGCCACCACTTCTAACGAACTGGCTCCAGCCCTGGATAACATCCTTCACATCCTTGGGCAGCAAAGCCCCAGGGGTCTGAGAAACATTTTTCTGATGAAGGTCATCAAACCTTCAGTTAAATTGTGTCAGACCATGTGTTAATTAAAGTGTTTCTCCTTTAAACCAAAATGACTTGGGCTTAAGGACAGGGGGACACGGTCAGTGGTGGCCTTGGCTGTGCTGGGGGAATGGCTGGACTCGGTCTGAGGGCTTTTCCAACACTGACAGTTCTGTGACTTTCAAGACACAAAAGGAGTAGGCAAAGTGAGCTTTACTCACAGAGCAGTAACTGAGTTAGAGAAACAGGCCTGGCTTTACGAAGGTTAGTCAGCACACGTGTTTAGTCTGGGGTTATTTCCCACAGCACAAAGCAGGGTGGAAGCTGTGCCCTGCTTTCAGAAGGTGATCAGCTCGGAGCACAAAAGGAATCCCCAGAACATTCTCACTTGAGCAGGTTCCCAAAGCTCCTTGGCCAGTTCAGAAAGGCTGGATTCAGGGCTTGGAAAACTTGTGCCATGGAGTGTGTGGTGGGTCACTGACTCCTCCACAGGTACAAATCCTGTTTGTTCCTGGACAGGCTCTGCCTGGTAACACCAGAATGAAACTGTGGCACTCTAACCTCACCCCCATCCCTCGTGATGGAACCCCATGTCACGACAGCTTTGGAGGAACCCATCAAATGGAGAGGGCCTAATCCGTGGAGGTACAGAGTTTGGGTACAAATGGGTTGGATGAATTCCTCAAGATGAATTCCTCAATATTCTGCAGTCTTAAAAGCAGCAGCTCTCAACTGAAACTGCCTAGTTACAAACTGGTTCTGTGTAGAAAGAACTGGTTTTAAGGGAGCCAGAGTTAAGCCTGTATCAACCTGAAAGTGAACCTGGAGGACTCTGCTCTGCAAACATTCCCAGCAGGGGTGGAGAAGGTCCCTGCAGAGACCCTAGGAGGTGTTTCACTGAGAACATCTTGGAGTGCAAGAGAAAGAACAGGGGGAGTGTCCGTGCAAGGAACAGTGACACCGACAGGACAGAGCAGAAGAGCTCAAGACAAGGGAAAGTGCCTCACAGTGGAAACGTTTTCCTCCATCTCCCCCAGAGAAAAGTCTGAAAGGAACTCACTTTCCCATTGGGCTGTTTGGGAACCCCCTCTTTTGATACGGCTGTTTTGGGAGGAGCCACTTTAGTGCCTGCACTGGGTTCAGCCCTGGGCGCGGCGGCGGCTGAGTCTGGCCTTTTCTCTACCTTCCCCTGGATGGAGACAAAGGGGTGATTTCAACCAGCAAAAGCAGAAGTGTGGGCAAGAGGGTGGAACACCAGCCACCTGCAGAGCCTTGGTGGAGCAGGTGACCCGGGAGAACTCCCTGCACACTCCAATCCCCAGGCAAAGGAGAATCCCACGCCTGGGATGGCTCGGGTGACACAGGCACCCTGGGGTCACAAAGCAGTGATTAAGTTCTCTATGTCTCAAAAAGCTCTTGGTGCCCTTCCCTGGGATCACACTGGCAGACTCCAAGTGACCCCAGTACTGTTACCCTGCAAAAAAAAGGAACTCAAATCTTTTTAGGAACCCAACAACAGCAGGACCAGCTCCTTCACGTGGAGGACATGAGGCAGATCTTGAAGGCAAAGACATGCCTGGTGAGTGTCTGTGCCTTGGAGCTCCAGGAGCTCTGCTGGACACACACTCACTGTGCTCCCAGTCTGGACTCCACTCACACACTGCCTCGACTCAGGCTTGGAGCTCAGCAGCTGATCCAGTTCTTATCTAAGGAGATGCAGGTGGACCCAGCCAGTCCAGCAGAGCAGCAAACTGAAGGAAGAATTTACAGGTTTCATAAAAATTCAGCAACTACCTGAGAATATCCAATCTCTTGCTAATGCAGAGCCAGGGAAGTGCAGCAGAACCTGAATTTTTTTGGGGGTTCAGCATAAATCTTGTATCTCACCGACCTTATAGGTGAGGGTACCTTATAGATCAGTGAACCAGTAACCTGCCAGTGACCAGTAAAAAGAAACAAACCCAGCACTCCCACAGCTTTCTCAGACCCTAAACACACCTCTCTGTAAATAAAACTAGGAAAAGGACAATTGGCTTAAAAATGCAACTGTTTGGATTTAGTACTTCTGTGAAAATATTGAGAAAATTAAGGACAATGCAATTAAATGTAAAACTGGAGTCCCTCAAGCTGACACACAGCAAGGGCTGTACTGGGATATTAACTCTCAGCTAGTCCTGACTCTGAGGATAAATCCATGTGGATCGACATTGTCTGGGACACACAACCCAGCCCAGGAGTGCCCTTGACTTCCATGTGCAGACTGAGGCTTCCAGCATGGAATGTGCTCCCCTGGCACCACAGGGAAGGTCTGTGCCCAGTGATTCAGCACCACAGAGCTGCAAGTCAAGGGGCAAATCCCTCTGGGTGGGAATTAAAGCCCTCTGGCTGCTGTGAACATGTTTGGTGAGGCCAGGACAGTTAATCAAGGTTTGCTGATTGTGCACAACCACATTATTTAAACCTCAGAAGAGGATGCAGGTCTATCCCCAAACCTCTGCCATTCCCATGGGGGATATTCACAGGGAAAGGGTAATTTAAGAGCATTGAGAGGCAGTGAGGGCCCCAAGCTGCACCTCTGTACAGGCCTTTTCAATAGCACCCTCGTCCTGGGGCCACCACAGCTGATCCAAACACCCCCATTTGGTGGCAGCTTTGGGCCAGGCAAGTTCAACATGGGATAGGTGCTGTGGAATTTGCTCCTGAATCCAGATTTCCTTCTTCCCAGCGCACTACTCCGCCTTCTGTACCATTTAGCAGACTCAATTCCTCTACTCAAAGGCCAGAGTTTGGGATGTAGATGGGATTTTAGACTGAGCTGTTATGTCAGGATGTAGGACAGGAAAACAGACCCAGAGTGCTGAATCCCTGCATGTATTCCAGCACACATGGATGGCCTCGAGGTGGATTCCTTCTGCCAACTCCTGCCACCTTGTTAATGCCCCGTGACAACCCAGACCCCCAGAGGAGCTCTGCAGAGTGCAAACGAGGAGAGCAGTGAGGACACAGCCACCCAAACCCAGCAGAGAGCACCCAAGGCTGCAGAGCTTCCAGGCTGCCAGCTGTGCTGGAGGAACTCACCTTCCCCCCTCCAGGCTGGTGTTTGATGTTGTCAGTGGAGCCGATCTTGGAGCGCACGTTTTTCAGGTCGGGCGCGGAGGTGCTGCTGCTGGGGCGGCTCGGCTTGGACACGGAGCTGGCCTTGGGGGGGGCCTTGGCCGTGGCTTTTTTAGTGTCTGCAGCGGTGCTGGAGCTCGAGCTGGGCTTGGTGGCAGCAGGTTTGGCCTTGGGACGGCTGGTGGCCGCCCCGGCAGCGCTGGGGGCCGTGGAGGGGGCAGTGGTGGTGCTGCTCTTGGCGGCATTGCCAGCAGCGCTCTTGGGGCGGCCGGAGTCTGCTGCAGATGGCACAGGGAGTGTCAGAGGGAAGGGGGGAAACAGGTCAGAGGCTGCTGGTACAAAGTCCCTCAGTCACAGAATCACAGGATGGTTTGGGCTGGAAGGGGCCTTAAAGCTCATCCGGTGCCACCCCCTGCCACGGGATGGGACATTTTCCACTGTCCCAGGTTGCTCCAAGCCCCACCCAGTCCGGCCTTGGACACTTCCTAGAGCTGCACAGAGACCTCCCCAGCCCTGAACAAGGTGGGGCTTGCTTTAGACTGAGCAAACAGCCTCAAGCTGGGCCAGGGGAGGCTCTGGTTGGATACTGGGAGAATTCCTTCCTGGGAAGAGCTGCCCAGGGCAGGGCTGAAGTCCCCATCCCTGGGGGGGGTTTCAAAGCCCTGTGTGTGTGGCACTTGGGGACAGGGGTTAGTGCTGGCCTTGGCAGTGCTGGGGGAATGATCAATGATCTTAAGAGGGCTTTTCCAAGCCCAAGGATGCCGTGGTTAGCTGGAGCCTGAGCAGTTACCTGATGGAGACTTTGCCGTGGTCTTCTTGGCCTCCGCCGGCTTCCCGTCGGTCTTGATTGCTGCCAACACAAAGCACAGGGTCAGAGAGTCAGGGCAGGAACCAGATGGAGTCTGCAATCACCCCAAGAAATAGCTGCCAGGTTTGAACCCCTGCTTGGGGTCCTCTTCCTGACAAAAAACTCACTGGATTTTCCAGCCAAAGGACCGATTAATCTCAAAGGACCATCATTCCAGGGTGGAACACACCTGGGGATGGGTTTGCATTTTGGTTTTTCTTAAGATAACTTTCTGAACCCAACAGAATTCACTGAGATTATTTTAATCCCATCCCACCTTCATTTCTTAAAAAACCCACCAAAAACCTACAAATAATAAAAAAAAACAAATAAACCATGTTTCCATCACTAAACTGCAAAAGCAATTTGTCCTTCTCCAACCTTGCTCCCATTGCCAGACCAGCCCTACCCTGTGCCAATTGTCTTGCACAGAAATTATTGCACATATTTTGGTCCCTATTCTAATTGTATAAACCCAAAAATCAATCCCTAAACTGAGCTGGGCCTCAGGGCAAAGCCCAATGATCATGACCTGATTACAGAGCACAGTCTAAACCAGGAATTCATCCCTAATTCTCCAGGCAGAAGAAATCCAAACACAAAACTGATCAAGGCAAAAATCACCAACAGAAAAACAGAAACAGAACTTTATTTTAAGGAGCTCTTTGATCCTGAAATTGTAGGTTTTTATTATCAGTGATGAGCAAATTTGGGTGAGATCTGTTTTATTCCAACGGCCAAAGGAAGGCAACATTGAAAAGAAACAATAAATGGAAAAACCCTAAGCTAGAAGTTATGGAAACCCTCATTTTTTAATATTTAATTTCTAATAAGTGTTAGATTTTTAGATAAACTCAAGGATACTTTATGGAATATCAATATGGAAAAGACCCAGGGAAAGAGGCAGATCACTACAGGCCAAGTTAGTCCGGATCATTCCACCCTGACTTTGCTAAAAGCATCCAATTAAACACCCCAGATAAGACTCCAGCTAATGAGGTGAAACCCGTTTGGATAATTTAATAAGGCCTAAAGGAATGATTTATAATTAATACCAAACACTTCAGAAAAGGTTTGTCAAACCAATGCCATTTCATCCCTCCAGACCCCAACTTTCCTTGGGGAAACTGTACAGACAGAACAGACTCAGTTTTATGTAAAAGGCAAAGGACTAACATGCTACTTTCATCTGGACAGAGATGTTATTTCTGCTCATGTCAGTGGGGAGACAAGTGCTGGAACCTTCTGTCTGTGTGACATGAGATGGGGAAAACCTGGAGAGCGATAAAGCTCCTGGAAAATGGTCTGTGGTGAGAGGTAAAGACTTTGATCTTTGCCTGATCCAAAGGACTGAGCCTGGTCTAGTACAAACAGAAAAGTCAGTTCCACAGGGAGTGGAACAAAAACTAAAACAACAACAGCAACAAATCTCAAGCCCTATATAACCCAGGGCTGTCCTTCATGGAGAGAGCAACTGACATTTGGAGTGTCAACCCCAGCCTTTAGAGTCCCAGACAATGACAGTGACTAAACTTGAATGAAGCACAGGCAGTGTCTGTGTTGTGAACAGCAGGAGCAAATCTGCCCCTGAAGGGGCATCTTCAGCCAGGAACAGCATCTTTAGCCACAAATTAATTCTCTGGTTCAATGCTGTGAAACTGCACTCATGGAATCACTGAGGTTGGAAAAGACATCTGAGACCATTGAGTCCAACCCTTATAGAGTCTAAGCTCTGCCAAGGCCACCACTGACCGTGTCCCCAAGTGCCACATCCACAGGGATCTGAAATCCCTCCAGGGATGGGGACTCCAGCCTGTGTCAGGGCTGGGCAGCCCTTTCCAGGTAGGAATTGTCCCAGTGTCCCCCCTGCCCCTGCCCTGGCCCAGCCTGAGGCCGTTCCCTCTCCTCCTGGTCCTTGTTCCCTGGGAGCAGAGCCCGACCCCCACTTGGCTCCACTCTCCTGAAAGGAGATCAGAAGGAAATTCTGATCACAGAATTGGGATTCCAAGAGCTCCAGGTCCCCCACCCACATCTCTGCCCCTTCCTGCAGCTGCACGTGCTCCACCTCAACCCAACCATCGATGTTTGACCTGTTGTGGTTCCCTTCAGGCCCCAGGACTCCTCCCAGTCCTCCTTTCACCTGGCCCAGCACAGGACCCCCTCCTTCTGCCGTTCCCAACTCTCCTGTGTGTCTCCAGCCCCAGACAAAGCAGCTTTGCCTCCCGATGGAGCTCCTCCAGCTGACCTCATCTCTCCCTCGCCCACCCAGTTCTCCCTGTGCTTTGGCACCGTCCCACCGCCCTCGCTGGTGCTGGAGCCTCTTCCTCTGCACATCCTGCCTCTTGGAACAAACCTTCCTGCAGCTCTGCATCGCTGACTCCGTCTCTTTTCAAAAGGCAGCAGCAGCAGACTCTCCTTTGTGTCTCAGTTTTGGAAGGAGGACTTAACTGAACTCATTAGAACAGATGCCTCATTCCCGGGATGCAGTTTGGCCTCAAAGACCACACAAAATGAATTCTACAAGGATGTCCAAGGGATCAGATGGGATACATGGCTCTTGGAGAATTCAACACTTCCTCCACGCTTGATTAATTATATTTTCCCCAAGAATATAAAGTATGGGATTTAAATGAAGCCTAATAAACCTCAACATAGTTACAACATCACTGTTCCTTTGGGAAGGTTTGGTTGTGAATCCCTGCTCTGGGATCCACAGCACAAACCAGCCAACACATATCATTTTACAGGTTTATTGGCAAATTTTGCCACTGGGGTCCAGTTGCACAAAAAGACTTGAGAGCATTTAACTATAATTTTATCTGATGTTAAATCTCCTGAGCTCCATTAAAGCAAGTGAAAATATGATTTCAAGAGGCTAAAACACTGCTCATGTTTCATGCTGAACTTGTGAGCAGGTCCCTCTTCAGCAGCAACAGGAGTTGGATGAAGTTTTTGGATGAAGCCAGTGTGATTTCAGCTCCAAATGCTTCCTGCACTAGTTAAAACCCCCTCCACTTCTGCTCAACCCTTTTTTGGTTTTCAGAAGCCCCAGTTTGGGTGTTTCAAGTCCTCTCCTGGAGATTTGTTTTTATTTTTAATTGGAATACAGTCCTTTAAACCAAGTGTGTTCAGTAATTGCATTAACCCTGGATCACAGAGCTGAGCCAAGTTGGCCTCGAGGGTCATTTGGATTTGGAAGAAGCAGCTCTGGGGAGAAAAGTCTGAGCTGCTGCAGAGAGTCCAGAGGAGACCATGGACATGATTTGAGGGATGGAGCCCCTCTGCTCTGGAGCCAGGCTAGGAGAGCTGGGAATGTTCCCCTGGAGAAGAAAAGGATCCAGAGAGAGCTTGGAGCCCCTTCCAGAGCCTAAAGGGGCTCCAGGAGAGCTGGAGAGGGACTGGGGACAAGGGCTGGGGGGACAGGACCCAGGGAATGGCTTCCCAGTGCCAGAGGGAGATTGGGAAGGAATTGCTGGCTGGGAGGGTGGGGAGGGACTGGGATGGATTTCCCAGAGAAGCTGTGGCTGCCCCTGGATCCCTGGGAGTGCCCAAGGGCAGGTTGGGATCCCTGGGACAGTGGGAGGTGTCCCTGCCCAGGGCAGGGGTGGCACTGGATGACCTGTAAGGGCCCTTCCCACCCAACCCATTCTGGGACCCAGGATATGATCTCTGGGCCTTGGCACTGCATCTATGGCTGTATTGAAAGGGTTGGGATTTCACTTATCCCAGAGCTTCCAATCTGTTCCTGGCTGACAGGTTGGCCAGTCCCAGGTCACCCCTCTCCATGAACAGCAGCTGTGGCTTCTCTTCAATGGCTACAGCTCAAGGTTTGAGTTTTTTTCTTTCTTTGGAACACGAAGGTCACAAGCTTATTTTCCAGGAGATTCATTTTACTGAAGTGATGGAGCCACAGGACGACCCAAACACAGGGAAAAGCTGTCAGTGTGCTGGAACATGTGACAAAAATGTCATAGGGTGAACCAATCATGGAATTACAGAACCACAGCATACTCTGAGTAGGAAGGCACTCACAGTGATCATCAAGTCCAACTCTGAAGTGAATCCTTAAGGTTGGAAAAGCCCTCTAAGATCGCCAAGTCCAACTGTCAACCAGCAGCACCACCACAACCACCACTGACCCATGTGCCCAAGTGCCACATCTACACATTTTCTAACACTTCCAAGGGATGGGGATCCCCCCCTGCCCTGGGCAGCTGTGCCAGGGCTGGGCAGCTCTTCCCAGGAGGAATTGTCCCAATATCCCCCTGCCCCTGCCCTGGCCCAGCCTGAGGCCGTTCCCTCTCCTCCTGGCCCTTGTTCCCTGGGAGCAGAGCCCGACCCCCCATCTCCTGGCAGGGGGCTGGGGAGAGCAACTGGTGCTGCCCCAACCCGCAGGTCCTTGGCCAGAGGCCTCTGTGGAGGGACCAGGGGACACTCACACGATGGCCTCTTGGGAGGAGCGGCCGTGGTGGTTTTGGCAGCAGGAGCTGCCGTGACCGGCGACGCCGCCGTTGTCCTGGGAGCAGCCGAGGAGCCCCGGGGGGTTTTAGGAGTGGCAGAGGATGGAGGCTTGGAGAGGGAGGTTTTCTTCTCCGCGGGCTTCGCATCTGCAACCTGAAACCGAAGAGGAGGAGTCAGAGCTGGTGCTTGGCTGACAAGGCCCTGCCCCCGGAGTGAATGGAAAGCACCCCAAAAAAGGCTGAAATGAACCGAAATCGTTTAAATTCTGAAGCATTTCAGCCTGGCACTGCTGAAAGGTTATAATGCAAATTAAAATAAGCCTAAGATGTGCAGAAGTGACCGCTGAGAGCAGGACACGGAGCACAGACCCTGTGCAGGAGCAGATTCCACCCAGGGCTGTCTCAGCAGGGACAGGTGTCAAGGAGGTTTGGATTTCTGGACAAAATGGAAAGGATGTGTCCACTGTACTCCACGAGCAGAAACGCTTCCTGACATAAGCTGGAGTTCATTGAAACACTGGGGACATGAGAATTGGGTGTTTGTAGCTCGTCCCTCACTTGGAAAAATATTTTCTGTCTCTCCTGGTAAATCACTTGTTTGTCAACTGCCTGATCTCTGAAGTATGAAAATACTGAGTTAATGTGTGGAAACAAATCTGATTTTGTCAAAAAGGGATTCAGGATGATGCAAAAACTTGAGCCAAACCAAAGACACCAGCTCAGAGAAAAGCACAGATTTACACCTGGGCTCTCACACTGTTTTTATTTCTATAGTTTTGAGAGACACTCAAATGCAGTTACTAAGCTTAATATGGTAGAAATGGTGTCATTCAGCCATCAATGAAGCTTCTTTGAAATATAGAAAAAATAATTCTATATAATATATTCTATGAAATAAATAGGTTTTAACATCCCCTTTTAAACCTGAATTTTTCTACTCTATGAGATCACTAATTAATGTAGGGAAGATTCAAGGGACACCTCCCATTCCTAAGCACTCCATGTGGATTCCAGACTTCAGCTGGAAGGCGAGCACAAAGAATGAATCTTAGTGAATGAATCTTCTCTTCTTGGGGAATTACAGATCTCCAACAGTTCCTCAGCAGACAAGTGTTACCAGTTCTCTTTGTGCAGCTCTTACAGTGACCAGGCACCAGAAGGAGACAAGCAGTGGGAAACACTGGGAGTGTTCCAATGGACTTGGTTTCCTTTAATATTAATATCAAAGGGCTCCAATAAGCTTTTCCCATGTTCTTGTCTGGATTAAGAGTTATGTTGGGCAGGAATTGCTGGCTGGGAGGGTGGGGAGGGACTGGGATGGATTTCCCAGAGAAGCTGTGGCTGCCCCTGGATCCCTGGGAGTGTCCAAGGGCAGGTTGGGATCCCTGGGACAGTGGGAGGTGTCCCTGCCCAGGGCAGGGGTGGGAATGAGAGCAGCTTTAAGGCCCCTGCCAACCCACACCAGTCTGGGATTCATGGATTCATGGCAGGTAGGTTCAGTTCTCCTCTGTGACGGCACCACCCAACGCCGGGGCCGCGGTGCCACGCGTGGGTTCCCGGCAGCCGCTCCAGGAGCGCTGCCGCTCCCGGGCCACACTGCTGCCCCCAGCCTGCCCTGCCCAGCCCGGGAATCACGCTCCGGGCCCTGGCCGGAGCTGGTTCCCCACGGGAAGGCAGTTCTTACCTTTGGCTTGGCCTCCTTTGGAGTGAGGGCGGCGGGCCGGGCGCTGCCGCCGGGGCGCTTGGCGGCTGGAGCGGGCCCCGCCGTGGGGCTCGAGGCCTTTTTGTGCGGGGCCGAGGGCGCCGGGCCCGGGCGCTTGGGGCTGGTGCTGGCCAAGGGCTTGGCCTTCGCTGCCGCCGGCTTGGGACAGGAGGTGGATGCAGCAGGCTGGGGGGGAGGGCGGGAAGCAAAATCCGGGGAGGGGGGGGAACCAAAGGGACACAACAAAAAACAGTGCATTGTAAACCAAAACATGGAGCTGCAACAACACAAAAGTGATATTTGAAAGGAAACAAATTATAATAATAATAATAATAATCAGCTTTCTGTTTTCTGAGCACTGCAAAGGGCCTTGAGGGGGGGGGGGCTCTGCCCTCCAATCCCAGACCAGCAGGGTTTATTCCAGCAACACCAGAAGCACCAGAAGGAATGGCTGGTAAAGCTGGGATTAGTGACTGGGAGTCCCTGGAGGACGCAGGGCATGGCTTCCCAATTCCAGGCACACAGGATTGGGGGCCCTAAATCCTCCTCTGATCAACCCCATGGCCACACAGCCCTGCCCCAGGGGCGCAGAGCCCCCGGCCCCACACCCCTCTGGGACTCTGGGGGGGTTTGAGGCTCCTCACAGCAGAGCTGTGTGAAGGAAGATCCCCCAGGCCCTGGGCAGGATCTCTCTGTGCCAATTGCAATGCAAACACATGGGGTAACCAACTCAGGGAGTGTCTGTGAGCAGGAGTTTGTCCTACACATGTTTACTACTCCTACTCCAACCTGAGAATTCATTTAAATAACGCTTCCCACATATTTACTACAGGCACTTTCACTCACATTGTTGAGCTGCTTCTAACCCCAGACATGGATGGTTTTGGCCCAGGAAAAGGGGAGCTCAGAAAACAGAACTTGGGTTGGCACAGCTGAGGAAGCAGAAAAGCTGGCAAATGAAACCCATGGAAGCAGAGCCCCAGAACGTGCCATGGTCCCTACCTTGGTCTTCTTCTCCGGGCTGGGAGGAAGCTCCTTGTTGGGAGGAGCTGTGATGTCGTTCCCTGTCACAGCCTCAGCTGCTTTGGGCTCCTCTGGTTTGGCTGCAGGGGAAGGAAGGGACTCTTTGTAAGTCTGAGCTTTTTTTAATAATATGTATTATTTTTTTAGTTTATTATTCAGCACAGCAGCAGGAGGAGGACAGAGAACTGAGACAGTCACGGGATGGTGTTTCAGGAAAATTCCCTGTAGGAAGAAAGACTTCCCCTGTAGCAGGGCAGGTTCATCCAGATGCTGTTAACATCCAATTTCTCCTATTATTCCAGTGGGAAAAGCCAGACAGCACACGAAGGAAATTTAATTTATAATTAAACCATTATTTAATGGTTTAATTCAAACAGCATATCTTTCAGGTCATTAAAATAAAGTGTTGAAATGTTAATGGCTGGATGCTCCAAGGCCAGGCTGGAGCAACCTGGGACAGTGGAAGGTGAGACTGGATGATCCTTAAGGTCCCTTCCCACCCAAACCTTTCCAGGACTCCCAGAGCACAGAGACCTTGTCTACACATGGGTCACAGCACCCCCACGGGCCAGTGTCCCTACAAATGGCTTCACCCCCCCAGTCCCAGTGGGGTGCTGTCCAGCCCCCCTGCCCTGGGCTCCCTTCCCTGCAGCTCCTGGGGCAGCTCAACTTAGGAAGGTTATGGCACAAACAACCCATCCCAAATTCCTGCAGCCTCCTGTCATCTGGGGATTAAAATCAAGCTGCCTTTAATAACCACACAACAGATTGGAGCATGTCGAGGGCCCACCAGACCAGGGAGTGACAATTCCAACAGTAAACAAGTTGTTTTCCACATCTTTCCAAAATTACCATTTATATTTCACATTTTCTTGCCTGTCAGTCTTGACAGGAGCATCTCAGAGGTTAGTTTTGGTACCAACCAGCAGAATAAAAACAAATGGTGCCTTCTGCTCACCAGCAGGATGGGGTTTTTATTATTATGATTATTATTATTATTTATTTTTCTGACTCCAGGATAAGTTCAGGAGCCTTTTTTTTCCCTGGCATCACATTGGCCTCTTCCCACCCATTTAGTTTCCAGGTTTTGCAGCACTGGGCTGAGCAACCTGGGCACAGAAACAAGGCTTGTGAAGAAGAAAAGATGAGCAAAATGTATGGCCTGGACATGGGGTATACTCATAATATATTTTTATATATTAAAATATATTTATATATATTCAAAATTCTTAAGAACCATCCATGTTCACCTTTGTTTTTGCAGCTAGTCTGTACTGGCCCCTCTCTACCTGGTTTCTCCCCTGCATTTCAATAACCCTGGGTGTTCTCCCTCATGTAGCCTGTCCTGTGCATCCACAGCAAGGCCAGAAGGAGCAGCTCTTGTCACTTCCTGTCCACTCCCCTCTCCCTGCTCCTGGGAATGGCTGCATTTGGAATCCCACCAGTGTCAGGTGTCCCTGACACCAAGGTGACTTTGTTGGAAATTACCTTCCAGTCCTGCCTGTCATTAATTATTTCAGCTAATTCAGCAGCAACATGAAACCTCTTGCTGCTGATGGATCATAGCATCCACACCAGGAATTCACTGGCTCGGGGAATTCTCCTCAAAACCCACAACTTCCAAAGGGTTGGGATTTAAACTCCAGCAGCTTCAACTCTTCTGAGCCCATGACAGCAATTATTCGTGTTATTTCATGTTAATAGGAGGTGAATCAAAAAACAGGACAGGACAAGGGGGAATGGCTTCCCACTGCCAGGGTTAGGTGGGATATTGGGAAGGAATTCTTGGCCAGGAGGGTGGGGAGGCCCTGGCACAGGGTGCCCAGAAAGGCTCTGGATTCCCCATCCCTGGGAGTGTCCCAGGCCAGGTTGGGGCAGCCTGGGACAGTGGAATCAGATGATCCCTAAAGTCCTTTCCAACTCAACCCATCCTATGGCTTTATGAACCCACAGGATGATTTTATGAACCCTAACCCTGTATCTGTTACTAATAATAATCATCCCAGGAGCTGGGAGGGAACTTCTCTCCTCCAGGGGCTGCAGTTCAGGCTCCATCTCCCAGAGCCTCTGACATTCCAGGGTACACAACCCTGTACAATCCCCCAAGGGTTACAGATAGTTTGGGGTTTTGGTATTCATTTGCCTCAATTTAAGCCCCAACCCAACGTGCTCACCAGGACATTTGCTTTCATTCATGGTTTAATTACGAGGGTGAGCGAGAACTGGGGCCACTTCCCAGTTACAGGGAATATTAGGAAAGGCTGCCAGACCTTAATCAAATTTGTTCATTAGTCTGAAAGAATAATTTAAGAGACTGTTCAGCTTGCTTGTTCCCCCAAGCTTGGCAACAAACCCCTGAAAGATATTTCAAAGGCATTTTGTTGGGAGCTGTGGCAGGGGCTGGGCTCCTCCTGCTCCTCGTGGAGTTCAGTGATGGGGAAAATCCAGCTGAGCTGAGTCAGCACCTGGAATGGAATTACTCCTGAGGGAAAGGGGCTTGAAGGAGACAGGGAAGGACACTCCCATCTGGATCTCACAGGATAACTCCAAGGCACAGCCCTGCCTTGGGTATGCTCTCCCTGCTGCTACTCCCTGGAATCTGTTGGTACCTCCATCCCCATCCTCATTCCCTACTCTCCAAAGATGATTTTAATGGTGAAAACCAGACTTTTGGGGATGTCTGAGCTCACAGTTCCAGGAGGCAGCTCTGCTTCACACTTCCTAAGAGTGACACTGGAAGTAAATGGTTCATTTCACTGGGCAGGCCCTGGCACAGGGTGCCCAGGGAAGCTGTGGCTGCCCCATCCCTGGGAGTGTCCAAGGGGCTTGGAGCAGCCTGGCACAGTGGGAGTGTCCCTGCCCATGGCAGGGGGGGAACGAGGGGGATTTTAAGGTCTCTTCAACCCCAACCCTTCTGGGATTCCACATGTAAGTGCATCAGAGAGAACAAACAGGCCAGTTCTGAGAAAAACACCAAAGACACCTCTCCTGCCCACCCAAGGCAATGGATGTTGCCTGTGTTTTCCTTGGCAAAGTTTCTGCAGGAGGGGTTTGGCACTGCTAGGTACAGCCTTGCTGTCACACAACAACCATCTCTTCTAAAAAAATCAGCTCCAATTCAGCAGCATTCAGAATAAATAGTAAAAGTTGGGTGATCTGTGCCCAAACTACACTCAGGGAAACAAGACTGAGCTCTCCTTGTGACAAAAGGGAGCAACAGCCTTCCTACACACCTTATAAATGATGGGAAATAGAACTCTGACGTTGTCCTGTTCGAGCAGGGTGAGCCATAAAAAACCCACTAATGAGGAAATTTGTAATTCTGCCTCCAAGAGCCAAGTTTCAACAAACCCTGTGACGCACACGGAGCACGGACAGGCTCCAGAGAGGCAGCTCAGCCCCATCTGGGGGCACTAGCAGCCACCTGTAAGGAGAGCTTTGGTGTCTGAGGAGCCCCTTCACATGTTTTATCCTCCTTCTCTGCTCACTGCCCCTCTCTTGGTGGTTACCACCAGCAGGTGAGGGACCTTTAGAAGAGATCTAATGATACCAACCTATTGAAGTGGGTGATGCAATGGGTTTAAGAAGATCATTTTCCCCCCAAAAGGACAGGCAGCAGAACAGTTGCTTTATCAACTAAAAGAAGACCAAAGGTGTCCTCCAAAGCTCCACATTAAACATTATTATTTCCTTCAAACTTCCCTGTTTGGACAGCTAAATCCTCATTATAAATGACTAGAAATAATTTTCCTAAGCATAAGGAGAAAAAAAGGCAGCCCACCCCTCACATAAAAATATCTCCCCCTATCCCATGACTTCCAGTATGGAAACAACCTTCCTGTTCAAGAGCTCTTCTGCCCATGTGGACATTTCACATGGGAGTAACGGGACCAGGCAGGTTGGAAGGGATCTCTGGAGGTTATTTAGCCCAGTCCCTCACTCCCATTACACCAGATCCCCCAGGGTTTATTCAATCATATTCTGAGCATCTCCAAGCGTGGAAATTCCACATCCCAGGGCTTCTCCTCCAATATCTGATCAGCCTCATGGTAAAAAAAAAAAATCAAAGCTAAAAATCTCACAGCTCCCAAATTCCTGGCAGAAGATGTTTTACAGCTTTGCTGTAAATCTTTCACAAGTCACCCAGTGTCGTTTGCTTTCATCTCTGCTGCTATTTTGGTTTGATGACCCACATTCTTATCCTGGAAAAACAGAACTGTCTTCTCTTGTTCACAGCTTCCATGTCATTGATGACTCTGGAGACAGCAGCCACCACCCCCTCTCTCTCCAACCCTCTCCTCCTGCCTCAAGAGTCTTAGTTCATGTGGCCATTCCCTGTATGAGCTTCCAATATGATGCTTCAGTGATCATATTTCTAATTCTATGGAGCTTTTTAGAGGCAGGGAATGATGTGGATTGACACATCACACTAGAATCATGGAATGGTTTAGGAAGAGACCCTGAGGATCATCCCAGTCTCACCCCCTGCCACTTCCCAGGTTGCTCCAAGCCCTGTCCAACCTGGCCTTGGACACTTCCAGGGATGGGGAAATCCATTCCAGTCCCTCATCATCCTCACTGGGGAGAATTCCTTCTGTATCATCTCACCTGAATTTCCCTTTTTTCAGTTTGAAAGCATTTCTAAATTGGTGTATTTTTTTCTGGTTTGTTCTCCCTTCCTTTCTGAATTCCCAGGACTCCACTTGAAGGAAAGCCACACAAGAGCACCCTCAGGCCATGTGTATCCTGTAAATCCAGCAGGGTCTGGTGTGAGGTGCACTGAGCTGGGTGTCAGGAAGGAGCAAACCCTGAGCCCCCTGGAGCCCCTGGCCTTCAGTTTGTGTAACAGCTCTCGTGAAAGCTGCTACTGTGTGGGGAAAAAACACCCAAACAGGCACTAAATCTGAAAACCTTCAGTGTTGGTGTCCCCTGAAGAAGCCAAATGAGGAAAAAGCACTTACAGAAATGTACCCACGAGGATCTCTTTGAAGTTAAACCATTACTGTATCGTTTTATAAATCACAGAACTCAGAAGACATGAGAGCAGGTATTTCCCAAATACAAAGCAGCAGCTTAGCCAAGAACAAGCATTCCCAAAAATCCACTCTCCACATCAAAAGGAATGGGTGCAGACCCCAGCAGAACATATCCTGGGCTTGAAACAGCCCAAGAAAAGAGAAGCAGTATTTCTATCTCCTGGCACTGTGGTGAGCAAAAGCTCCAGTGAAGCTCAGGGATGGCAGGAGCTCCATCCTGTGCCTGGACCCTGCTGGATCTTGCTCTCCCCCAGAGGGTGGCTGGGCACTGAACAGGCTCCCCAGGGCTTGGCCACAGCCCCAGGGCCAGGGTGGGATCGCTGGGGTGTCTGTGCAGGGCCAGGGGTTGGACTGGACGAACCTTTTCCAGCTCAGGACATTCCTCAGCTCCCCTCTCCCTTTGCTGAGTGCCCTCCCGTGGGGTCTGTGCCCCCTGGGGCCCGTGCTGTGCCCCCAGCCCTGGTGTCACCTGCTGTGCCCCTGGTCACCCAAGGGACTGGTGGCTGCAGCCCCACGTGAGCCAGGGCAGGCACTCATCTCCCAGATCCCCAGGCAGGGATATTTAGCAGGCTAAGCTCAACTAAAACATCATTCAATGAAACAGCCCCATAATTCTCCTCGGGATTAGAGTCATCAGCTGGAAATCCATTAAGAGAAATAGATTAAGCAATAAGGCAATGACCATCTTTACTCTCCCTCTTGAACGTAAACAACCCCAGAAACAAATCAGCCCCTGTTGGAGAGGCACAAGCTCCTTCTTCCTCCATCACCACCCCAAAGGAGCAGCTTCACCCCAAGATCCACCCTCAAATAAAGCCTTTTTGTTTAAGGCTCTAAGACAAAAATATCTGCAAATACAACAAATCTCCGTTTGAGCAGAAATACAACCCTGAGCTGCTCCCTCCCCTCCAGAAAAGGCTAAATAAAACAGCTCCTGCCTGACCCAAATACAGGGGAGCTCAGCATTTTATCTGGCACCAAATGCAGCTCAATCAACATACACAACATGTACAATCAACATTCCCTTGTTATCCAGAATTGAGGAATAAACCAGATGTCCTCTTAGTCTGCATCTTGTAGACCTAAGACTCTGGTTCTATTAAGATTCTATTTTTTCCCCAGCAAGGGAAATCCTAAATCAGATCTTGTTCCTCTGGAACAACCTAAAGGACTTTCCGTGTTTATTTAAGAGGGCATGAACTGAAAGCAAACAGCTGCTTCCTCCCCATGGAACTGAAACCACCAGCAAGGCCAGACAGGAACTGAAGCTGGTTTAGATGGGAAATCAGGTGGGGAGCAGGGAAGAAACTGCCTGAATTTGTATTTCAGTCTGTCCCTCAAGCTGGTCTGAATGGGATGAAACCTCTGAGAGTTTGGGCAGTGCTAGAGCCAGGGGAGACCTGAGGTGTTTAAACAGAATTCAGAGGATCCCACACTGGTTTGGGCTGGAGGAAGCCACAGTGGCAGTCCCTCCCCACCCTCCCAGCCAGGAGTTCCTCCCCAGTATCCCATCTCTCCCTGTCCTCTGGCAGTGGGAAGCCATTCCCTGTGTCCTGTCCCCCCAAGCCCTCGTCCAAAGTCCCTCTCCAAAGTCTCCTCTTCAGTATCTGAAGGCACAAAACTGCTCTTCCACGCTGCTCAGAAGGCACAGCAATGCCAATCCTGTCTGGGAACACAAACACAGGGAAGTCACAAAGGATCCAGCTAGTCCAAGGTCAGGTTCTTGCACAGAGCAGCTGGTCTGGGGGGGCTTCCTAACCCTCCCCTCAGCTGATCCATCCCTGCCTCGGACCTGCAGCACAACACTGACACCCCTTTACACCATCTGGGCCCCCTCCACAGAAATTCCCACTTTTGAGAAGCATGGAAGGGGACATGGAACAGGAAACCCACCTGATTTATGATACTTTCAATTTTAAACTCAGTCCCTGAGATACCAACATTTATTTTGTGTTTAAGGCTGAACACACACACGACAAATAAACCTCCCAGTGAATCAGCAGCAGCCCTGTTTGTCACCAGCCCCTTCCCCTTCCCTCTGTCCTGCAACCATTTCTGCCTTTTCTTCCTTACCATAAGCATGGTTTCATCTGCTGAGGAACCTGGTAGCAACCACCCCCCACCACTCCCAGCTCTTGGAGTGTTAGTTCATTCTGAGGGAGCTGGGCTGATATTCCTAATCCTGTCATTAACTTTAATTGGTGCAAACCTGGGGCCACGGGCTCTCACAGCCTCCCTCACACTGGGAGTCCTGCACTGGGTATTTATTTAAACCACAAAGTGTTTTGCTGAACAAAAACCCTGCAGGAGAGTCAGGAGTTACACTGGACTTTGCTTATGGATTGTACAGAAATCAGGGCTGGAAAATTGATGGATTTCTAAAGCACACCCTGAGCTGGGCAGTGACAGAGGGGACCCAGCAGAGCCTGGAATTCCTGGAGTTTCAGAGAAAAAAAATATTTCAAGGAGATAACAAGAGGCTGGGAGCAGGCAGAGGGTGAGGGAAGGTGAGAACCAGCTACAAAGGAATGTGCAATAAATCACACAAAGCTCACACACAGCAGGAATCCAATCTGTCCTCAGTGCTGGAAACCACGTGGGGAGAGACCCTGCAGGGATTCCTGAGGGACTGAGGACCGGGGCAAGTCCTGGGGCTCAGCTCTGATCAGCACTAATCTGCAGCCAGGATCTCCTGCCTTAAAATACCTGCTGTGGGCACGCGAGGGGCTTGACCCACACCACCTCTGGGGCAGATTTTGGAATGAAATTAAACTAAAGGTGCCATCACTGGATGAGCTTTAAGGTCCTTCCCAACCCAAACCATCCCAGGACTCTGTGATCCCACTAATACCCAACTCTCTGCAAGAAAGAAATGTTTTATGTGCAATTCTAGGTCACCTTAAAAGAAAACAAGAGCAGAAGGTGTTTAGGAAAAAACTGCACAACTCTGGGTGTGTAAAACCACAGAATGGTGGAGATACCATTCAGAGGGTTGGAATATGGTTGGAATCAATTCTTTAAAGAATTTCTCAGATGAAAAAAGGTGGTAAAATTTATTACCCCAGCTCCAAGCGCCGAGTTCAGAAGGAACAGCCAGAACGGGCAGAAAAAGAGAGGAATTACCAAAAAGCAGGAAAAAACCTCTTTCTGTCAGATAAAGTCATTCCACTGGACATTTTGGACATTTTGCCTCGGGACTGGATGGAGACCTGGAAGGTGAAAGCCCAAGACTGAGGCAGGGGAAGCTGATGAGGACAGGGTAGGTACCTGAAATAAAACTGGGAATAAAAGCCAAAGGTGGGGTTTAGCATCAGCTCCAACCTGCAGGCAGCACTGCCTGCCTGGGGAGGTACTGCCATCAGAACCACCCCTGCTGATTAACGGGGCAGGGGAAAAAAAACCAGCACAGAAAGTGTGAAGCTTTGCAGAAGCACCTCTTGCATTCCAACAGTTCTCTCTGAACTGCACATATAGAAAGCAAAGAAAATATTTAGCTGCATTTACTGCTTTGTTTGCTTCCAGGAGAGGATAAATCCAGACATTAAAAGGAATGAGAAGTCAAAGGGAGTAAAGAATGAGTTCCAGTTCTATGATATTCATGCCCAGGAGGGCCCGTGGGTGCTCTGCCAGCTCAGTTATTACCATATCACATATCCCCACATCAGCTCACACTCACTCCTGTGCTTATCAGGACAAAACCAAGCTTTTAAAATAAACATTGTGAGTGCAAGATTTGAAACCTAAATGCTAAAAAACCCTTGGCAATAGGAATTAGCCATCTGCAAATCACAACCCAAGCAGAACACTCCCAGTGCTCCCATCTCTCCATGACCTTTCCATCAGTGATGCTCAGCCCCGCTGGGGAAAACATGTCAATGTTCTTCAGATGAGGTTTTAAATGTTTTTCTGGTTTAAAGATCCCACAGATCTGTGTTTCAAAGCAGCTGCCCCTTGAGCTGGACACAATTCACCACTCAAGTCCTGCTTGCCCAAAATGTGAACCTCATTGCTGGTTTGTCTTGTTGCAGTCAAAGCTCAGTGGCAGAGAAGGAATCAGTAAATCCCACCACTCCAAAATTCTGGGACATGAAAGGTGTCAGCAAATCCCACCACTCCAAAAAGCTGGGACATGAAAGCTGTGCACAAATACAGCAATATTTGGTTTTTTTCTCCTCCACATTTGCTGCCAACATTGCTGCCAGCTCCTGTCATGCTTCAGCTCTCAGGACAGCTGATGACCCTTTAGTGTTTGAGCACAAAACTGAGCACAGGTAAACACAACTGAACCCAAGCCAACACATCCTGGTGTCTGGTCCAACCAGGCTGGAGCCAGGACCTCCCTGTGACCACCCCAGGAGAGCTGCTGGACCCCACCAGCCTGGGAGGAGCTGGAAGCTGAGCTCAGGCTCCCAGGGCCCCGTGTCTGCCCTCTGTGATGTGCTGCCACCAAAACTGGCACAGCTTCACCCCATGGCTGCCAGGGCCAGTTAAAATCTGCCCAGTGAGATGATGGGGAGGGGAGAAGGTCCCCATCCTGAACAGCCCACCTTGGAAGTGGCCAAGGCCAGGCTGGATGAGGCTCTGAGCAGCTGCTCTGTGGGCAGGGGCTGGAAGGAGATGAGTTTGAAGGTGCCATCAAACCCAAACCATCGTGGGATTCTGTGATAAGGTGAGACATGCTGGCACTTTGGGGAGGGGAGGTTTGTGCTGCCCAAACCTCCCTCTACAGCTCTCCAACCACAAGTCTTGGAAATTGAGGCACCTTGGAGAAATTCTTAGAGAAAAGCAAAGCTCTAACAGGCACAGGAGTGACGAGTGAAGTGGATGAAGAGGACCAGAGCCTGGCGTGGCCAGGTGCCTGAGTGACCATGGGGTGTCACTAACACACCACAGACCAGAGAACTAATCCCTGCTTATCCCAGACTGCTCCGCTCATCCACCCCAACCAAGCCTCTCGGAGCACATCCCTCTCCACACCTTTTCCTCTCCCCTCTCCCAACAAGCATTTCAATTTTTCCATCAGTCCTGAGGGTTTAACAAAGCAGCTACAAAAGGAGCCACTGGATGAAGAAACCCTCATGCAAATCTTTTGTCTTTCTCCCCTGACATATTTTCTCCCCGTGCACAGCTCTCGTGAACGCGGGCGACAGACAAAGCACAAACACCATCCTTGCATCCAAACTCTGGGAAAAAAAGCAGGTTTATTGCTGGCTGGAGCTGGCAAGAGGGACAGAGATGTTGTTCCAGGCGGGGGAACAAAGATTAACCACTCTCCTCACAGATTTTAAATCCGGGAAGGGTGACCTCATACATCACAGCACTATTGAAACAGCAAACCCACCAAACACAACAAGCTGCTATTGACCCTCGCAATGGGAAAAGCTCCATTGAAACAGGGTTTGGGAGAGAGGTTCCAGAAAGTGAACAGGGAAATTCCACTTTGAATTTCAGCACCGGGAAGAGCTTAACTACATAAATTATTCTGCCCATCACTCTTGCTGCTCCCCTCAGACAGAAATCCCGAAAGGTGCCAAAGGCTTACAGGAAAAGCACAACCCACAGATTTTTTTGGCCCGGGGTGAAAGGTTTTAAGTTCGACACGGCCCTTGCTGTAACAAAACAGAGTGGTCAGAGGGTGAGGGGTGGCAGGAGGGCCCCCAAGAGAGACTGCTGCGGACCCCTGGGGATGCCACAGAGTTTGTATCTCTTGGTCAGGTGTAGGATCCCAACGAGCAACTAAGAGCTGGTGCTGCCACAGACACCGTGCAACCAGCCAGGCAATTCATTTTTCACGTCTTCCCTCCATGTTTATCCATGTAAAACCCATCCTTTGTTCTAACTCCTGGAGCAGGGACCGTGCTGCTCTCCCGGGAGCCCCGAGCCGCCCACCCTCCACCTCCGGGCTCTACAGTCACTTATTGCTTCCCGGCTCCTGTCTGCTCACTGCCCAGGGAGGTAAAAATTAGTAACATACCATCACGTGGTAACTCTCCTTGCTTGGGAGCCGGGGAGCTCTGCACAGTGCTGACCTCGATTTCTTTCCTTTCCGGAGGAGCCGTTTTGCCGGGTTCCATCTCGGCGCCTTTGCCCTTGGGAGAATCAAAGCCCCCGGCAGCTCCATCCGCGGCATTTCTCTTCTCCCTCTTCCCCGCCGCCTCCTCCCTCTCTTTGTCCTGGCTGCTGATTTCGGGGATTTGCTCCAGCTTGCTGTGATAGGCGCTCGGGCTGCCCAGCTCTTTCTTCCCGGAGTTGTTCCCGCTGTTCCACTCCTCTCTCTTCTTGGCCGCCGGCTCCTCGGCCGGCAGGGACTGGTGCTGCTTCCCGTCCAGGCTGGGCAGCCCCGCTGGGCTCTGCTCCGTGCCCGAGCTGCACACAGATGTTTGCTCCTCTGCCACGGTCAGTGACCTCTTCATCGGGGCGCTGGGCTTCCTGGCCGTGGGGCTGGAGCTCTGGGTCAGGCTGCTATTAGGAGAGAGCAGCCCAGTGGCCACGTCTTCTCTAAGCACCGGCTCAGGGTATTTATCGGCCAGGTTAAGGGTTAGGGGCACCGACAAGTGAGAGCACTCTGACATCGCACGCCTCATCGCCTTCCTTTGGTGGGCAGCCCTGTCCAGGAAACTGCCTTCATCCGCACAGCCCAGCCTGTCCTCCATCTCCTCCTCCAGCTCGGCGCCGTTGCTGAAGGAACTACTTTTGGAGTCATCTTGTGCGAGCTCCACGGTGGTCCTTGGAGGTTCTGCTTTAGGGGCCGCTGAGGAAGAGGAGGAAAAGCCACTCTGCCCATAGTTGTCGTTTACCACCCCAGTTACACAATAGCTGGGGGCTCCATCTTTTTTCACGGCGGCTTCGTTAGACCCCGAATCCTTAGGCAGGAGAGGGTGGAAATTGGGATTCCACACACTGATTTCCTGCTCCTTCACGTATTTGCTGGGATCGCTCTCCGACACGGACAGATGGGGCAGGTTTGGCTCTGGCTGGTTTTTGGTCTCCACCCCAGCCTTACCGACTGCTTTCTCCTGATCGGTGATGGCTTCATTTTTCCCCAGCCCAGCACCGGGTTTTCCAGCTCCTGCCTGTCCCACGTGAAAATCTGTTGTTTTGGGGTTCGCAAAGTTCCCTTCGGCAGAAGGAAACGTGTCAGAAATCAATGCCCAGCTCTCAAGGTGACCTGCAGCTGCCTGGTATTTTTTGCCTTGCACCTCAATTTCTCTTTTGTCTTTCTGAGCTATTTTTAGCTCTTTGTCTAGTTTCCCTTCAAAGAAGCAGAGCTTGTCCTCGTCGGTGAAACCGGCGTTCTTAACGAGCCCGTCCTTAATCGGTCCCCCCGAGTTCACGTTCAAGCCAATCTCGTTAAGCTTCCCCTCGGTCCTCTGCCACTCGAACTCGGTTTTGCCGAAGTCCTTGGGGGTCTCCATGCAGTGGAAGGCTTCCGAGAAGCTCTCGGGGCTCTTGCCCTTGCCCAGCGGGGCCGGCTGCTTGTTGGACAGGGACATCTCGGCTGCTCCGCGTCCTGCGGCGGCTGGAGCGGCGATGGAGCTGCCGAGCTCCGGCTGCCGCCGCTGACGACACAACGTGCCCCCTGTATTCATGACAAAACTCCTTCCTCCCCACCCCCTGCGCCTTCATTTGCTGCAGTCAGCCACTAGTTCAAAAGAAAACGGCAGGTTCCATCCCTTTGTGGAAGAGCCGGAGGGATTCGCTTGGGACGCGCCAACGCCCGGCCCGGCCTCGGGGCTGCACGGCCCAGGGAAAGGGATTTTCTGGGAGAAGCGTTTGGGGGGTTGTTACACCTTTGGGGGATATATCCCCATCTCCTCTGGCTCTGCCAAACTCTGCTGTGATCGATGCTTTTATCAGATGAATTGCTGCTGCTGAACCATCCCAGGAATGCGCAGGATCCGCGGTCAGCAATTCCCNTCAGCTCAAGGGCTTTGTTTTCCTGAATTTTAATATATTCTTCTGGAGTCAACAGTGATCACAAGTCCTGCTGTAATGAGCATTTCACAATTCACAACCCGCGTCGCTCCTGTAGGCAAGAGGACAAAGCTGAAAAGGATGGAATGGAACATGTCTGGAAAGGCCTTGGAGTCCTAGATACTGCCAGCTCGATTTTAATTACGTTTTCTAATGTGAACATATCTTATAATATTTTTAGCTGATTTGAAGATCCCACTTATCTGTGTTTTGAAACAGCTGCCTCCTGAGCCCAACACACTTCCCCAGCCAAGCCTAACCTGGATCCCAGTTACCAAAAATAAGAAATTCGCTGCCAGTTTTGCTGATTGCAGATACGGGGTTTTTTTCTGTCACATTTAATTTACAGCCAGCACCGCACATTTTGTGTTGATCTGTCCAAGCTCAGCCTCGACATGTCTGCTCTTCACTACTCTGCACCTCCACAAGGCTTTTCTGACTGGGAGGCTTGGTTTGGACACCGTTAAACTGGGCTGAAGATTGTCTGGAAACTGCAAGAGCACCAAACTGCAGATTCATCTTTTATTCTTAAGTGCCTGGTGCAGATTAATCCTTGACTAAGGCGAACTGTCCCCTCTGGACCAGGGTCACAGCACATCGAGCGCTACGGAGAGCGACACGCTCGCTCTGGGAGAAAACGTTGTCCTCAGAGCTGATGGAAGAGGCCTCCCCTGACAGGGGTGAACTGAGAGAAACATATTTTTATCCCCAGAGCCTGCAAGTTCCACTACGCCCCCTGAATTTAACCTGCTGTGAGAAATGCTACAATCCACACATTTATCTGCTTGTATTTAAGCCCTGGATTTAAGGCACTGCTATATTTAAAAACAATGACTAAGGAACTGTAAGTTAGATGAATCTTTCCTGACAGCCTCTAATTAACCAGAATAGTTCCACCCACAACCTTCACTTCTCAAAGAGCCTCAGTGATTTTTCTCTGCTTTAAAATATTCAGAGGTGTCTTGCTGGTAGAAAAAGGGTTCCCGGCTTGTGTTCTCCCTCCTCCCTGAAGTGGGACTCATGTTTGCAAGCACTTGCTCACTCTGAAAGCACTTGTTCTGCTCCCCAAACTGGCAGACCTGGAAGTCTCTAATCCCTTGTAATTACTGTTATTCCTTTACCACTCAGTCAATCCAACCCAAGACGTTTTTACAGGAAATCTAAATCCATCAGAGATCCCTTAAAGCACTTCCCCAGGAGTGAAGGAAGGTCTGCAAAGCTCTCTGAAACCACCTAGAGGCTTTTTATTTGAATTTTTTCTTTTAAAAAAGCAAACATCTACCATGTATAACAGAGGAGAAAACCTGCTGTGATTTTGGGGTTGGGTACTTCAGAGCCCGGGATCATGGAAGGGATTTATTTGCATTTGGAGAGAGAAGCCTGACTCACAATGTCAATGTACAGCCAGAACAGCCACCACTGCTGCTTTATTAAATAATACTCTTAATGCAGGAAATGAACCATACTCAGTACTTGGGATCCTCAGAAGCAGGAGAATGCTTAGCTGTGAAAAATCTCTAAAGTCAGGGAATATTTAATCTCCCAGAACATTAATGGAGGTAACACAGAGTTCACACCCTAAGAGCTTTCCAGCATCCCACAGCACACTGCTCCCAGATTCCTGCCCAGCTCCAGTGCCCCAGCCTCCTCCTTCTACCATATGAATATTTTTTAATTTAGACCTATTAATACCTGCTCCTGAAGCTGCTCGAGCTCCCAGCAAGGCCAGGAATGGCCACTCCCAAGCTGTGCCCAGCAGCCCTCACACCAGAGCTTTGGGCCCAGCTGTTCCTCTAGATTCTTGCAAACACTAATTTTTTTGACAGAATTAAAAGGGAAACAAATCAATGGAGATAAGCCAGAAAGGGTGGGAGGATGATGGAGCAGAATTGGGTTGGAAGGCTGAGTTAGAGACACTGAATGGGAGCCCAACCACTGCTTTTACCCTCAGTTCAACTTCGAGGAGGATTTCACACTCTTCAAATACCAAATCTGGGGTTTCACAGTCCTTTGGCTCACAGTCCTGTCAGATCAGAGCAGTGAGGTTGTTACAAGCTCTTGTTTGTAGATCAGGCCCTGGCCCAGCTCCTGGATGTGGAGCTTCACCCACTGCCCGAAGCTTCTCCCAGTGGTGAGACAGGACCTGCTCCACGAGGAGGAAGGTGACTTTTGCCTGCTCACATCCCCTTATCACACTCAATCCCGTCTCTTCCTGCAGGTCCTGCTGACACAAACCAGCCCATGAGGGACCAGGAGCCCAGAGACAAGGGGAATGGCTTCCCAGTGCTTTCCTGAGCTGCTCACATCCCTCCTGGGGCTTTCCCCGTGGCCCTGATCAGGATCCTTTTCCAAGGGCAGCCATCCCCGAAGGATCCCTGTGCCCTTCCCGGGGCTGTGCCAGGTGGAGGGGGCCGTGCCAGCCCCCAGAGCAGGCAGATCACTACATCACCACGTCACCACTAAAGCCCAATCCCAGAGCTCCAGCCTCAGCAGATGAATCAGCCTAGGCTTTCTATTTTTGCTTCACTCCCCAAGCTATTACTTATCCCTGCTAATGCCTCTGATTTTTTCCTCCTTTAATCTCCCACAATCGTTCCTGTGCAGTCTCTTGCACTGGTTTCTAAGGCAACATCCCTTTCCAGGATGCTGAGCCCCTCCCTGCCGGCAGCGCCCCTGTGATCTCCAATTAGGAGTCATTAGGCCGGGCAGAGCCCCGAGGCCACGGGGGCTGTGCCCACCGGGGGTCCCTCTCAGCCTCCCTGGGCTGTGTGCTCACACTCACACACGGGCTGTGCTGCTCAGCTCTGAAACCAGCCTGACACTCCTGCTCCACTCACCCTTCGCTTCTGCCCCCAGTCGGGAAGAAACCAGGCTGAAGGATAAAGCTGGACTGACCACCAGAACTTTGCACCATAAACTTTACATTCCTAAGGTGTGGAGCTGTATAATCCTTCAACATTTCATGCTTTATAGGACGGGTCATTTACAGATCAATTCCTGCTGTAGAATTTAATACATTAAAAATCAGAGATCAGCTCAAACCAGAATGAAAACACACACAAGGGTGTTTCCAAGTCAAACCACTACCTGTATTTGGTTATTTGAGGAGTATTTGACAGAGGAAAGTGGAAAGAGGCAAAGCCAAATCCACTGACTGATGCACAAGCCACAAACTGACAACAAGAGCCAGGAGAGATGAGGCTTGGGATTCTGATTTCCCCTGGAAGTTAAACTGCACCACTAAGGAAATGTGGTCAGGAGTCTCCATCTGGCAGAATCTGCAGCCAGAAAAGTGTGTTTGCTTTGCTCCCAGATTTATGGAAAATCTGAGTGCTGAGGATGAGCAGGAATATCAAATAAAGGACAGGAACAAAACCTGGGAAGCCCTGGCCAAGAGCTCCAGCTAAAAGTGAAAGCTGGGCTGTTTGGGTTCAGTTCTCCCACACACCTCACTGACATCATTAACAGGTCTTTAATTAATGAGCAGGCTGCAATAAGGTGACATTCTGACCATTTCCAAGGCATTATTAAAGCACCCCTGCTATCCTGAGGTTCCTGACCAGGACTGCATGGTGAGGGTGATCTCAGGGAAGAGGCTGCACTGACACATCGTTCACTCACCTCATTAACTCTCATTAGACAAACCCAATTACAATCTGGGATCCCACAGGAGAGCTGCAGGCATGATATGAATGAAAGGCTGCTGTGGAAATGCTGAACCCACTTAATACAAAGGAAACAGTCAGGAAAGGAAAAATATCCAAGGCAGGAGCCTCATTGTGGCTGTAAAAGAAAAGCAAATCCTGCCACTGAAGAGGGAGGGGATTTCTTGCTTTAAATGTGTTTTATTTACACACGAGGGATCCAGATGTTGAGGAATCTGCCCTGTATTCCTGTGGCAATGGGCAGCACCACAGCCTGGGATTATCCAGGGCTGGGATGGAGATCCAGGAAAGAGGGATCTGAGGATGAGGTGACCACTCACCCAGGCCCCTGTTTGGGGGGATAATTCAGGAGCAGGGCTGGAGCACAGGGGGGTGTGCACTGAGCTCTGTGCCCACAGCCCTGATGGCCCCTGGCTGAACAGATTATGCAAATCAAAAACCATAAGAGGATACAACCCCCCAAACACTGAAACAAATTGATTTCCTTGTTAAAAATAGACTATTCTTTAAGGACAGATTGGAGGAAAAAATATCTTGTGCAAGGCTCCATGTGGAAACACAGCTTGGGGAGCAACGGGAAGGGGGATGTTGGCAGAAAACTGGAATAAGAGGCTCCAACCCTGGCTGAGTGAAAACCCGCCTACATTTCCTCCATTAAATGTTCCTCACTCCCAGCCCTGCACTGGCCAAGGCACCTCCTTGGAGTACAGAATTTCAGACCTTGCTTTTTACCTGTAATTCCCAATTTTAGTTTTAATTCAGAGGCAGCAGAAAGGATGGGTCACATTAAAGGCTGACAGCGTCTATTGTGTTTTATCACCTCACCTGCCTCTTGAAATGAAAAGGTATAAAACAATTTTCCAGAAGACTCTGGGGCAGTTCTTACAATGGCAACAACAAAAAATGAGGTGCAGAAATAAATCCAAAAAGAGGAACAAGGGATTAAATTCCAACTGCATGATCAGCCTTACAGCCAACGTTTCTTAAAGTCAAACTGCAAAGTGAGAAATAGAAGAAAATAAAATTACAGAAGTGTGCAAGGCAGAATTTACAGAAGATGGATCCAACTTCCATCAGGCAGAGGAATCTACAGCATCACAGTTGCCATGACTCCCAAGGGACAGCACAGTGCTGGGCCCTATTTTAGCAGCACATACAGGAGCTGATGTGCTTAGGGAAGTGTCCTGTTATTCCAGAACACACAGAGTGGGACATGGGACCCTGGCTGAAGGGATTTCACTACTAAACTTTAGCAGAAAATCCTCTCAAATGCCTTAATCTGGGAATAAATCACTGGATACCCACCAGGGGAATGAAAAATGGCTTCAGAATATGAAGGGAGGCAAAAAGAAAGACCCTGGACAAGGGCCTGGAAAGACAGGACAAGGGGAATGGCTTCCCAGAGCGGGAGGGCAGAGAGATGGGATATTGGGAAGGAATTCCTGGCTGGGGAGGGACTGGGATGGATTTCCCAGAGAAGCTGTGGCTGCCCCTGGGAGTGTCCAAGGGCAGGTTGGGATCCCTGGGATAGTGGGAGGTGTCCCTGCCCAGGGCAGGGGTGGATCTTTAAGGTCTCTTCCAACCCAAGCCAGTCTGTGAGGATACCAAGTGTCAAGTGTGAGCTTCCCAGTCCTGCCTGACAAATCCAGGTGAAGTGTTGGCCAAATTCTGGCAACAGCTAAAAATGCAAAACCTGTGAGCATCCAGTTGTTTCCATAACAGGACAAACAGGCACAGGGAGGGGACATGCAGCCCATGGTCCCACCAGCTCAGTGACACCTGGACCTCACCAGTGATGACCTGGATCCCTGCAGCTCTGCCCAGGGAAGTGCTGGAATCACCCTCCCAGTCAGTGACCAGATGTGGCTCTTGGGGTTGAGTGGTGGCCTTGGCAGTGCTGGGGTTAATGGCTGCACTCGATTTTTGAGGTGTTTCCCAACCTTAACAATTACATGACTCTCTGACAGTGCACATCATCCCGGTCCTGAATGCCACCACCTCTCCCTTCACTGATTCCTGGACACACAAATTCGCTGCTCCAGCCTCAGACCTGCCCTGAGGCACTTCCACACCACTTGTGCCAACCCAGGGACTCAGGCCAGGCTTTGCTGCTGGTTTGCAACTCACTGAACATCTGTTTCATGAGGAGCTGGGCACTGATGGAAACTGAGACAAAAGCCTCAGTAATGTGGATGCATTTCAGGGGCTGCCCAGGGAGGGGTGGAGCCCCAGCCCTGGAGGTGTCCAAGGAAGGGCTGGATGTGACATCAGGGACAAGGTGGGGATGGGGCACAGGGTGGACTCTGTGACTTTGGGGAGGCTTTTCCAACCTCAGTGATTCTGGGGGTGGCAAAGCATCTTAAACTGCTGTGGGAACATGGCAACCAACAGTTCCAAAACAAGCTCAGTCATGGAGTGTCCTGAGCTGCAAGGGACCCCCAAGGATCATCCAGTCCAACCCCTGGCCCTGCACACACCCCCCAACAATCCCTCCCTGTCTCTCAGAGCGTTGCCCAAACCCTCCTGGAGCTCTGGCAGCCTTGGGAAGTGACCAAACCCTGGGGAGCCTGGGCAGTGCCAACCCACCCTTGGGGTGGATTCAGAGCTGGTCACTCTGAACTCTTAAAAAACCCAACAAACCAACTGTTGAATGTACAAAGTGTTGAAAGGATGAAAGAATGGAACATTATCAAAGCCCTGGGCAAACTCACAGGAGGACAACTCCCAGGTGCAAAGTATGGAGCAACTTACTCACACATTGCAACTCTGAACCAGGAATCCCTCAGTCCATGCACAGTTACCTGTGGGAGATGCTCAGCAGGAGCTTTTCCTTTTTGCATGGACCTGCCATTACAATCCTGCTCCCTTGAACACAGCAGGGAGCAAAGGGGAGCAGAAACTCCTGGCACACAGGGGAAAGGCTTTAAAGAAACGTTGGTTTTTGTAAAAGATGCTGCCTTTAGCTCTGCCTTTGTTTTGTTGCATCATGCACCAAAGAGCAACACTTCTGCAGGCACAAGTTCATGCAGAGAACACCACTGCCACCAAAATAGAACTACTTCAGGTTATGCAACACTCATTAAAATTACAAAACCTCTCCAAACCTGAGCAGCATGTTAAGGCACTGGGGAGCTGGGGCTGGGTGAGTTAGTGGCTGCCTCATGCAAAGTGGCAGCGAGAAACTCTGCAGGAACACCAACAAACTTTCATGCCTGATGACAAGGCAAAAACCAGGAGCACCTGAGGCCAGGGATAAACTTCCCAGCCCATTCCAGAGTGGAACTCACAGAGGTGCCAATTCCTTCTGAGGAGGGTTTAGAATGACCAGAGGCACAGGAATATTTTTAATTTCATCTCTATCCACATCCAGCCCTGCATTTCAAAATTTCTATGAACTTCACTCAATTCTGTGAAATTCATTCCATCTCATTTCCTGTGAGCACAGGGACCTTGTTCCCTGGAGAACAGCAAGGAGATGCTGAACCAGCCCCTCCAAAGCCTCCACAGAGAGAGAAAGTCTTAAAATTTACATCAGTCCCTCCAATGTTTTGTTACAGCCGCTTTAGCAAAGATTTTCACTCTAGAAGGAAACACACCTCGCAGATGAAGTTCAAGGAAGCTCAAGCCAAAGTCATGAACCAACCACAGGAGGAAAAGTAGCTGGTTGCAGTTAGTCTGAGGTAGGATAAACCCAAGCCTGCAACACAACAGCACCCCAGAACGTTCCCTGTCCCTGGAATGCTCCATCCCTGCCCACAGAGGCACAGGGCACCTCAGGGAAGGTCCCTTCCAGCTCAGGTGACAAGAACCCAACGTAACGTCACAGCCCAAGGTTCACTCCCACAGTCCCCAATATATGTGAAACTAAACCTGGACGAATCAAACACATTGATCAAGAGTTCTGCGAGTCAGCCTGAGCTGTGAGCCCTGGGACCCCTGGGAAGGAGCTCTGTGGGACAGGCAAGCACGACCAGCAGCCCTGGGTGAGCCAAGACACCTGCCATGCCACGCCACGCCGGCCGCGCGGCCCCGGCCCACGCCGAGGCTCGGACACACAGCAAGGCCTGGGTTAGTCCTGCTGGGGCAAACACACACCTCTGCCCGGCCACTGCCGGGGGATGGCTCTGTCTGCTGCTGCCCTGCCAGGGGCTGCCACCCCCCTGCTCTTGGTGGGCCTCATGTAGCCTTTGATCTGCTCTGCTGCTTTCACGCGCTCCTTCTTGGCCTCCTTCGCTGCTCTTGGTTCACATCCTTCTGGTTCTTTGGCTGTGCCTCCACACTCCTTCTCTTTGGTTGCCCCTTGAGTCTCCTTCTCTTTGGTTGCCCCTTGAGTCTCCTTCTCTTTGGTTGCCCCTTGAGTCTCCTTCTCTTTGGTTGCCCCTTGAGTCTCCTTCTCTTTACTTATGTCCTGAGATTCCTTTTCTTTGGTTATTTCTAGAGATTCTTTTACTTTGGTTGTGTCTCGAGTTTCTTTTTCTTTGGTTGTGTCTTCAGATTCTTTTTCTTTAGTTTTGTGTTGAGGTTCCTTTTCTTTGGTTGTGTCTAGAGTTTCTTTTCCTTTGGCTGTTTTTTGAGATTCCTTTTCTTTAATAATTTCTTGAGATTTCTTTTCTTTGGTTGTTTCTTGAGATTCCTTTGCTTTACTTGTGTCTTGAGGTTTATCCACCTCAGGCTTCACAGCTGGAGCATCTTTCAGATGCTTCTTGCCACCAGGAGCATCCTCCCCCTCTGCAGGCTGGGAGTGACCTGTTTTGTTCTCTTTAGGACTGACCTGGGTGGTTTGGGCAGCTGTCACACTTTCATGAGCAGCCTCAGCTTCAGCCACACTCCCTGGGAGTTTGGGTGAGCTCTGCTCACTCCTCTTGCCTCCACCCAGCTCTATCGCCTCTCCAGCTTTACTGTCCTGGGAAGCCTTGTCAGTGTCCTGCTTTTTATCAGTGGGTTTTATTTCTTTATCATCCACCTTTTCCATGGCCTTCTTGGACTGAACATCCTGTTGAGCTGCAGGAGCCAATGGAAGTGGTTTCCCTGCCCCACTGCCAGCCTGGGAACCAGCCTCTCTGCTTTGCCCATCTTTCTTGGAACCCTCATTTCCAGGTTCTTTGTGGCCCAGATCCATGGGCTGCTCACAGCATTTCTGGGTCTCTATCTCCTTCTTGGCACCAGATCCAGGTTCTTTGCTGCCCTTCTCTGCCCCTGCTTGAGGAGGAGGAGGAGGAAGGGGAGGAAGGCCCCCACCCCCTGCACCCCTGTCCCTCTGCTTTGGGAAGCCAGGGGAAGCATCTCCCACGTTACCAGGGCCAGTCCCTGTGCTCTGAGCTGAGGATTTGAAGTCACTTCCTTTATTATTCCAAAGCCTTTGAGGGCCAGTGGGGAAGTTTTTAATATTTCTGTTTTCATCTACAAGATCTGTGTCTTCCATCCCATATTCCAGCTCAGATCCCAGGGGAGGCTGTGCTTCACCCCTGCCTGGTTTTGTCTCGAGCTGCTTGGAGGCACTTTTGGCCTTTTTACTACTTCCATCATAACCCCTCTTTTTAGATCTCTCATCAACTGGGGCTAGAGTGGGATCTGCCACTGCTGGGTGCTCTGGGACAGGATTTTTATCCCTGCTGGAAGGACTGGGACCTTCAGGTTTGTCCCTTATCTTCACATCCTGAGGAGGGAACAGCCCTGCTCCTACTTTATGCTCCTGCAGAAGCAGCTGCTGCAGGTCAGGCTCCAGCTTTTTGTGCTTCTCTTTACTCCCTGTGTGTGATTCCTGTGGCTCCAGAGGCAGAGCAGGGGCCTGTTCTTTGGCAGGATCACCCAGGTCATCCAGCAGCCCCGCTGGAGTCCTGGAATCAGCCCCTTTGCCTTTCTCAGCCTGAGTTTGACTCACATTTCCCACCACAGGGACGTTATCTGGACCAGGCTCAGGACTATTTTCTGCCTTTTTGCCTTTCACATCTCCAGTTTTACTCCTAATCTTGTCCATCCCCAGTTCCCTGGTGGGACTGTGTGTCTCTGCCCCTTTCTCAGGGAGAGGCTGGGATCTACCTGGATCCTTCCCTTTATTCATGGGCCAAGTTTCTCTGGAATTGCCTGTTCCTGGCTCTGATGTCTCTGGTTTATGACCTGAAAGAATTGGCTGGTTAGAGAAACTTCTATTGCCACCCTGGACTTCAGGCTTTCCCAGCACCTCCATCAGATTCTCTTTTTCCAAACCAGACACCTTATCCAAGGTCGTCTCCTTCCTGCTTCCAGCCACCTTCTCCTGGCCTGTCTCCCCCCCAGCCCCCAGGACAGCTGCCTGCCCTGAGGGACTTCTTTCAGGTTGCTTCCTTTTCCCATCACTGCTCCTCTTCCTGGGTTTCTCTGCCATCAGTGTCCCACTGGAATTGAGCCCAATGGATTCCCCAGCAGCACCTCTGGCCTCTTTGCCTTTAGTACCCAAATCCACCTGGTTTGTTTGGCTGCTGGTGGCACCCAGAGCAGGATTCTGGGCTTCCTCTCTCCTGCTCTCCAGCAGCAGAGGTTGGGCTGGAGCCCCCAAACCAGCTTTTTCATCTTTCCCAATGTCTTCTTTGGGCTTCTCTGGTACCACCTCAATTGGCCTTTGCATTTTAGTTGTATTTTCCTGCAAACACTCAGCACTGACACAGCCCCCCTCTCTGCCCTTATCCCTGACTTCCTTATCATCAGGAAAAACACTTGGGTCCATCTTATTCTCAAGGAAATGCTGCTGGAAAAAACCTCTTTCCCCTTTTTTACTCCTCCCATCGCTGCCCCTTTTCTTGGGCTTGTCTGCAGAGGTGGCTGAGGGGTGTCCTCTGGCAGGAAAACCCTGGCCTTTGTCAGGACAACTTGTTTCTCTCCCAGCCTCATCCGCCCTCCCTCCCTCAGGGAATTTGCTCCCATCCTCTGAGAGCAGCACCTGCTCAGGGGAGCTTTTCATTCTCCTGCCTTTCCCTTCGCTGCGCTTTTTTTTAGGCCTGTCCAGCCCGTGTGTAACACTGGCATCTTTCCCAGGCTGCTGCTCCAAAGCAACAAACCCTTTCCCTTTGCTTTCATGCAGGGTCTCTGCTGCCCCTGCCCTGCCTGGTGCCTGGGCAGAGGGGGCCTTTCTGTCCTGCAGAGCAGCACCTTCCTCAGGCTTTGGGGACACTGAGGCTGCAAGAGGCCCTTTGGCAGCATCTCCTGGGGCCCTCAATCCTCCCTCTGGCACTGCTTTAGTTCCAGCAGCTGCCTCTGGCTCTGTAGGAAGTTTGTCCTCCAGCCCAGCCTGTGTGAGGGATTCATTCCCAACCCCTTTGCTTTTTTCCCAGTTTTGCTTTGCTGCTGCTTCCAGAGACCCAGGGGAAGGCTGATGGACAGTGCCACTGAGTGTTTCCCCCGCTGGAGATGTGATTTTTGGCTCTTTGTTTTTATCAGAAAGGGGAAATTCCAAAGGTTTGGGCTGTGAGGGAGTTTCTGCTTTGCTCCCACTGACCGTCAGGTTGGCACTTTGGGACTCCTCATCCTCCCTCTTCTCACTTTTGTCAGGAAAATCTCTCTCCAGAGGCTTGGTGGCTCCCTTGGCTGGAACAGATTCCCCCACCTTAGTCTTGCCCTCCTGCTCCAAGGGGATCTCTTTGCTCTTGCCTCCCAGCACCCAGCTGGCACCCCTCCTTGCCTCTGCTTTCGTGCTGTCCCCAGGTTTTGCATCCAGCTCTCTGGATCTGTGGGCCTGCTGTCCCGGGGCTGGCACTGAGGAGGAGCTCTGCTCATCCAGGATATGACTCCCAGCTGCTCCTTCGGCCTCCTTTGGCACACCCAAAGCCCTGCTTCCAGAGGCAGTTCCTGCTGTTACAGCACACACACCTGGACTCTGCAATTCAACACCAAGGGCAGAACTCCTGGGAGCTCTGGAGGCTGCTCCATTGTCCTCCCAGAACTCCATCCCTCTTGGCAGGGGGTTTCTCTTCTGCTTTGGTTTCTTTTTCTTTTTCTTCACGACAGCACCTTCCAAATCCCAGTATTCCCGTGGTGGATCCCTGTGGCTCTCCAGGAGCTCCATGGGGACATTGGCTGCCTTCTGATGTGGAAACCTACTGCGAGGGGATGGTCCAGCACCACATCCAAGCTCCACTACAGAGTCAGGGCTCTTCTGCTGTGAGAGACCTACTGGATGTTCCTGTGGCACAGCTGTGAGAGGCACTGGGGCAGCTTTTGCTCTGCCAAACCCGTGGCCACTGGATTTGGCAGCTTGCCTGACTTGTGCAGTGGGAACACCTGGAATACAGGAAGCCTCCTCAAACATCAAAGCCACTATTTGCTTGACTATAAAAAAATAATAAACATAATATTTATGTGATTTTAGCCAACTCACACAGGTCATACAATGACCAGTGCAGGATTTTTCCAGCACTGATCCCACACTGAAGGCACCTCAGGAGGGCTGGGGTGGACAATCACCCCCAAACCTATTTAATTACTTCTGATACATCACCAATGCTATTAAAAAATAAGTCCTGCCTGAAGCTCTTATCCCACCAAAAAGCACCAGTTCCTGTAAGGAAATGCTACAGCTTTTTAAAAATGCATTAAAGATCCATTTTGTCTGAGCAAGACAAGACTGAGAAAGAGACTTTTTATATCTCCAGCTGGCATCCTTCCAAACTGGGAAAGTAGAAGTTTAGTGGAAAGATGGGAAGAGAGGAGGGGGATGAGAGCCAAGTTTCCCCCAGCACCAGGGTGGGAGCAGTGGGAAGCAGAACCTCTGTCCCCAAGTCACCCTCCAGGGCTCCCTCAGCTCCAAAGCCACGGATTTTTGGGAGAGCATCAGACATTTGTCACTTAGCCCTGGCCCACAAATCAGCCTCCACGACCAGTGTGGCACCACCAGCTCCTGGAGAGGCAGGGAAAAAATCACACCTTCCCCCAGTAGTTACACAACTGACTTGGAAGGAGGTTCTCACTGGAATATCCAAACAGGGATCAATGGTCCTTTGTAACACCAAAATGAAAAGCCAGTGGTGGTGGCAAAGACAAGGTGAGCTTTCAAATCCTCCAGCAGAGAAGCTGTGAGCCAGTCCCAGTGATAAAGTACTTGTAGCACAAGGATATGGGGGTCAGGTGGAATACAGAGGGCAGGGAACAGAGGGAAGCACAAGCCCAGCACCCCTGAATCCAGAAAAACCACACCAGAGAGATTCCTGCTGGCCCCAGCCAGGAGGGGAAGGTGTGCAGCTCACAGAGGAGAACACTGCCCTGGGAAAATGGGCTGATCCTGCCTGTCCTACCTGTGGGCTCTGGCAGGGTCTTCCCTTGCTGGGGCTCCACGTGGTTGAGCTCAGGCTCCTTCTGGGCCTCCCCAGCAGGGACAGGCTGGCCTGGAAGCTCTTCATTTCCCAGTGCAACGGGTGCCTTTGCTTCTGCTGGAGCTGGAACACGAAACACAGCAACAGGAGCTCAGGGCTCAGCAAGTCAGGGGGGCTGCAGCTGAAAACAAGCCCTTGGGGAGGGCACAGGGTTCATTTATGTTTAACAGGGATGAAGTTTATGAAACTTGGGTTTCTACCACAGATCATCTCCCCAGAATCTGACTTTAAGCGGCAATTTTGTACTTTGCAGAGGTGCCAAGGTGGAGGTCACACAGGGAGCAGGGCCTGGCTCAGGTTTAGCACAGGGTGAGGCTCTGTTTGGGTTCTTCCCTCTTTGTAATCAACCCAATTCAGACCTTCCCAGCTTCCCACTGGAACTCAGGTCCAGAAGAAACTCCATTCTCAGTCTGCAGTCCCTGGCTAGTGCTGAGCACCTTGAATCCATCCACACCTTACACACCTCTGCAGACACCACAACATTCACTGCTGGGCATAATTACACCAAATTTTAATTTATGAGCCATAATTACTTGGGACAACAGCTCTCCCTGTAATTAATTCTGTCTAAATTTTAAATAGAAGGGAAAATGAAGACAGACATTGGGACAACATCTACAGGTGAGGAGGAAAAGAGAAGTTCCATGGAGCTTAATTGCAACTGTTTAGATGGACATGGATTTATAGCAGTCCCATGTCAGCACCCACTAAAATGAGACTGAAATTCAACTTTTTCTTTGCTAAGGGCAGAGAAAAGCAGAGCCTGTGGAGGGGCAGAGAGCCAGGTTTGCTCCTGGGTTTGCATCTCCCACCTGCTGCTTCTGGAAGGTGGTTGGTTTGTCCAGGAAGGGGCTCCTTGGAGGGGCTGGGGGGAGGTTTGGTGTCCCTTGTGTCCTCTAAGTGATCCACACAAACTTCTGGGACTTTGGATTCTTGTTCCACCTTTGCTGTTGCTTCTGTAAATAAAAAAGTTCATATTTCTAATTCAGAAATTCTAATTCACTTAATTCCTATTTCCCACAAGAAACCAGTTTTTCCCCACTTTCAAACCAGTGACAATTTGCTTTTTCAGGATCTTTCTCCCTTCCTGCATTGTCTTGTACTTTCTCATTCACCCCCCTGGGCCTCTCAGTCACTACATTCTAGGAGGGTTATTTTTATTGAAAACTTCTCTCTTGAAATTTATTCTTATATTTAAACTAAGGAGTATTAGAAGGTAAGAGAGAAAAAAATCTCACTCCAACCCCATCTGCAAACACTCCACATGTGCTGCTGCTGCCCAGGACTGTCTGCTGTATTTGAGTAAGAGAAATGTCACTTTAGAGGCAATTTTCCTCCCCAAAAGATGGTGGGAAGAGGGTCCCTGGGGAAATCCAAGCAGCACAAAAACCTGGCACCCTCCACATGGAAAATAAAATTGCTGCCTCATCCCTTCAACACCCACAGTCATTCCAAGGGAAAAATGATCCACAAAGCTCATCAGTCTCTTCAGGAATTGTTTTCAAGGACATTTTTTTTTGGAAAACTCTGTGTCCTGCAGGATTCTGGAGATTTAAGTGGGAGCTGAAGCACTAACAGGGGATGAGCCAACATGTCTCTGCCCGAGAAACACCCAGCACTGCTGAGGATGCCCAAGAAAATGAAAAATAACCATTCAGAAATTAGAATTTAGTATTTTCTAAGTGAAAATGCCCTGTGAAACAGCTCCTGTGCATCCTGACAGCAGAACTGAAAACAACTCCAGGTGTTTTATTCAAAGAAACCAACAGTTTGACTTGATGGGGACTCCAAGGGCTTTTCCAGCCCGAGTTATTCCCAACTCCAGGGCTCTGGGCACAGACTCACCTGCAGGGGGGAAGTGGAAGGGAGCCCTGCCCTGCTCAGGAGCCTCAGGGGTCCCCAGCTCTGCAGACACAGCAACTCTGGGCTCAGCTGCAGGGCCAGGCTGAGCCTCCTTAGGGGCAGCTCCAGAATCCAGGGCAGGAAGGGGCTTGGCCTCTGCTGCAGGAGCAAAGCCAGAGTCCAGGGAGTGGTGGTGGTTGACTTGTGCTGCCGGGGCAAACTCAGAGTCCATCACAGGGTCAGACTGGTGATCTGCTGCTGGGGCAAATCCCAAATCCATGGCATGGGGGTGGTGGTTGACGTGTGCTGCTGGGCCAAACTCTGCCTCTGCTGCTGGGGCAAATCCCAAATCCATGGCAGGGGGAGGTTTATTATCTGCGGCTGGGGCACACTCAGAATCCACAGCCTGGGGAGGTCTGTTATCTGCTGCTGGGGCAAAGCCCAGATCCATGGCATGGTGGGATTCCACACCTGCAGCTGGGGCAAATCCCAAATCCAAGGCATGGGCAGCTTCTGCATCTGCTGCTGGGGCAAATCCCAAATCCATGGCATAGTGGGACTCCATAGCTGCTGCTGGGGCAAATCCTAAATCCAAGGCATGGTGGGACTCCATAGCTGCTGCTGGGGCAAACCCCAAACCCACATCCTGCTGGGATTCCACACCTTCTGCTGGGGCAAACCCCAAATCCATGTCCTGGTGGGATGTAGCATCTGCTGTGGGGGTGAAGCCAAGGGCTGTCCCAGGGCAGGAGGTGTCATGGGCAGCTTTAGGAGACCTGGCTTCAGGTGCAGGAGAGAACCCAACATCCATGGAATGGAAAGGGTTGGCTGCTGCTGCAGGGGCAAATCCAGGATCCAGGGCTTGGGCAGGGCTGGTGTCTCCTGCATGGACAGACCCAGCCTTTTCTGCAGGGACAGGAGTGACCTCAGAGGCTGCACCTGCCACAGGAACACAGGGCACAGGAACCAGTGAAAACACAGGTCAATTAAATCTGAGACAGAAAAAGATTCTTTAAAAATTCAGACAAATAAAATCAATAGAAACACAGAAAAAAAACACCTGACCTTGTGATTTATGACTTTATGTGTCTCCTCTTGTCTTTCAGCATCACCCACTCCCCCCTCACACCAGTGCACCCCAGTTGTCCCAGTGTTCATGTCACTCCTGGATTCATCCAAGTGCTTCTCCTACTCCAGCCCCACGTGCCCTGTCTGCACCTTGGCTGCAGCCAAGGATGGGCTGCTCTTGTTTAAGCCCTCTCTGATGATACAGTGCTGGCAAAGGCCCAGAGCTGCTGGATCCAGTGCCAGAACACATTCCAGCAGAATACACACAGCAATCACAGCGAGGGGGTTTCAGAGAGCCCCAGAACGGGCTGGAAGGGACCTCAAAGCCCATCCAGTGCCAGCCCTGCCCTGGGCAGGGACACCTCCCACATCCCAGGGGGCTCCAGCCTGGCCTGGGACACTGCCAGGCATCCAGGGGCAGCCTGTTTTTCCCTGCCAGGGAAATGTGGAATCACCTGTATGAGCCCAGCTGGGAATTCCAACAGCAGAAAAAGTCCTGGGACACTCCAAAGCCACAGAGACTCCATTTTAAACAGGGTTTGTCCTGCCAGGGGTGGTTTGGTGCTGCAGCTTGCAGCACTCCTGACACAAAAATCATCCCAGGAATCCCCAAAGCCTTTGTGCCCAAATTGGCCTCCTTCACTTTCCACATCATTATCTCCTAAAACACTGAGCTGGTGCTTCCAAACCAACACTTGTCACTTCACACCACAACAAACCTCTGCATTTAAGCTGCTGTTTTCCTAAAATCTCCTTAAAGGAGATTTTCCTGTTAGTTTTTTAACATTTCTTGTGAGAGGCAACTTTGTACAAATTATCAGGGCCAGAAGTGCTGGATTTCTCTTCTGCAACTCATTATTTCCAAAGCCCCAAGCTCTGCCCATCCTCCAGCTCCTGCAGCACCATGACCTGAACATCTCCCAGCTACTGCTGAGGAGATGCTACAAAAAATAAAATTGCTACCGATTTTTTGAGTCACGTCTAAAAATATCCTCCTCAACCAATAAATGTATTAAACTTAAATCAGATACTTAAACTGAAGTCAGAAAGGAGAAAGAATGGAAAAAGTCCCTTTCAAAATGGCACTTAAGGATTCATTTAGATAAAATGAATATTAGACACTTAAACTGAAGAAGGAAAGAAATAAAAATGGGAAAAGTCCCTTTGAAAATGGTGCTTAAGGGTCCATTTAGATAAAACAAATCTTCCAGTGAACCACACCAAGATCCATCATGTACCAGCCCTCACTTGGGTTTGCCTTTGTTGGGCTTTTTTAAGTAACATAATAATCTTCTCCAGAAGAAATTTTCAAGATTGTGACTTTACAGATGGATAAGGCTGTGAATAAACAGCCATTAAAAGCAGAGTGGATGTTCCCTGGTGGGTTCTGGGAATTAGTGGAATGCAGCATCAGGAAACTGCACAATGGCTGGTACCATGAGGCTGATGCTCTACAGAAATACCTTAAAAAGCTTTTTTTTTAAAGAGAGTGTTTAAACTGGGCAGGTTTGAAGGTATTTCTACATAGCTCAGGCTCATGGTGGATGTGGCACTTGGGGACAGGGGTCAGTGGTGGCCTTGGCAGCACTGTGGGAACAGCTGGACTCATCCCAGAGGGCTTTTCCACCCTCACTTCCATGATTCCATGCTGTAACCACATTCTTGACACACCCTAGTCCTTTGCTGGAGCTGAAATTTGGAGGCAGTGAAGGATCATTAAACCAGTTCCTGGCCTGGGACACAGGAGCTGACAAATCCAGCAGAGCTGCCCCAACCCTTCGGTCACAGCAGGGTTTGTCCATCCCTCAGAAGGGGCAATTCCTTGTCCTCCCACCACCACACCTCTCTCCCAGAGGCTGAGGGTTTTACCTTTCACTGCACTGCTGGCCCCAGGCTGTCCTGGGGCGGCTGTGGCTGCAGCAGGGCCAGGGCTCTCCGTGGGACTGTCCGGCAAACTGGTCCTCAGGGCTTCTGTCTCTGGGGGGGGCACTGGGCAAACACAGCCAGGGTCAGGCACTGCACAGGCCTCAGCAAACAGCAAACCCTCCCCAGAGCAGCTGGGACTGAGCTCCCCTGGTACCTGCTGCCTGCAGCCACCCTGGAGAGTCAGCTCTCCCCTCCAGCCTCCTCATCAGGGCAGAGACAACCAGGATTGGCTTTTGTTGTCCATTCCCAGGAAATTAATTTGGGCAGCACCCAGGAAAACACTTCAATCCTGAGGGAAGCTGCAAAGCTGAGGAGTGTTCTGTTACAGAGCCTCCCAGGTCCACCCTGAGTCCCAGGAGGAGCCACCAGCTCCAGGAACACCAGGACCAGTGTTAAACTATTCAGAGCTTCCTCATGGAAACCAGCAATAGATCCCATTATGGATCAAATTTCGTAGAACACACATAACCCCAGTGGAATAATGTCCAAGGTAACTCCAAAGATTTAACTGTGACCACAATCCAAAGTTAACCACAGAATCCCAGGATAATTTAGGTTGGAAGGGACCTCAAAGCCCACCCAGTGCCACCCCCTGCCCTGGGCAGGGACACCTCCCAGGGGGCTCCAGCCTGGCCTGGGACACTCCCAGGGATCTAGGGGCAGCCACAGCTTCTCTGGGTGACCTGTGACACCCCCCTCAGTGGGATTTCTCCCCAGTATCCCATCTAACCCTGCTCTCTCTCAGTCTGAAGCCATTCCCAATTCCTCAAACACACATTTCCATTCAGAACTGATTAGAGAGGCAGAAACAGTGATTCCCTTGGTCAGGTCCCCCCTGGCTCCTTGACAGCCCCGGGTTCCTTCAGGAGGCAGACAAGGAGAGAAGCTGTTCCTGCTGCTCAGACAATCCCTACCAGCACTTCTGCAGATCAAGTCACAACTGGTTTTACCTGGTGGCTCAACAAAGAAAGAGGCATCTGGTCCCTTCATGTCCTGCTGAGCTCCCACCCAATACTCTTCAGGACCTGTGGGAAACAAACACACCCAGTGCACTGAAGGCCGTCAGAGAGGGGTTATGACCAGCACTGACCCCCAGAAGGGTCTCTTTCCTCTGTCCTGGGTGACCCTGGGCTGGACAAGGTGACCTCCACAAGGCTCCTTCCATCCTCAGCCATCTCCTAATGTGGAACCCCAGACTGGTTTGGGTTGGAAGGGACATTAAATCCCACCCAGTCCCATGGGCAGGGACACCTTCCACCATCCCAGGCTGCTCCCAACATCTTCAGAACATTCCCAATGAACCAATGTGAAACTTTCTAATCTAGATGAGTTTTATGTGCCAACTCCCCTCCAAGATTTGTCAGGACTCTTAAATGCCATTTTCCAGCTGCAAACCCTCCAAGCCCACCCTGACACCCAGCTGGAGCAGAACTCCTGCTCCTTACCTGCTTTGTCTTGCAGGAATTCTGTGCTTGAATCCAGGCCCATGAAGGCTGATGGGTCCAGAGCCTCTGCAGGAGAATACATGGACCCCAGGAAAGGTTGTTCAGGTACCACCATGGGTCCATGTGGTGCTGGGGAAACAATGCCTTTTATTACTCACCAGCCCTCTTTGCTTGTCATAATTTACTTTATTAATTAATTCTTATTTTAACTTAATTTAGTTCTTTTTTAACTTTTAAATAATTTTATTAAAATTTATTAAAATATTAAAAGAAATATTAAAATACTTATTGAAATAATTTAACTAATAAAAGATAATATTTTAACTTTATTTATTAATTAGCTACTTTATTTATTAATGACACCTCTCCTAAATTTCAAGTCTACACAGCACCTGGTAATGGGGCTCTTCTGCTCCCAAGCAGTTTAGATAAAACATGTATGAAATCTGTTCATTTTGCTTTACAAACCATAAATTTTGTATTTTGAACTTTTCAACGAGCTTTAGGACACCAAAACAGGAAAATGATTCCTCTTTGGCTTTGTGCTTCTGCTCCCATGAATTCTTGTTAATAATCACCCAAATTCACTTAAAATCACCTAAAAATCGTTCAAAGCCCACTTTGTGGAAACAGTTTGTGTCTCTTTGGGTTTTAGCCACGAAAATAAGAGGAAGGCCTGTGAGCTTCAGGCCTTGATGGCTCCCAGTGCATGGAGGTGGGCAGGGGGCCAAGGCCAGCAGCTCACCCAGGATGTCTGTGGCAGCATCACCGTGGCCCGGGAACAGCGGCACGCTCCTCATGTCAGCAGGGAAGGACAAACCAGGCAGGTTCTCCCCTCTGTGCATGTTGAAGGGCTCTGAGGAGACAGGAGAAACAGGAGAGCAACTTGCACCTGACCCCACCACTGCACTCCCGAGGGACAGCTGCTCCTGGGACTATGCAGCAGGAGCAAACCCCAGCGTGGCCAGAAGGGACACCCGGCAGGGCGGGGGCTGCTCGGGGTGTTTCCCAGGGAAAGCTGACTCCAGCTGTCCATGGAGAACCTGCCTGCTCCTCTCCAGGAGCTTCTGTCCCAGTGGACACACCCAGTTAGCCTGAGTCAGGAACAAGGGCTGGGCTGGGCTCAGACCAAGGAAAGCTGTCCCCAGCTGGTGGCCTGGGATGAACTGGGCAGCACCCACGTTCCCCTGGTGCTCCAAGAGCAACTTCCCATAAGCTTTCAAACAACGAGAGAAAACTGAGGGGAAGGTGCTGGCTGGAAGTGTATCCCTTTGCAGAGTTATACAAGGTCCATCCTCATCTAATTTTCAGGAGAGTCAGCAGCTCCAGAGGCTGAACAGCCCGACCTGCATTGCAGAGCAGGGACGTGACAGCTGCAAGTGGCACTCCCAGAGCCAGGGGCGGCTGGAGTTCAGCTGGCAACAGTTCTGGGGAGCGCTGCATGGAAATCCACAGTCCTCTGGAGAGGTTAAACTGTGGGAGTCAACCACAGACTGCTCTTGTCACAGAATCATGGAATTGTCAGGGTTGGAAAAGCCCTCCCAGCCCATGGAGCCCCCCCTGTGCCCCAGCTCAGAGCCCTGAGTGCCACATCCATCATTCCTTGGACACCTCCAGGGCTGGGCACTGCCCCCCTCCCTGGGCAGCCCCTGCCAAGGCCTGACCCCCCTTGCCAGGCCCCAATTCCTCCTCCTGTCCCCCCTGCCCCTGCCCTGGCCCAGCCTGAGGCCGTTCCCTCTCCTCCTGGCCCTTGTTCCCTGGGAGCAGAGCCCGACCCCCCCCGGCTCCCCCCTCCTGGCAGGGATTGCAGAGAATTTCAGGGGCCCCCTGAGCCTCCTTTGCTCCAGGATGAGCCCCCCCAGCTCCCTCAGCCCCTGCCCAGCTCCCTGCCCTGCCCTGGACATCTCCAGCCCCTCCATGTCCTCCTGGTCCTGAGGGGCCAGAACTGGACACACGACTCAAGGTGGGGCCTCACCTGTGCCCAGCACAGGGGCAGTCACTGCCCTGGGCCTGTGGCACACTGGATTTGATAAAAGCCAGGTTCCCTTTGCCTTCTTGCCCACCTGGGCTCATGTTCAGCCACTGCCACCAGCACCCTCAGGGCCTTTCCCAGCTTTCCAGCCCCTCTGTCCCAGCCTGGAGTGTTCCAGGGGGTTGTTGTGACTTGCCCTTGTTGCCCCTCACGCCGTTGGCCTGAGCCCACGGATCCCACGGATCCAGCCTGGCCACATCCCTCTGCAGAGCCTTCCTGCCCTCCAGCACATCCACAGCCCACCCGCCTCAGTGCTGTGGGTCAACTCACTGGGGGTTCCCTCGAACCCCCGAAGACACAAACAGGGCTGGCCCCAGCGATGGGCCCTGGGGGAAGGAGGCAAGAGAGGAGCCCCTCAGGGGAGGAGAGCAGGACCCTGTGAAGAGCCCCAGGCACTGAAACCAGGCATTCCCAGGGCGTGGGGCCCCACCTGCCACCTCCATGGGCTTGAACATGGGCTGTGGGTCGAAGCGCAGCTCCCTCTCCTCCGCTGACCACGAGTCCTTTTGGTCCAGGAACTCCTTGTAGGACAGCTCCTCATCCATGATTTCCCCTGGGAACACTGAAAGGGGGGCAGCAAGGGACACAGTCAGCAGCAAAACATGGCAACGTTCAAACCAGGCTCCTGCACAAAGGGACGTTCGGAGGCCGACAGGGATCAAACCAGACACCACAACATTCCTGTTCTCCTGTTTTGATCCAACTCTTCAAAAACAAGAAGCAGAACAATGGGAATTCTGTGTGTTGATGCACATGTAAGATCAGGAATGGATTTGGACTCAAGTGCTGTCCTGTTCCAAATCCTTCAATTGTGCAAATGAAACAAAACCTTAAGTCCTAAAGCTTTAAATTGGACAAACTCAGTGGAAAGGCTCCAAACTAATACTCAGATTACTGAATTTTTAGTTTAATTTTTATTCTAAGGAGACCTGACTTTGCCAACTCTTCTACAGGCAATATTAATCTCCAGTTGATTCCAGTTTCTTCTGGAAAGAAACACAAAAACATTTCCACCAACTCCTTCTCTCATCCCTTAAAACAATATTCTCTGCTCTTTAGCCAATACATATTTTTATGCTTTTACTACTTTTACCTTCACTTAAGCTAAAAATACGTGCAAGACTAGAGCTCAGGGGAGGAAATTCATAGTGTGCCTCAAAAGATATCCCTGAATCCAGCCCTTAATTGAGTGCAAAACTGGCTAATTAACTACAAGTTAATAAAAACAACTCCAACATTAACACACAGAAGGACCAGAAAGGATGAATTAATTAAAAACATGACACTGGTGTATAAAAGCAACAGGTGGACAGAGAATTCACAGCAAAGTGGACAGAGCTTCACAGAGACTGCAAAAATTCCAATGATACCAAAGTGATAATGAGATGAAAAATGGCTTTTATGGATCTTTGGGTTTGTTTCACACCATAAACCAAGGAAAAGCCACCAGGACAAACCCACTGGGGGAGCAGCAGTTTGCTCAGAGGGTTTGCTCTCACAAGAGCAGGAGGGCATTCCACGAAGGCCAGAGCACAGCAGGAGCAGGATCAGCCCCTGGGCCTCAGCTGTCCTGAGGCTGGAGGCCCAGCAGCCCCTGGCCCTGCAGGTCAGGCCGTGTCACAGGCCCTGTGTCCCTATTTCGGGCTGATAACAGAAATACACTTTAGCTGGGACTTCCCAGATAATCCCCAGGAAAGCAGAAGAATTAATGAGCTTTAGCTGCCCTTTGAGGTGTCACATGAGGGGGTGTCACCAGGGTTCAGAGCCCCCACGGGAGGCAGGACACCAGCTCCTCTTCCTTTGGCAGCCTGGAACCCAGTGTCCCAATGCAGCCCAGCCAGGAACACTCTGCAAAAACGCTTTTTGCCCCCCTGAAATGTGAAATACAGAGACTGCCACCCAGCAGGCTGGGCACTGACACAGCACTCGCCCCAGTTCTGGGGAGAAGCACTGTGGGTGCTGTAGGTGACATTATGGAATCACTCCTGGAATGGTTTGGGTTGGAGGGGACATCAAAGATCACCCAGTTCCAACCCCTGCCACGGGCAGGGACACCTTCTCCTGGAGGAATGTCATCTCCTAACAGACCTTCACAACTGTAAATGAGATCACACAAAGACTCTGACCCAACCCAACAGAAATGAAATGTGTTTGGTGTTTAGGCTCTCATGCACTCGGAGAGCCAGAGAATGGGAATTCCAGGGACAATCCCAGTGAGATCTTCTCCCACTTGGCTTCTGAGTAAACTGAGTGCAGAGAAAGCTCTGCCTTGAGTGACTGCAGTGCTGCCATGGCTGGAGTCAGTCCCCCCAGAGCCCCCCAGCTGTGGCCCTTGGCACAGGGGGGCTGCTGCTCTGCCAGAGCCTCTGAGCCTTTGTTGTGCTCACTGGCTCCAGCTGAGCTGGCTCACTGCAGCAGGAGGGCACAGAAGGCTCCCTGGCCAGGCTGCCCATCAGCTCTGCCCCTCCATAGGACACAGGGACACAGGGAGGCAACACCCCCCTTGTCCCAAGGAAAATCCAGCCTGGGCAGTGCTGCCCTGGAGGCCTGGGGGAATTTAGGCAGGAAATATTCCATTAATATTTTAGCTTAAAACACAACATAACTTTCATAATATTTTATTTTATTTACATCTGCAAAGTGCTTTGAAGATGAAGTGCCACTACATGTGTCAAGAGACATTATTATTATTTACCATTATTTGTGGTGCAGAGCAGGAAGGGATTTAATTAGATTGTACTGTAAATTCTTCCAGACAGGAGCCTGTCATTTGTGTGTCTATAAAATTCTATTTAAAGCAAAAGAAAAAAAAAGAAGGAGACACTAAAAGCCCTTGACAGTGTGAGGAAGAGCCTGGGAGCAGTTCAAAACATTCCACAAGAACTCCTTCAAAGCTGATATTCCCTGGTTTTTGGACTGGACCCACACTAAGGCTGATCAGCTCTGCAGCACACGCTGCTTCAACCCCAAATATTTTACATCAATCTGTTTGTTAGACCACAAAAACACATTGGCATGTTGCCAGGATTGAAGAGCTCACTTAGAATTAGGGAGGAGGAATGAGTAGGGGGCAAAAAGAAGGGTAAAGGGAAATATTTACATGGAACACCAGATGAAACCAAGGTGAGTGGAACTACATTGATCTTTTTGAAGCCTCAGGTCCAGCAAAGCCCCAGAAGTCAGATCAGAGCTGGTTCAGGAGCAGTTGTGAACTGGCTGGGCCGAATCCTTCCAAACCTACCCCAAAGCCTGGTGTGTTCTTCACACAGGATTTTCATACCAGGTGCTCATTAAGAGCCCAAACCAAGCCCTGCTGCCCAGAAATCCTGACTGAAGGAGGGACCCAGTGAGCTCTGAGGGGAGCTGAGAGGCTGAGCCAGGCCAGGAGCAGGGGCAACACTCCTGAGCCTGGGACAAGGTTCCTTGTCCACAGCCAGTGCCAGGACAACCCCAGAGAACAAAGATTGCTTGGACCAAAACAAGCATTAGCAACCCCCCCCTTGCTATTCCCAGAATGATTCCCAAGTTATTTTCCACAGAGCCATGAAGTGGACACTTATTTGTCATCCCAATATGAAGTTGCTGCCTGTTGAGCCTGGAACACATGAAATGTGCTCCCAAGGACTTGGAAAAGAGGATTTTTCGGTGCCAAGCCCAGCCCTGCAGACCCTCCCAAAACACACCTCCTGTGATCCACAAACAAAGACACCAAAGCAAGGGAAAGGAGGAGCCAAACTCTTGCAAGGATCTGTTAATGTGTGGCAGCAGCAGACCCTGCACTCACCACGAAATGCCAACCTGAGAGATCCCACAGACCTGCAAAGCAATTTTAGGGAGCATTAAAGCTCCCTGGGAGCTGACAATCCAGGTAGGAGCCCTGCTAATGTAAAGCAGGGTGGGATTAGAGCTGCCAAAGTCTTGCTTAAAGGAAAAAACACCATTAGCAACGTACTTACAAAGCAAACTTGCTTCTGACAGGACAAATAAGGATCCCATGCAAGTGGCACCTTCCCTGCAGGTTCCCAGAGAGAGCAGGACGTTCAGAGGAGCTGCTGCCGGCCTGGATTGGATTGTTTGCTCATCCCTGTGCTCAGAGCAGCTCGGCCTCCCCAGCCACCCCCAGCTCAGCCAGCCCCAGCAGCCCCCCTGGCCTCCCACCCCACCCAGCCCTGCCCAGGGCTCCGCAGGAACAGCACCCTGCAGCCAGGACAGCCCCCAGGGAATGTCCAGCCTGGCTCTCCCTGCAGGGGATTACCCTGGTAAAGCCTTTCTGCTGCAGGAGATGCTAATCTTGGGAGGTCACCGGCCAGACCTCCAGCTAGAGGTTAAGTATCTTCAAAATTAACGAGTGTGCAGCCCTGAGAGGGCCCTGCCAGCCCCAGGGGGAGAGGGAGGCTGAAGAGCTTCCTTCCTACAGAGGAGCTCAGAGGGAATTTGCCCAGATCATGTTATTCCAGTATTTTCCAAGGATGCCAAGAGGCCTTGCTGGAACCACCACCCAAGAGTGACAGTTCCATCAGTGGGCAGAACAGGTCAGGGCAATAAATCCCTTCAATCCCAAAGGGAATCAGAGGCCCCACAGCCCACCCCCCTCACTCTGGGGGGTGTGGTGTCTGCTGCCTTGGAAGGGAGCTTCAGAATCAGGGAAGCCCACAGTGGTTGGAGCTGGACTTTAAGTCTGCCCTGGGCAGGGACACCTCCCACTGTCCCAGGGAGCTCCAACCTGGCCTTGGACACTCCCAGGGATCCAGGGGCAGCCACAGCTTCTCTGGGAAATCCATCCCAGCCCCTCCCAGCCAGGAATTCCTTCCCAATCTCCCATCTCTCCCTGCTCTCCAGCTGTGGGAAGCCATTCCCTGTGTCCTGTCCCTCCACATCCCACGGCCAAATTCCCCACAATGAGAAGCAAATTAAAATCCACCAGTGAGCTGGGTGGGAAAAAGAAGACCAGGAATCTCTTACAGGTCCCCAAGAAGCCAGAGGGCATTTCCGAGGGTGCTGACAGCTCCAGAAGGGGTTGGCTGCTTCCCTTCTGAAATTCCAGGCTGTTACATAACCTGGATGCTCAAAGAGCTCCGTGCCTACGACTGTCACAACCGGTCTCTCCAGACTCGGGAGATGCAAAGGCAGGAACTTCAAAGTTCAACACAAGGTTTGCCTTTTAAAAAAAATATCTGCCAGGAAAGAAAAAAACCCACCCTGCAGTTGGTACAGTTTCTTGTCCAGCTTTTTTTCCCCATGTTTATCCTTCCTTTTCTGCAGAAATTGCTTCGTCATCGGCTGAAAAACCACAGAGGTGCCCAGAGCTCACAGCTCCCACCCTCGGTGCTCCAAGCCCTGGTTGTTCTCCTGCTCCTGCTTCCTGCTGGGAATGTCAGGTGCTCTGGAAGGGAGCAATCCTCCAGCACACCTGGGATGTTACCACAGACACCACAGTGCCCAGGACTGTGGCCCAGGGCAGCTCCCAGCAGGAACCTCCTCGGACTCCAGGCCAGGCTCACACCCAACAGACTCCACATGTCTGAACAGCAATGGCTCCTAAAGCTCTAGTTTTAAACAAAATACTCTCCAAACACTTATTTCCACAAATCTATTGGGTTCCAGGAGAGCTGGAGAGGGACTGGGGACAAGGGCTGGGGGGACAGGACCCAGGGAATGGCTTCCCAGTGCCAGAGGGAGATTGGGAAGGAATTGCTGGCTGGGAGGGTGGGGAGGGACTGGGATGGATTTCCCAGAGAAGCTGTGGCTGCCCCTGGATCCCTGGGAGTGTCCAAGGGCAGGTTGGGATCCCTGGGACAGTGGGAGGTGTCCCTGCTTGGGCTTTTTGTTTGGTTTTTTTTTCCTCAACTGAGATTTTGCAGGGCCAAATTTTCCCATTTTATTTGAGGTTCTTCCCAGAGCCACAGGCCTTCTCCATGTCCTTGCCAGGGAATATTTCACTCCACAGCCAAAACCCCACAGACCTGTTCAACAGGCCCAGAGTGAGACAAAAGAACATCTGCATGAAACCCCAGAGCAGCAATGCCAAGACTGAGTCAGCTGAATGCCCTCCCCATTCCCTGGCCTTGGATCCAGCCTCAGCACTGAGGAGAAGGACACAGGCGGCCAGAGCTGCAGGGCAGGGAGCTCTGACACCCATGAACACTCAGGTCTGGAGTGAGGAGACAATGACCCCAAGAGTTTCCCTTGCCTTTCTGTCAATCCCCCCCTTGTGTTGCCGTAACATCCCACATTCCCTCCTGACTCCCAGGGCAGCCTGGGAGCAGCACAGAGGGAGAGGAAGGAACTCCAGGGAGTTTTTGGGAAGAGCAGCCCCCCTGTGTGGCAGGCAGGACAGTGTGTCCCTCCTGCTGTCAGCACACAGCAGTGACACTGCACTTTCCAGAGGAGCTGTGACCTGCAGCGCTGTCAGCCCTCATTCCCAGCAGGATAAAGCTATTCCCCCTGAAAGGGCTGCTGCCAAATTTAAACAGCTTCATCCTGATGCAGGGAATGCTCCAGTTCAAACACTCCAGTACAAGTTCTTCAGTGGGGCAGAGGATGGAGCAGCATCTCAGCCGTGGCTGCTGCACATGCTGGGGAGACTGACTGTGCTCCACATTAATCCAGGGTCAGGAAAAGTGCAGGATGCTTCAGAGCAGAGCCCTGGAGAAGAGCAGAGGCAGCAGAAAGGAACCAGCATAAGGGTTCATTCAGCAAAGGTCAGAGCTGAGCTTAAAGCTTTCAAACATGGATACACAGAGACAGGAGTTGCCACCCTGCAGGGCTGTGAGAGCCTGGGAGTTCAAGGAAAGCAGGTTTGGAAGCCCTTGTCCTTCAGGAGAAGGGAAGTAGTCTCTTGAACAGGGACACAAGTCTCCCTTGGACTTCTGGAAAGGTGGGAAAGGATAAGAAAACACCCTAGAGCCTGGACAAGCAATGTGGGAGTTTGGAAAACTCAAGGGCCTGGAGTGACAGGACAAGGGGGAATGGCTGTGCCAGGGGGCAGGGAGAGATAGGAACTTGGGAAGGAATTGCTGGCTGTGGGGGTGGGGAGGGACTGGGATGGATTTCCCAGAGAAGCTGTGGCTGCCCCTGGATCCCTGGGAGTGTCCAAGGGCAGGTTGGGATCCCTGGGACAGTGGGAGGTGTCCCTGCCCAGGGCAGGGGGTGGCACTGGATGGGCTTCAAGGTGCTTCCCAACCCAAACCATTCCAGCCCAGTGGGGTGCTGGGCCTGGACCCCAGGCACGTGGCAGGGGGCCTGGAGCTGCAGCCTGGACTGATGAGCCTGGGGGACCAGGTCACCACAAACTCAGAAGAGCAGCTGAAACACCACCTTTGGCCACTCTGCACCTGGGACTGGGGCTTGCAAAGCACCCCCTGCTCCCAGGAAATCCAACAGCCACAGAGTGGATTAAAAATACTCCCAAGGTATAAAAGGCCAGTAAACTTCTTCAAAGAAATATTCCCTGCCTCCAACTGATGATGGTTTGGTAACTCCTGCTCAGGAACTCCAACCTTTCCTAAGCTTTATCCTCCTGCACTGACACCAGAGCATACTGACCCCAACTATCCTGAGAAAGAAACCTGCAAATTCCTCCCCAGCTGAACACAAAGTGCTTCTGTAAGATCATTTCTTCTCGCCCCATGCCCACAGCAGACAGAACAACCCCTAACAGTTCTCTTTGTGCAAGTTGTTTGATCTCTGTGATGTCTCTTCAAGGCTCAGTGCAGACACCCCCCCTCCCATGTCCCCTGTCCTCCCTGTGCCCGTGTGACAGACACTGCCCAGCCAAGGCACTGGAGCAGCAACTGGAGCAGAACAAGAGCCTCCACCCCCACCCTCACCACTCCTTCCCTCCACTCATCTCCTGCAAACCCCGGAGCCTCTCCTGACACCCTCTGAGGGCTGGATTCTTGCTTTTCCATACAATCAGGAGAGAAGCAAAGCAGAGCAGAGCAGAGGAGCACTCACAGCCTGTGCTGGGTGACCAGGAGCTGAGGGTGTTCCTTGGCAAGTCAATATTTACTTGACAAGAACAAGGTCCATGCACCAGCAGATGGGAAGTGCTCAGGCTACTAATTGATCCACTAATAAGCTGTTTCTCCAGCTGAGGAGGGCACAGAAGTGCCTGAGCCTTCTCCCAACCCAGAGCATGGAAATGGCATTAAAACCCCCCTCCCTCAGAGCTCCCTGTTGTCCCCACCCCTCGTTGAACCCTGGGAGGCTGTTTGTCACTCCAAGATGCTCCTAACCAGTGTTTCAGCACTTGTGCCAGTATCTTTAATTAAATAAATTACAAATTAAATTAAATAAATTATCCCTAACCCGGTGTGGGGCTTGCCCTCTCCATTCCCTGGGATTATCCATCCCCACCCCATGAGCTCCAGGCAGGTGCTGGTAACTCTGCCCTGGATAAAATCAGACCAAAAAACCCTCTGAAGCAGGGTTATCAAATAATACAACCCAGCACTAAAGCAGCTCTGAACCCTGCAGACTTTTTTGCATAATTTTCTCCTCCACCTCCATTTAAGAGGTTTTTTCCAGCCTTCTCTAATATCTAATGAATTAGAAACCCTCTTCTTTTTGGCTCTGGCACTTCAGGACTTGTAAATCATTTCACACCATAATCTGAGGAGTTTTAAAATCTCTTGAGCTGCAAGTCCTAGCTTCCATTTTTATTAATTTCCTTTTTTTCCAGACTCTTTACAGCACTTGACAGAGCCACACTGGGAATGGCCCGTGACCTCCTGCCTATCCACACAAATCACTTCCCTCCATCAGTTTTTTAGCACTTCATCTTCCCAACAGATTTAACTCCTGAGATCCCTGACTGCCAAAGTAAATTTAAATTGATTCCTCTTTTCCCCCTCGAGCTCATTTGCAGAAAAATATCCCATTGTACCACATTTCTTGCTTTCCACCTTACCTCACCCAGCTCTCCCACAGAAAACCAGGCACCAGGGACAGCACCAGCTCCACGATTAACCCTTCCCCTGTTCCAAAACATCTGGGCTGTTTGTAGCCTGTGAGCCAACACTTCTCCCTAGGAGCTGTTGTGAGGAAGCCACTGCAAGGACTGGGGATGAATGATAAATATGCACTGAGTGTGGGAACTGAAAAAAATCCCTGTAATCCTGCCCCCCATTCCACCACACAGCACCAGTAATTCCAGCCTGGACTTGCTGCTGGGATTCAAAACATTTCCTTCCTCCTGACCCCCACACCTTGGCACTTTGCTTCACGTGGGATGGGGAGGAGCCAGCCCAAAGTGACAATATTTATTGTCACTCTTGAAGCACACAAAGACACACATCTCTATCTGTATATACCCCAAGTGCATCAGCAGGGGGGAAACCCCTCAATTCCACCCCTCCCAGTCTTTTTGGAGGTATAGCTTGAAAATATGTACATATTGAAAAGACATACATATTTTTTATTCTGCTGCATCCCAAATCCCATCTGTGGGTGCATGGACACACCAGTGCCATGTGCTTGTGCAGAATGAGATGGTGATAATGGAAATAAGGCTTAAAATAGACTGTTTCCCTTCAGCACCACAGCCCTGTGTGTTCAGCACTGAGGTTCCAGCCCATGTTCACACACATGGCCATGACCTACTTTTCTGCTTTCCCAAGGCAGAGGCACTGGGCTCACAGGAGGAACCAGGAGCAGGCAGGAGAAATCTCCCTGCACGTCTGTGGCAGAGTTTCATGGGCATTAATTCCAGATGTGTCAAACTAATGACATGAGGGACATCAAAGCATGAAGCCATTTGCATAATACTGGCAGAATCTACAATTCTATTGCTGTTTAATCAGGGAGCTTCTGCCTGGAGAAGGAGGAGGATGACAGCCTGCCCGTGCTCCTTGGAAATCCTTCTAATTTCCAGCCCTGCAAACCAGGGTTTCGAGGAATTCAGTAATTCCTCACTGAGGAGTCTCTGCAGTTTTGTGAAACAACCCCTGCCAAGACTGATCTCTCTCTGCAAAACTAAGCCTAAACCCCTTTATTCCCGTGGCCAAGCCTTGAGAGGTTGAACACTCGTGTGAGGGCAGCAGCTCAGCCCCCAGCCAGGCTGGGGTTCGGGTTAGGAGGGCAGAGCCCCCCTCCCTGCTCAGCCCCCTGCTCTGACCTTGAGCTGCCTCCCCTGGGTGGAGCTGCCAGCACAGGGGGGGCTCAGAGCTGACTGGGGTGGGTGTCTCCAGGTGCAGGGGGATGGGGGGCCCTCCCAGAGCTGCACTGGGCCCAGACTGGGCTGCTGGGCTGCTCTGCCCTCAGCAGAACCACCCCGGGGCACACAGAGCCTGGCCCGGCCCCGGGAGGCAGGGGAAGGTGTGAGGGGTCTGGGAGGCTCCAGAGGAGGTTTGGTGCAGCCTGGGCCTGCAGGGGGGGACTCCAATGGACACCAACAAGGGGAAGAATCCTCAATTCCACCCCAGCAAGGCCCTGGGGTTACGGCTAGAAATCCCAAACTGGAATTCACCACCAGGACTGAAGGTGCCCATTGAGACAGAACAGAACAGAACCCCAGAGGGGTTTGGGTGGAAGGGGCTGGAAGGACCATCCATCCCACCCCTGCCCTGGGCAGGGACACCTCCCACTGTCCCAGGGATCCCAACCTGCCCTTGGACACTCCCAGGGATCCAGGGGCAGCCACAGCTTCTCTGGGAAATCCATCCCAGTCCCTCCCCACCACCAGCAGGAAGAATTCCCTCCCAGCATTCCCATCTGAGTCTCCACTTGTCCAGCCTGAAGCCATTCCCTTTGTCCCATCTCTCCATCCCTTGTCCCAAGCCCCTCTCCAGCTCTCCTGGAGCCCTTCAGCCACTGCTGAACCTGCTCCTGCTCTGCTTAAGTCTCCAAATCACTGAGGTTTGATGTTGGAACAGCTCTTGGCAGCACCCTTGGCAGGACTGGAGATTGTACTGAGGCAGAAAAGCAGCATAGGACTCAGGAGGTAAAAGGCTGATGTGATCTCTGTGACCAGCTCTTCTAAAAATCAACATGAAAAACACAACTGGCAGCTGAAACCATTAATCTGCTCGTTTATTTATATTTTTTAAGTGGAATTATGGCCAGGTAAATCCAATCTTCCTCATCTCCCAGCTACTAAACTGGGCAAGTCTAATTTGGATCTCTCCATGGTTATCTGGTTCTCATTCATGTTGAATTTGAGACTAAGCTTTACTAGAACACAGTCCTGCACTGAACTACCTGAAACTTCCAGTGAGAAACACACAAATGTACATTTTGCTCTATTTTTTTTTTTTTTCCCCAAGCAGTGTCATTTTGGTTGTAAGACTGAGACCTGGAGTCCCTCAAACCTTGCAAAAACACATCAGTGGGACTTTGAGTGACAAGCTGTTTGCATCCTGGAGAAGAGCAGAGTGTTAACAGACGAGATGGAACATCCCAGATTTTCTAGACAGAGCTGAAAGCCAAGTATTTTTATCTGTAGCCAGGGGAAATGTTAGGGAAAGTGGAGACACAAGGAAATGACACAAAGGTAAATAAAGAGTTGGCTAAGTGACAAGTGGTGAGGCAATGTCAAAAGGGGAATTATCCTCCTGGAGGAACAGAACAATTTATTAGGGTGTGAAGATCAAGGAGCCAAAATAACTCTTGCTTAAGGTTCTTATTTTTAACCTTAGAAATCAAAAAGTCCTGATGAAATGAAGTCAAAAGATAAAGTCAGTGACTGGTCCTTGATGCCACCCAGGAAACATTCAGTGGCTGAGTATCAATGTTTGACAAAGTGAGACCAAGTCTGACATCATGAACTCACAGGACTTGTGCCACAAACAGGGAACTCAGAGAAACAGGGGCCGAGCTTCCTCATCAAACAGCCCGAGATTAATGTGTGAGAGGAAGAGCTGAGGGAGCCTGAGAGCCCAGGGGTGGCTGTGAGAGGATGGAGGCAGCTCCCATCAGCATCCCAGAGAAATGGCAAGGAGCAACGACTTGGGACTGGAAGATCCCACAGTCCAGGCTGTTCTGGGCTGGGAGGGACCATAAAGGTCACCCCGCTCCACCAGACCAGGGTGCTCCAGGGTCTGTTGGACACACACATGGCCAGAACAGGAATGTCTCAACGTGGGATGAGCTGCAACAACCCAGGGTCCTTTGAGGAATAACTGGGAGGGTGGATCCCACACTGGTTGCCAGCACCTGGTGTTGGGTTTCAGAGACTCTCTCACCTTGATCCAGCCAGCTCTGACCCCACCAGCACCATTCCACAGCTGAGCCCTTTAACAAACCACTCTGGTCGCCTCCCTCAGCAAGATTTGCTCAAAAACTTAATTTTAGATGACCTGGGTTTGGATTTCAGAGCATCACAGAATGCCAGGTTGGGAAGGACCTGCAGGACCATCTGCCCTGAGATTTGGGTTGTCCCTGTGCTCTAAGCTGTGGCTCTGCTCCCTCTGACATGGGAGAGGTGACAGTGTCACACCCCAACACTGCAACACAAGGATTATCCTGTTTCATAGCCACACTTTAGTATTAAAGAAGCAAAAGTATCTTTTTTTTAGAGGAAACATTCTTCACATCTCAGTGTTAAATTGGGCAAAACTTGTATTATCTGCCTGTATTGGAGGTAAAGACGAGATGCTGCTTCTCAGCCATCAGAAACACCCCTGGGTGATCCTTGGGGTCCCTTCCAACCCAGGATATTCCACAATTCCATGATTTCTGCCCTGTTGGCAGCTCTCCTTCTCCAGCCCCACGTCCCAACCTGGCACCACGATGAGGGATTTTAAAGCACAATGGGCTGTTCACCAATTAAGGCAGAATTTGTGGCACTGAATCAAGAGCCAGACACCTCCATCGCTCCTCCTCTGCCAAATCCCATTAGCAGGGAATGTCACACAGCCCTCACAGAGGGATGATGAGACCCATGACAGGGCTCTGCTGGCAAACACTGTCCCTTCCCAGGTCCTGATGCTCCCACTGCCAGTTCCTTCTTGGGAAGCAACAATTTTTAATGGTTGGCTCAGGGACCCTGAGTTCTGCTGCCAGCCTTCCCACCAACTCACCACATGGCAGCATCCTTAACTCCCGGTGCCTTTCCCTCCTGCATCTGATAAATCACCATCTACCATCAGAGGCTTGATCTGCACAGGTAAAAAAGGACTCCAGAAGAACAAAATGTTGGTTTTCAGTCCTACAGTCACCTCTGAAAAGGGGGGTCAGGCCTTGGCAGGGGCCTCAGGGAGGGGTTGGAGTGCCCATCCCTGGAGGAGTCCAAGGAAGGACTGGCTGTGGCACTCAGGGACAAGGTGGGGATGGGGCACAGGGGGGACTCTGTGACCTTGGAGGGCTTTCCCAACTTCAGTGATCCTGGGGTTCTGTGAAATCCACTGTGCTTCAGCTAAAAGGAGGAAGGTTAAGCACCAGAATAAGTTACACGACAAAACAAAATCAACATCCCTCCCAGATACGCTTTTTTTGGGTGATTTATGTTTTGTCCATGTCCTGGAGTCTCGTGTCACTTCTGTGCCAAGTCCTTCCATAGGAGCCTCCAGCACCAACTGTCTGCACAAACATCCCCAGCCCTTGGGAGCTGTTCACCCTGCAGTTTAGTGGGCACTGATGAGAGTCCACAGCTGGCTCAGAATCCTCCAGCAAACAGCTCACCCTGCCCTTCACCGCTGCTCAAGGGCAGGGACAGATGTGTGGGAAGAGCCTCTTCCAACACGACCCTGCCCTGAGCAGCTGCAGGTGAGGGGGGACCAGCCCCCACTGACCAAGGACAGCTTTTATCCATCCCCTGCAAAAAGGAGGAGCCAATACTCCAAAAAATAACCCAGCAGGGCATGCTGCACCTTCTCCAGGAGCAGGGTGAGCCTGGCTTGCAAAGGGAGAGGAGACTGCTCCGAGGGGAGCAGGCACAGCTCCCCGGGCTGGGAGAGGATGAGGAACCCGAGTGTCCCTCACACCTCCCTTCCAAGTTCTACAACCCAGAAAGCAGCAAAGCTTTCCTCTTCTGATGCTCATTCAGGGTAATTCAGGTAATTTTCATGCTATGCTTGACCAAAGCCTGAGGACTTGAGAAACATCCACTCTGCTGCAGGTGCACTCAGACTTTAATGTGTTGGAGCTGGCAAAGAGCTGCACAAATAGGACCAAACTAGCTGAACATCTTTAGAATTTCTTTGTTTTTCATGGAATCACCCAAGCAAGCCTAAGTGAGCTGGATTTGTTCAAAGCCATGTCCACAGAGAGCAGTTTTAGGGGGCTCAGGGAGGAGCCACGAGCAGCTTGCTCAGCATTTCATCCGAGTTCCCATTTGCTCAGACACTTAAAAGCTACACTTGCTGCAAGGTGTGGATTTGCTCTCACTCACAGCCAGCAAAGATCTCCTGAGCAGCCTCACCAGATACATTTCCTAACTATAAAATTTCCTTTCTCCCCCCCAAAAAAAAGTCAGATTAATCCAAGATTACCCCGGTTCCAATCCCACGGGAACGCCGTGGCACCAACAGCTGCAGCGCAGCTCCAAAAGATAAAATGCACAATATAATCAGCCTGACCCTATTTGCAGTGATGGGACTGAACTGGAAGAAGATTAAAGAGCTCAGGCCTCCGAGGGAGTTACAACCAGAGCCAGGATTAGGGAAGTTTTCTATCCCCAGGTTCATATTTAGCCCGTGTCACACGACCTCCCAAAGCCACCCCGGCACACGAGTCTTCCCCAATGTTTTGTAAGCAGGATAAAGCCTGCTAAATCCCCTTCCACCAGCAGAACCCCCAGGTCTGGAGCAGGAATCAAAGGTGGAAAAGGAAAGTTGGAAAGGGAGAGCCTGGGGAGGAGAGGAGAGGCCACACAAACCCACCTTCCCATCAGGTCCTGGTTCCGCGGGAGCTCCCGGTGGGAATCGGAGCCGGAGCTGCTCCAGGGATGGAGCAACTCTCCACCCCCAAGGACTGTGACCCAGCCCCTGCACAGTTCATTCCTGGCTGCTGTTTGCTGTCAGCTCAGTAGCTGATCCCTGGGGCTGGGCCACGCTCCCAACTCCAGGGCAAATATTTACCCAACTGATCAAAGTCAGGCATAAATCCTCGTTACGAGGCCAAATAATTAACCCCATCCAGCAAAAAGGTGATGATAAAGTGTTTAAACAAAGCTTAATTTTTGTGTCTTGTCAGTCCTGCTGTTTATTTTCCTCTGACAAACCTCTCGAGCACACATGGCACTGAAATTCCCTGTATTTAATCCCAAGGGTCACTGCAAAGACTCCATAGGAGCTACTGGAATAAGCAAGGGAAGAAACACGATGTTTAAAGCACTGGAGAGACGGGGGGGAAAATTCAGCCTCTTTTTAAGCTTCAGTTAAATTCCAGAGAGACAAATTAAAGGACAACGGGGCCATGTAAGTGTGGGTAACAGCACAGCTTTGGATGAGGAGCAGTGAGGGTGAAGAGTCCCCCTTGTTTGCAGCAACACCACTCAGTGTCTCTTCCACCTGCCTCAAAACTCCTGAAAACACCACGACTTTAAAAAGGCTGCCCCAGTGTCCAGGCATTCCCAGGATTAGGGAAACAGAAACATTCTGGTTCCACAGAAACCAAGTTGTGGAGTTGATTTTGTGCAAAGGCTGCTGAGCTCCAGGGATGGACAGAGAAAAGGGCTCCCACTTCCCCCATCAGGTCCCAGCCTGCACAGTCCTGCAGCACAGCCCCCCAGATCAGGGGGTTCACCTGCACCAAGAACACATTAAATTCCAGGTATAAGCTCCAAGGTTCATGGCTTCAATATTTTAAGCACCAGCTACTTGCTCAGGAAATTCAAGCCTTGTAAGACCCCATTAATTCACCAGCTGTCAGATCCCTGCTGGAACAACTCCTGAACACGCTGCAAAACCAAAAGGGTTTGTATTCCCATTTTTTAAACCTCACTAAGCCTCACTGTTAAGCTTTTAATAGACTTCAACATATGTATGACTTCATTGTAAGCTTTTTAATTTCCTATTCAACAAGTCAAGTCAGGAACATCCCACCTCTGAAGCAAAGTTTAGAAGCAGAAAGGGAAAAGCCAAAGAGCAGGTTGCTGGGAAAGCACCATTTGAGAAAGACACAGCCATGGCAACAGTATTTTCTAAATAAAAACAGATCCTCCTCCTCCTTGGAACCATCAGAGGAGCTTCCCAGCATTCCCAGAGCTGTACCAGCTCCAACACTCACTGTCCATCCACACAGCCTTTTGGGGACCCTTTCTGGGGACAGAGCAGCACTGGCTCCCTGAAAAACCTACATCCTCCTTCCCAACTCTTCCCTTCCTTAACCCACAGCTCCATTTCCCCACATCTGACACCCCCACGGCCCAAGATCACAGAATTCCAGGACGGTTTGGGATGGAAGGGACCTTAAGCACCCTCCAGTCCCACTCCTGCCAAGGGCTGGGACGCCTCCCACCATCCCAGGTTGCTCCAGGCCCCATCCAACCAATCCATTCCATACTGGTGCCCCCAGCCTGCAGGAGCTGTGGGGGCACAGTCCTGCTGTCCCCAAGGACACAGAGAATTCCACAGAGCATTTCCAGGGGAGCTGCCACGCTCCACTTTCTTCCCAAGAACAGAGCTCGTTACACAACAGCTTAAGCTGATTGGATGCAAACAAGACAAGGGCCCAGGAGAAAAGCTCCTTGAGGGTGGCAGTTAACATATGGATTTATGGCAGAGCCAGCTGAATTTTGGGATGGAATCAGCATTCCTGGTCAGACAGCCCAAAGTTCAGCTGATTGACACTCCCTTTACCTTGTGTAGAAGGAATCCTGGAATGGTTTGGGTGGGAAGGACCTTAAGGATCACGCAGTGCCACCCCTGCCCTGGGCAGGGACACCTCCCACTGTCCCAGGGATCCCAACCTGCCCTTGGACACTCCCAGGGATCCAGGGGCAGCCACAGCTTCTCTGGGAAATCCATCCCAGCCCCTCCCCACCCTCCCAGGGAAGAATTTCTTCAATCCCTAGTCCAGTTTTTTCCCCACTTCATTTCAGAGCTGTATCTCATTTAATAACCTGAAACGTCAACAGGGTGTCGTGTACTTTGTGTTAGAAGGGATGAATAAACATTTTATTAGATCCTTTTCCCTATTTATGATCAGTCATGTTTTGTTCTNAATATCCAAAGTCTGAACAGAAGGAAGGATTTAGAGAACTGGGAGCACGGATTCCCATTTTTCAGGCCATTTTCCCTCCCCGTGGTCAATGCACAACTCCATCACTTGCACACAGAATGTGACTCAGTGGATGAGCAGGGGGGGGATTCAAGGACTGGAAGCTCTTGAACACGACACTTTTAGCACAGATCTATTATTTCATCCCAAAGCTGCAGCAAGACACTGGGAGCACTCAGAGAACCATTGTCTGTGCCTCACAAACACCTTTCAGTGCACAAGAACTCAAGTGTCCCTCAGGTGCATCAAACCAGGCACTGCAAAGAGCCGTGATGATACATGTGTGTTGGAGTGGCAGATCTGAGCCCTGCAGATCTCCTGACTCACCAAATCCTCCATGACTTCATTCCACTGCACCAACAGCCCAGCCCTGGGTCTAACCCAGCGTGGCAGGGGCTCTTTTCAATGTACAAACAACAATTTACCTGATCTCAGAATCCCAGAATGGTGTAGGTGGGGAAGGGATGACCTTAAAGCTCATCTCATCCCACCCCTGCCCTGGGCAGGGACACCTCCCACTGTCCCAGGGGGCTCCAGCCTGGCCCTGGACACTCCCAGGGATGGGGCAGCCACAGCTTCCCTGGGACACCTGCCCTGTCACATATGTAAGCACTTCAACACCTGAAAGGATTCTTTAAGCTCTTGGAAGTGCTGGTTCATGGGTCTCATGATCTCATGAGCTGAGATTCCTGCAGCTGTAGGAACCCAGATCTCCAGCTGGAAGAGCACCAGGACCCCACAGGGATAACCCCTCATCCCCCCCACACCCTGCAGAGCCTGGGAGAAGCTGCAGATTCCCTGGAAAGGCTTTTGTCCCCCACCCAAGGTCCTCACCAAGGCCAGGAGCAGAGACACCTCTGGCTGTCACATCCCCCTTCCTCGAGACACCCAACTTCCCCTTCCCCATCCATCCTCAGCATAAAAATAACCACCCCAAGATCAGGGACACACAGAGACCCTCTGAGTCACCCCTGGCAGGGAACTCACCAAACCTGCTCAATTATTCACTTTGCTGCTGTTTTTAGCCATGGAAAGGGTGAACTCCCTGCTGGAGAACGTGGCTGGATGCAGCCCCTCCTGAGCAGCCAGAAACCTCCCCCTTCAGCACACAAAGTATAAAGGCCTCTGGAAATAAAAACTTGCACTGAGAGGGAAATACACAGCCAGGTGAAAGAGGACAAGCAGCTTTAATTACAAGAGTTTTAATTAAGAAAGCAAACCTGTCGTTGTCCTACTTACAAAATGCTGAACAGAATAAATGGATTTTTTAGGTGTTTTGTTGGGGTTTTTAACTTTGTGCACAGAAAGTCACCAGCAAAAGGGGGTTTGACAACCAGCAGCAAAGGCTGGACCTCAGCTGAGGTGGCAGCTAAACGTTCCCATTGGACACATCACCCCCTCAGGAACACTGAAGTGTGGATTCCCCCAGAGGTCATTTCTCCAGGAATCCTCACAAAATCAGGGATCTGAAGCCGTAAGAGCTGCACTGCCACAAGCTCTGGCCATTATTTCCTGGCTGATTTTAAATACCTTTAAGTGCAGCCTGGAAAGGAGCATCCACCTCACCCATCCCCAGCTCACATCTCACTCCAACCCCCTCTGGGAAGGAGTTTTCCCACACACACACACACAACCCTCCTGACCCCGACAACAAAATTATGTGGCTTATTGAAATAATACATTAAAATGGAAATTAAGGAAACTGATTCCTTAGAATCACAGACTCCCAAGGTGGTTCAGGTTGGAAGGGGCCTTAAAGCTCATCCCATCCCACCCCTGCCCAGGCAGGGACACCTCCCACTGTCCCAGGGGGCTCCCAGCCTGTTTGTGGTGGGAATTGCCCCAGCCCAGGTGCCCCCTGGCCCTTGTGGTTGTGGGAGCCCCTGGGGTTGGCACAGCCCCTCCCCAGCCTGCCCTGGGCCTTCTGGGTGCCCCATCCCATCCCTCAGTACCAAACTGGGCCAGGGGGGCTCAGTCCCACTCTCCATATCCCTGGACAGAGGGGCTGGACCGTCCTGGTCCCAGTGCAGACCCCTCAGGACCCCACGGGCCACTGGTCTGCACTGGGTCACTTCTGAGTGCGACCACCCAGCCCATTCCTTGCCCCCTGAGAGGCCCTTCCAGCAAATCCAGCTCAGAGACACAGACATTGTGTGGGACAGGGCCAAACACTTGGCACAACACCCTTGTCTTTGAGGGACGTGTTCCCAAACACCTGCCCTGGCAGTGAATGACTCCAGTTCCAGCCCTTTCCCTCGTGCAGAGGAGCAGTTAATGCTGCAGGCAGCAGCAGCCATGGACAGGGTCAGGGTTCCCAGCACAGAACAACTCTGGAGAGGCGGGTTTGAGACGTTTATTGGGGTGGTTTATTGGACAGCAGTTACAGCTTCAGTCATACAGAGCATTGGAACCACGGCTGCACAACCAGGGCTGACAACAGACAGTGTGTGAGCACCACAGGGTCAGCAGAGTGAAGAGAGGGTACTGTCCCCAGGGCCTGCAGAGAAGTGTGGGCAGCAGGGAATCTAAACAGAGCAACACTCCTGGGGGCTGCCTGGCTGAGGACAGACCCTGCACAAGCACACAGACACAGCCCTGCACACTCAGCCCCTGTGCTGAGTTAACAGAGAGAAAAAGGGACATTTTCTAGGAATGCAAATGATCCAAAACCCTGCATGGACACTCCACCATTCCCTCCCATCCCATCCAGCCCCCCAGGACAGGCACCTCATGTCCCTGCCCTGGGAGAAGCACAACCATGACTTGGCAGAGCTCTGGGTGAGTCCTGGAGGCAGCACCACCTCAGACACACAGACCCTCTGTCCACCCCAGGGAACCTCCTGGCACTTCAAATAAACAGGGATACAAATGGGGGGAGCAGAAATGAAGTGGGGGTGAAGTGGAAGGAATGCCCTGTTTGCAGCTCAGTGAGTGAAGCCTGGAGCAGCCCTGGGAATGCTCCAGCCTGTCCTGGGCCTGCTGAGCCCCATTCCACTGCCCACATCACTCCAATGGCTCCAGGTGCTCCACACTCCCCTCCAGACAAGGCTTAAGAGCATTATTGCATTTCAATAAAATATTCAGAAAACCTGAAACCTTCTATAATTCAACCTGAAAGTGTCTGACATTTACTATTTATCCTTCATTTCCAGGGCACAAAAGAGCTAAGCCCACTTAAGGCAATAGGTGAGAAAGGATGGCTGAGGAACCAAGTTTAAGTGATGCTGCCTTGCTCCAAAACCAAACACACTTACAAAAAAAAAAAAAGTTATGAAAAAGCCTTTAAAAATAAAGCCAAGAATACAATAATCTCCTTTTATGGCCACAGACACCAAAAATCCCCCAAGAGGAAAGCACAGCATGAAGGACTCAAGGATTGCCCTCCTGACCCTGGAGGTCTTTTCCAACCTAAATGACCCCATGAGCTGTGTGGTGGCTCAGCCAGGTCAGCCCATGGCACTGGGAAGGGAAGAGCCCAGTTTTGGGAGCTGGCAACTCCAGGCAACTGAGTCTCCCCAAAAACAACAACTCCCAACCTCAGAGGAGAAGCCACCAGTGGCACTTGTTGGGAAACTGGCACCTCGGGGATGTGCCAGCTCCTAATGAGGCCCTGAGAGGGGGTACAGCCACAGACTGGCACCAAAGGGGAGGAGAGTCCTGCTGCACATCTTGGAACAGGACAGTGAGTCACAGGGAGAAAAAAATAATAGATCCAGGCTGGAGGGGTCACTGATTGAGGGGGATCCTCCCAGCAAACCCCCTGGTGGCACTGACACAGCTGCTCACAGGAGTATCCACCCAAGGGCAGACACTCCACCCACAAACCAGGAGCAGAGCTAGGGCACAGCACTGGGGGCTGGCAGGGCACTCAGGGGGAGCATCATTTCTAGGCAAGTGAAGGGCTTGGTTTGCTTGTTTTGGGCAGCTTGGAGAATCAGGTCCAACCTTAGACTGCATTTGGGTTCAATAAATCCTATCAGGAGCTGTAGGCAAAGAACTTCACAACACAATTATCCTCACACAGAACGTCCCCTCACCTCCAAAATCCCAGGTTGAGCTTGTCTCAGGTAAAATCCTGTGTGCTCTGTCAAAATCATTTCATGCTTTCCCATTTTGTTTGCTCTGGTTTGTGTTTGGAAAGCTTTGCACCTCTGAGGAGACAGCAGGAACCCCCCTGAGCCCCCATAGCTCTGTTTTAGGTTAGAACAGGCCCCTTCCAGAAGGGTGTTGCTGGAAATTCCCAGGATTATTTCAGCACAGGTTTTACAATGTAGTCCTGTTGTTTCACCTCCTCACGGCAGGTGAAATTCCACCCGAAGCTGTCATTCCCCAAAGGAAGCCTGAGGTGTGAGGTTAAAGAAAAGGCAAATCCCTTTCTTACTTCCAAGGCTTTTGGGAAGGAGGGTGACAGCAAAGCCACGTCCTAAGGCAGGAATTTGGGCTTGGCTGTTTTCCTTCATACTCCCAGCTGATGGCAAGTGCTTAACCCCAGCCCTCAGAAACCAGAGGTGACCCACCTGTCCCTCAGGCTTCCCCTGATCTCTTTCTCAATAAGTGCTTTGGTCTGAAAACACCCCTTTTGAAGAGAGCAGCATTATTACAGACAAAAACCGCCTGTGAGAAGGTTTCAAAGCAGCAAGGAAAAAGGCAGGTACTCTAAGAGGCTGTGGTGAGTGTGGGGAGCAGGGGAAGGAGCTGCAGTCATGGTGGACCCATCCACTAGGGAAGCACAGCTTGGAATGTCCAACCTTCTGCTGTTCAGCACCCATGAAAACGGAGAGAAACTCAATTTAAAAGTGCAAATGGAGCCGTGGTTGTGATTTGAAAGCAGAATGGTGCAGTTCAGAGCCATCCTGGCTGCTTGTGCTTACACAAAGAGAGGAAGGTTTCCCAAGCACTGCAGAGCACAGGGACAGGAGGAGGAGGATGGAGCGCCGCCACCTTTGGCTTCTTCGGGGAGGCAAAGCAAGAGCTCTGTAAAATGCTGAAGATTTTAGAAGTATAATGGCAGGTAGAAAAGGACACTGGTCTTGTGTCAGTGGCAGCCCCAGTGTTAGGAGACAGTCTAGGCTTCTAGGAGGAGAAAATAGAAGAGAGGAGAAGAAGAAGGAGAGGGAAAAGGGGACGGGGAGAGGGGCAAGAAAGCGCAAGTGGTTAGTAAACATCAACATCCAGGTAGCACACACTGCACAACAAGCAACACTCCCTTAGTGCAGCCAGGACATTTGCCAAAAGCCATCAGAGACACGGGAATTTCGCCTTTGGGGCTCCCTGGAAATCGGGATTAGTGACAGACAGGGCTCAGCAGAGCTCAGGATGCTGCTTAAAGGCACAGCTTGCACTGAAAACAAAGCACTTGTGTGACCCAAGCCTGGATGAGAGAATTCCAAGCAGGCTGGCTGGAGGGGAAGGCCAGAGAAGGGAAGTATGGACATGGAGTCAGGATGCTTCCCTTGGGTACCTCTCCCCTGCCAGCAAGAGAAGGAGCAGCACCTTGGACAAGAGGCACCAGATTCAACCACGGGACCGTCCTCGAGGCATTCCTTACCACAAATTTGGTTGGTTTTTCATTTTTAAGCACAGGATTCCTTTGAACTCTAGGCAAATATCCTGCAATAAGGAGTTGCAAATCGAACATTACACATATTTTTTTTTGCTTTAAACCTGCTGCTGGGGTTTTACTAAGCCCTGCCTAAGGGATGACAAACCATGATTGATTTCCCTGGGCCTCTCCGGTTCCCTGAGCTCAGAACACTGCCCCAACCACTCTATTTATCCTTATAAGGAAGCACAGGATTAACAGGGAGAGTTTCAGTCCCTGTGCTGAGCACCCAAAGCCACATGCAGCTCTCAAATTCCCCCAAAACAAACCCCCACAAGCCAAACCCCAACGGTCACGTAAATCCCAGCCCTGCCAAGAACTGAACCCTGAGGAGCCACTGCCTCCCTTCCTGCACATCCCTGCACTGCCACAGTAAAAACAATTCAACATTTCTTTCTAGAGGGTTTGCCCCTGAGTTGCAGGAGTTTGGGATTCCTGCCATGTGCTGCATTAAGGGATTTCAGAGCAGGGCATTGGTTGGAGGCACCACAGGCTGCCAAGATTTCGGTCCTGACTAATTCCAAGCCCTGCAGACACACCCCACAAATAGATAATGTTTCATGTCATAAACCTGTGGCAAGTCATCACCTTGTTTTATCTGATTAGCGAAAAGAAGTGCAGCAAAGCTGCCTGAGCTGCAGCCTGGAGAGACCCATGTGTGTTCTCAAAGAGCTTCAGCACCCTGGGAGTCTGCCTCCCCATGCCACTTCAACCCAACTCTGCTTTTGCAGCTCTCTCTGGAGCTTTGAGCACTGGCTTTTGTAGCAAGAGGCTGATTTCCTGGAGCCTCCCCTTCCTGAGCCCTCTGTCCCTGCTCCATTTCCCACCTGTGCACTGGGCTCACCCCCCCCAGGGGTCATTCCAGCCCTCAGACAGAGCCCAGGGAAGGGATCCAGCTGAGCACAAACCAGCCCAGCTCCGAGGTGGCTGAGGGCCAGGGGCTCCAGGCTTTGGGCAGCACCACCTGGTCCAGGGGCTCCTCAGCTGGGAGAATCCCAATGGAAATTCAGCATTTCCCCCTGTCTCCAATGGATAACCAGGGAGATCTCAATATTCCACCAAGGAGGGGGGAAGGGAAAGAGGCAGTGAAGGAATTGTGTCATGCAAAGCCTCTGTTATTCTGGAAAACCTCATTAATTGGATGCCCACGACTCCTCATCCCCTGATGTGCTGCTCCCACCACTTTGAAGTCTCTTTCAGACAGATTTTTACAAGAGGAAGAAAGATCCAACTCTGCCCCACAAAGGGGGGGAAGTATTAATAAATTAAAAAGCTTCAGACACATGAAAGTATCTTTGATCAAAGTTGTTAACATTTAGTGTGTGAAGAGTTAAACCCTCACAAAGCAAGAGGGAAGCAAACAGGATTTTTTAAACACAAGTCAGAAGTTCAATAAACCCCCCCCGATGCATTAAATTAGCCAGAACTGTAGTATCATATATCTGATTTTATTTCTATCTCTTTTTAGCTGTGAGTATTAAAAAAGAGGGAGGAAGTACCCTCAGGAAGGTTCAGAAGTGTTCCTACCTTCAGTTTAAATGGTAAAAGATGCACAACTTCCTTCAGGCTGGATTTAGGATGGCAAGTCAAGCACAAAGCTCCATTTTTATATTCCCATTCTCAGTAAGGACATGAAACTCACTCACACTCTAAATCAAACCCTAATATTCCAAAGAGGATTATAGCAAAGAGGTAATTTAATTCATTCCCACCTCCTACACATTCATCATTATTTCCTGATTACTTTCTTTTTTCCTTGGGGCCACACCTATGGGTTAGGAGGGATGGTAACACTGAGAGATCCAAACAATCTTAACAATGATCTGCCCTAAAGATGAGCTGGACTTCATCAAAGGGAGCCCAAATAAACACTTCTTACCAATGCCAGGATGACAACTGACTTTGGAATATTTTATCCTCAAGACAAGAGAGGTCCCACAGTCAAAGTCCTCACCACAGAAGGAAAGATCAATTATTCTCCAGGTTCCTCACAACTCTGGGATATTGGTCCCCTAAAATCACGAGTGTCTTGCAGACAAAAGCATCCCAGTGCTACAGAAAAAGGTCCAGAAGGCCTTGATGTCACCCAGGCCAAGCTGAAGGAGCTGTGGGAGTTGTCCTACAAAGGGCAGCCTGGGGTGGGAGGGGAAGCTGCAGGGTCATGGCAGGGAATAAAAACTGCACCAGAGGATGTGGAAAATCATCCCTGTCGGTCTCCCAGGGCACAGCCACAGGCCAGGGCAGAGCTCAGCTCTGGGTATTATGGACTCACTGGGAACCACGTTGCCCACTGCCCTGGATCAGTGCCCTGCCTGAGACAGAGACCAAGGACAACCCACCACCCCTCAGAAGGAGGCCTTACCCTCCACACAGAATGCAGCCCTACTGCATCATAAATTCCTTGGAAACACCATTACACCAAAACCAGCCCCCTGGGAGGAATTAGAAGATGCATTTGTGCATTTTTGCTGCTGCCATGGCAAACAGAGGAGGTGCTGTGTCCCCCTGGGCACAGACATGTACCTGTGTGGTGATCTGCCAGCCCGTGGTCACCGTTCTCCACCACCGGGGGCCCAGAAGCTGAAGAATCTGCAAGAAATCAAAGGAACTGTTAACACTGGAGGAAGTCAATCCAGAACCCACAAAGGACTCTGTGAGAACCAACCTGGAGTGTTATCACAGAATGGATTGAGTTGGAAGGGATCTAAGGATCATCCAGTGCCACCCCCTGCCCTGGGCAGGGACATCTCCCACATCCCAGGGGGCTCCAGCCTGGCCTGGGACACTCCCAGGGATCCAGGGGCAGCCACAGCTTCTCTGGGAACTCCATCCCAGTTCCCCCCTACCCTCACAGCCAGGAATTCCTCCCCAATATCTCATCTAAATTTAGCTCTTTCATCTTAAAAACACTTCCCCTTGTCCTGCCACTCCAGGCCCTTGTAAAGAGTCCCTCTCCTTCTCACAGACAAGGTTTGGGGTTTGCCCCCCAAATTAGCCTGGAAATGTTAAGGCAGACACATGGCACAGAGCCAGTGTAACTTCCAAGCCAAAGGAAGAACTCTTCAATCCCAGAAAATGTAAACCCATGGAGGAGACTCGAGGTGTAACAACCAGAAGTTTCTCTGCCCCGTCCCTGGGAGTGTCCAAGGGCAGGTTGGAGTCCCCTGGTTCAGTGGGAGGTGTCCCTGCCCAGGGCAGGGGGTGGGATGGGATGAGTTTTCAGGTTCCCTTCCAGCCCAATCCCCCTGGGATTCTGTGACCTTCTGACACTGAGCAGTTTTAGTTCAGCAGCACAAGCTCCCCCAGCTCAGCTCCCCAGGCCATCAGTTCTGCTTACGGTGAAGGAACACTCAGGCAGTGGCTTAAAAAGTCCTGTAAATAAATAATGAACCTAGACACACATTCAGTCACCTGGAGCTGCTGCTGCCCCTTCCCTGAGCTCCTGTTTTATAACAAAGCCACAACATCAGTGTCCTTCAGACAAAGCACTTCAGGGCCTAATCCAACCCTCAAGGCAGCACAAGGAAAAGTCTTTCCAGCTACATCAGTGGCTCATCTTGGTGTTTCATGAAAACTCTACATGAACTTGCCAGTTTATAGAAAAACATACACCTACACCCTCCTGAAGGAGCTGAAAATACTGCAGGGATCCCTGGACCTGTTTCTCAGCAGTTCCACACACCAGCTCCTGCTGCTGCCAGGCCTGCCAAGGTCTGGTGTCTACTGCAACCGTGGGATGGTCTGAACTAGTGACTGGGAGAAGCTCTGGCAGTCCCTGAACTCCCTAAGCAGTGCAGGCAAGGAGGGATCAGGTTCATGGGGGGCTAGACAACACTGAGACACCACTGCCAAAGGAGGAACTGGGTCTTGCCATGAGCTCTCCAAGGAATTACACCCAAGAGATGAACCTTCCAGGCAACAGGGAAGGGAGCTCAGCACAGGGACAAGAGTTGAAGGTTTTCCTGGAATCACAGAATCTCCTGAGCGGGAGGGAACCCACAAGGATCATCAAAGTCCAACTTCTGGCCCTGCATGGGACACTCCAAGAATCCCACCAGGACCACATGCTGCCTCCACACCCTTACACCTTCCACAGGCAATACAGCTGCTGCAATGCTTCCCAGTCTGGTACTGATGACTTGGACATCAGGAGGAATTTCTCCATGGAAAGGGAGGGTTGGAGTGCCCAGCCCTGGAGGTGTCCAAGGAAGGACTGGCCCTGGCACTCAGGGACAAGGTGGGGACGGGGCACAGGAAGGACTCTGTGACCTTGGAGGGCTTTTCCAGCCTAAATGATTCTGGAATTCTGATGCCACCATCATTATTGATGCATTGACCACAAATCTGGCTGAACACCTCTGGGAGTGTCTGTGCACACTGCGAGCACTTACTGCAAGTCACAAAGTGTGTGAGACTCTAAGACTGGTCTGGAAGGAGTTTGTGTGCACCTGGCCCTGCACAAGGCCCACTCAGGGCTGTCTCAGGTGGCAACTCAGGGATTTCAGCTCCTGAGAAAACAAACACTTCACACATAGAAAGGTTTCACGTGGAGACTGACCTCCAGGCACAGAGTGATCCCAACCAACCCCTTGCTATAAAACTGAAAAGGCAGGACACCTCACCCTGCCCTACCAAGGGCTCTGCAAACTGCAAACAAGGAAACCCTACCAAAACATCAGTCAAGCTGCCCAAACCCTGTGGGAGATGGAAACAGGGGCAGCCCAGAGCCAGCTGCGTTCCACAGGTTCCACAGAACAGGATGAGCAGGACATGGCTCTGCTGGACCAAACTCTTCATCAGGAAAGAGCTAAAGGAGATTTTGGGCTCAAAAACAGGTTTCCAAAGGAGCAGAAATGCCATGTCTCTCTTTGGGAAGGATGGAGAACAGGTAAAATGGTTTCCTTTGCAGTTTCTGATTTTTTGGAAGACAAGCTTCCAGAAAAATCAGGTCAAATCAAACCAACTCCAGGCATCAGGAGCAGTTGTTATTTTTGTGTCTCTGAAGGTCAATGCCTTTGGAGCAAATCAATGTGACTTGAGTTTGCTACAGAACAAGTGTAAAGAACCCAGAACCTTCCCAGGGCCAGCTCTCCTCCCCTCATATTCTAAATTGCATAAAAGCAAAAGCATGTCAAGATGTTGTAACGACCTAATCCCCATCAGAATCACAAGATAGTATTTGCATCTGGCTCGTGGATCAAAGGATTGTTTTTATATAAACAAATTTAAGGCAGCATTTGCTAAACCCATAATCTGGAGCAAATGGGCAGTGCCAATGTAAGCCCTAAGCCCCAGCAGTGGCTGGGCAGGGCCCACATGGACACACCAGAGGGGCAGGGATGGCACCCTGAGGGCAAAGAGAGCCCTGGGCAGGCCAGGGGGGCTGGGAGCTGCTGGGCAGGAGCCATTCCACAGGTCTGACCACCCCATCACACCTTGGTGTGAACAGACTTGCTAAGCAGTGACAGAGAGACATGAATGGAAATGCTGAGCAACAGAGTCCAAACAAGCTGGTAACTCTCAAACAAGGAGCTTCAACTATTTCAATTTACACATTTAAATGTTCTGTCTCAAAATCACCTGCAGAGCTGCTCCAGCCCTGGGAACAACAGCAGGAGCCCCTGGAGCTGCTGCAGAGTCCAGAGGAGCCCCAGAGATGCTCCAGGGCTGGAGCCCCTCTGCTCTGGAGCCAGGCTGGGAGAGCTGGGAATGTTCCCCCGGAGAAGGGAAGGATCCAGGCAGAGCTTGGAGCCCCTGGCAGAGCCTGAAGGGGTTCCAGGAGAGCTGGAGAGGGACTGGGGACAAGGGCTGGGGGGACAGGACCCAGGGAATGGCTTCCCAGTGCCAGAGGGAGATTGGGAAGGAATTGCTGGCTGGGAGGGTGGGGAGGGACTGGGATGGATTTCCCAGAGAAGCTGTGGCTTCCCCTGGATCCCTGGGAGTGTCCAAGGGCAGGTTGGGATCCCTGGGACAGTGGGAGGTGTCCCTGCCCAGGGCAGGGCAGGAATGGATGATCCTTAAGGTCCCTTCCAACCCAAATCATTCTGGGATTCTATGATTTAAGAACTTTTGGGCAGGAATGGGACAGACCTTTAAAGGGAGAAAGATAAATGCATCATCTGAGATAAAAATGCAAATCTCATCGTTTGCAGATTTTCTTTCAATCCCTCTGAAACTCTGGGATTTATGGAACATTCTCCTCATCTCCACTTTCAGATGTGACAAAGTGTCCAAACTTCCTTTTGCAAAAGCAAAGCCTGCTGCAAGGAGGGCACTAATTCCTCATGTGGAAAGGGAGGGAAAAGGGAAAGGAAACGTGGTTTGGCCTCTGGTTTCAGGCTCTGGCGCTGTTTCCATGGCAGGGGAGGGTGGGCAGCACTGTCCACAGCACCAGCAGAGCCATCTCGTGGTGACACATCTGCCTGAACAGCCCCAGAGCCTCTGCCCAGGTTTGGTAAATTAAAACAAGTTCATCACTTGGAGCTGCTCAGGGTTTGTGTCCTGCCATGGATCAACCCCACAGAGCAACGAGATTTGGGGAAAAAACAAACCTTGTGGGACCAGAACAGCTCAAGAATGGAAATAAAATAAATAAGGTAATATTAACAATGAAAAGGAAAGAGAAGAATTGCTCATCCTGGAGCAGAGGGGGCTCAGGGGGCCCCTGGGATTCTCTGCAATCCCTGCCAGGAGGGAGGCGCCGGGGGAGGGGGTCGGGCTCTGCTCCCAGGGAACAAGGGCCAGGAGGAGAGGGAACGGCCTCAGGCTGGGCCAGGGAATGGTGAGGTTGGATTTTAGGGACAATTCCTACTGGAAAGGGCTGCCCCCATCCCTGGAGGGATTTCAGATCCCTGTGGATGTGGCACTTGGGGACACGGTCAGGGGTGGCCTTGGCAGGGCTGAGAAGGGTTGGACTCCATCGTCTCAGAGGGATTTTCCAACCTCCACAATTTCATGGCTGAGTGAGACCCCAGACAAGGCAGTGATGCCCAGTGCCAGCCTGTGGCTGAGTCCTTCCAGCTCCTGTGCTGTGGAAACCCCTCTGTCCAGCTGGGATCAGCTCTCCTGGCCATCCCACCTCCCTGCAGAACCTGGGAAACTGAGAAGTCCTTGATCCACAGTGGGCAGGACTGAGAAACCACCAGCATGCTATCAGGGTTATTCTCATCTTATATTCCAAACACCAAGGAGAAAATTAACTCTATCCCAGCCCATATCAGGACACTTCCCTTCAAAACAACTGAATTCAAGGTTAAAACTCAGAGTCTGTGAATGGAGGGAGTGCAAAATGAAAAACACAGAGTTACTGAGCACGAGGCCATGAACTGCTGGCACAGACCTGGCTTTGGACACAATTCCTCACCAAGAACAAGCTTTTCAGGGACAATCCTGGTCCCACTTCAACTCAACCATTGCACAGGAGCTGTGCTGTGTGTTACTAAAGCCCAGTGTCTTCCTTTCCCTTGAAACTTGCCCCCTCTCACACTCAAGTATCCCATCCCACTGGAACTGCTGCTGCAGCCTCCAGGGTTTCCCTGGGAGCTGCACAGTGCCCTGGAGTCCTGGAGCCTTGGGGTTGCTCAAGAAGGGCAGCAGCAAACAGGCAGCACATGCCCCAAGTGGCCCTCTGGTTACATAAGGCCCCACAAGGTCACAAGAGGATTATCCCAGAATTTGCCAAATTACTTTGTCCAGCCAGGTTTGAGGAAGAGTAAACCCCTTTCTCACTGAGCTACGCCTTGCTGTCATTAAAGCTTTATTCCAGGACAGATTTGGAGGTGACCACACCACTGCCCATCACAACCCCTGCTCTTCTCCACCTGCCTGTGCCCATCCAGCTCCACAACGGGGCCCAGCTGAATGTTAAACTCACCTAAACTGGCTCCTGGGTTTAGGAAAACGGTGAAAGAAACCCCTTGAGCAGAGCTGGAGCAGCTAGAGCCTGACAGGAGGGATGATTAAAGCCCTTCTGGCTGGGCAAAGCCAATGTCAGGAGCACAGACTGTGCTGTCAGTGCCTTTGAACATCAATAAATTAACAAGCCCAGGCTGAGGAGCCTGAGCTGTGCAGGCTGCTCATTCCCCAGCAGCACAGGGTGTCTGGAGCCAGGGACGTGGAGCTCACACAACCCTGCCCAAACACTTGCTGCTGCCTCAAGCACAGCACCCTGTAACATCCCAGGGCTCCTTTACTCTGTTGCCTCCATAAATAAAGCACATCCAGCTTTACTGGATTTTGAAACAATTATAATCATTGAACAAACTCATGCAAGGACCAGATATCCTCCTCAAAACCAGGTAAGACAAATTAAGACATCCCAGGATCAAAGTCTAGGACTGGCCTGTAACAAACTGACCCTGTTCCAGGCTGCAGAGCTCCAGTCCTTCCCCTCCTGGAACAGGGTGGGAAAGCTGAAAAGTTCCACTCCAGGCAAGTTCTCCAGCTCCTTCAGTTTAGGGTCTTGTTTGCATCTTGCCAAAGATTTAGATAAAGCTCAGAACTGTTCTCCAGCCATCCCAAAAAAGGGAATCACAAATGCCCAAAGCAGGAATAAGAAATTGCATCCCCCCCCTTGACACGTAGGAGGGAAACAAGTTCTGCTGAAGCAGCCCCAGGACTGGTTGTGCAGCCAGGGGAGGGGAGGGGGATAGGAAAGCCAAGAGACCTCAAATCCCAGAATCATCTGGGTTGGAAAAGCTCTCCAAGGTCACAGTCCAAGCTGTTCCTGATGCCCAGGGCCAGCTCTTCCCTGGACACTCCAGGGATGGGGATCCAGCCCCTGTCAAGGCCTGACCCCCTTTCCAGGCACAAATTCCTCCTGAAATTCTGTATTTGTGCCTGAGCTCTGCACACAGGACCCAGCAGCTCCCTCATGGCACAGCTCAGAGAGTTTTAATCACCAAGCAAACCCAAAAGGCCTCGTTATCTCATCATGTGCAAAGTGTTAACAAGTCTTCATATTCTCCTGTTGTGCCCACTTACACATTATATCAATTATGTATTTATATAAATTATATATCTGTGACAAAAATGTGTTAAATATAGATACTGTAGAAATTATATCTTTATATACTATAATATCTATTAGATGAAATATAATTGAATACAAGAATACACATCTGAACTGCCCAAAACTCCAAGTTTTACAATCTGCTTCCTCACTTCCATCTTTCTACTCACTTGTTACCATTCAAAGTTGCATTTCCTGTATTACAAGGCATCTGATACAGCTCTGAACAATAAACATAAATGCCTTAAACAGACCAGAATTCCCTCTTTTTGTAGTCCTGGAGCTTCTATTTATTCTGAGGAATCACATCTCACTTTTCTCAGCACTGAGGAGCAGCAGGATTAAAGCAAACAAAAGAAGGAATAACTCCTTCTGCAAGGCAGCAAGAAATCCAAGTAAAGTAACCTCGGATCAGAGACAGGATTTGGCTGTTCCACAGCAGAGTGTGAAGCTCCCAAACGGGTGATGGAGATTCCCACCTGCAGCAGCTCCACACCCCCCTTTCCCCCTTGGATTTGCCATCCAAGGTGGCACCTTGCACAGCTCTCATATCTTGGGAAATGGTGTTTGTGATGTACAAAATCTGGGCAGTGCTTTTTCTGACAATCCCCAGGACAACCCAACCCCAAAATAATCATATTTGAATAATATTTGATAACAATGTAATAATATTGTATCCCAGCATCACCTGTGGCCCAGCACTGGGAGCTTATTTGACAGGCTGAGGGACTGAAGAGCAGAGCAGCAACAAAGAGGATTTGAACTCAGTCTTTGCTCTTAAAATAAACTGAGGCTAAGCCCAGGCCGAGCTGGAGCCCAGTTCCAGCCCCAGCACGGGGAGTAGAGTGCTGTGCTGGCTGCCCTGAGGCAGCTCCTGCCCTGCAGCTCGGGGCACTTACGTTCCACCTGAATCCCGTCCGCGTGGCCTTTGCCTTTGGGCTCCTGGCTCCCAGGCTTGGCTTCCTCGTCGTCATCCAGCAGGGGAACATAGTCTGTCTTATCTACCGTTTCTCCCACCACGTCCTCGAATTTCTCGGCCTCCAGCGTGGCGATGAAGTCCCTTTTCACCTCCTCCTCCACCTCGTGCGGCGGCTCCGTCAGAGCGTCCGCCAGGCTCAGGCTGTGATCCAGCTCGGCCATCTCAGCACCTCGGCGACCTGGGGAGCCAGGGGGGAAGGAAAAGGAACAAACAGCTCAGTGACACACCCGGGCACTTCACTCAGAGCTTGGGGGTGACCACTGTGGGCCTCTGCACGGGGGGAAATGTTTGCTTTGGTGCTCGCAGGAAGGAACCGCGGGATCCCCTCAACCAGGGCTTAGCTCGTGGATTTTACCTTTCTGGGGGTTTCCACCAGAACCTTCAACAAAAAAAATGTAAAAACACCACCCTCCCCCCAGTACCTGGGCAGAATAAACATGGTGTGACATTGATTTGTGTCCTGCCCAGGACCCCAGAGTTAATTACACACCCTCGGCAGCAAAAGATAAATGACGCAAGAGAATTTAGTTCTGGGCTGACTCCACCCAGCCTCCCCTATGGAGATTAGGATTTCCATAATCCCTGATGTATATATACTGCAGTGAGGCTTCTGATCCCCTTGAGAGGGTCCTGCAGCATGTTTATGTCCTCAGCAAACCTCTCTAATGCCAACAAACCCCCTCCAGCCCTGGGATTTGGGCTGGAAAGCGACATTTTAATAATGTTTACATGAAGAAACGCAGCAAAGAGCTCATGTAGGCTTTACATCCACAGCTATGAATTGGAAATGAAGGAGAAACAATCACCATTTCTCTCTCCCTCCCTGATTTGTATCTCTGTCTTCAATTTAATTCCCAGCACACAACAGGAAATGCACCTGAAGTGACTCATCTCAGACCTCCAGGTTGGCACAACACACCCCCAGAACCACGAGTGGATTTCCTCACATCTCATCCTTTTGAAGTCACTCCTGGGAACAACAGCCAACAAGAACTGCTGGGAATCCAAGGAGAGCTGTCTGAGGAGCGAAGCCAGCAGCCCTGAGTGAGAGAGGGCTCATCTGGCCACGTTCTGTCACAGCAAAGGGATCAGCAGCTCCAGCTGCAGGAACTGTCTGCTGCACACTGGGGAAGCCCAAACCAGAAAGGGCCACCAGCACCCAAACTGGGGTGGTCACAGCTCCTGCTACAAGAACTGCCTTGAATTGTGGTCGACATTTGGAAGCACAAAGTGATTTGATGCTGATTTGATGCACAGCCTGGGCAGAACTCCCCCTGGAAGGATGTTCTCCCCCTTAGGAGTCCAATGAGCCAAGGCAGCAGTGCCTGGTTGAGAATCATAAGGGAACAAGAACATGGAAGTGAAGTTTAGAGCTCCAACAACAAATTCATCCAAACAAAAAAGACACAAAGGAGCTTAATTCAAAGTGATTCAGCATTTTACAGCCAATTGTCACTATACTGGACAAGAACAATCAAACCTTGTTAGAATCCCAGAATGATTTGGGTTGGAAGGGACCTTAAGAATCATCCATCCCACCCTTGCCATGGGCAGGGACACCTCCCACTGTCCCAGGGATCCCAACCTGCCCTTGGACACTGCCAGGGATCCAGGGGAAGCCACAGCTTCTCTGGGAAATCCATCCCAGTCCCTCCCCACCCTCCCAGCCAGCAATTCCTTCCCAATCTCCCTCTGGCACTGGGAAGCCATTCCCTGGGTCCTGTCCCCCCAGCCCTTGTCCCCAGTCCCTCTCCAGCTCTCCTGGAGCCCCTTCAGGCTCTGCCAGGGGCTCCAAGCTCTCCCTGGATCCTTCCGTTCTCCAGGGGAACATTCCCAGCTCTCCCAGCCTGGCTCCAGCCTCCCTTTGGGAGGCTCTGGAACTGAGGACACAGAACTGGAGCTGTCCCAAGGCCCAGCCCCACGCCCAGGGGAACACAAGGGACACTTGTGTGCTGGGGAAGGAGGGGTGGCCCAAGTGGCCACTGTGCAGCAGCCCAGGGTCACTGACTTCCAGGGGATGGCAGAACACAGCCCCTCTTGTTCCCCCATAACAAAGGCTCCTACTCCTTGAACTCCAGGACATTCTCTGTCAGCATTACAGGACCACTGGCAAATACCTACAGCTCCAGCCTCTCCCCTCCTTCACATTCCTGGGGGACAGTGGGGTCCCACTGACACTGGGGCTTCTGTGATGCCAGGCAAGTGCATTATGGAAACTAATTCAGTTCCAACCCTTCTGTTCTGGGAACAATAAAAGGTCAGGCTCGCAGCCAGAGCACACTCCAGGCAGCAACTGCACAGTTTGTTGGTTTAGATAAAGGCCCTGAATGGCCACTTGGAAACCCAGAGGTGAAAGGTTTGGAGCTCTTGACCCTCCCTGTGGGGGCACAGCTGAGTGAATTATGGTCAGGAACAAAAGCCATTTTTATCTAAAGTTGAGAGAGTCTTATCAAAAAAAGGCTTGGTCAGAATTCTTGACTATTTTCAAGACAAACCATTGTCCAGATGTGCCACAACTGGCCACATTTCCCAGCAGGAGCTGCTTCCCTCGCTCCATGTGAATGGGGTGAGGGAAACTGTTAGGAATTCTTAAACCCAGATCCAGGCCATCATCCAACATGTAACACTCACCACAAGCAAGTGCTGGACTCACATCAGGCATTTTTGGGTGCACATGAACGTGGCAGCACAAATACATGGCATTTTGGGGGGGTTGTGGCATTAATGTTGCTATCTCAGCCCTCCACAGGAATTAGGGCACTGAAGTGATCCACTTTCTGAGGGAAAATAATAATGAGGTTATGCTGCCTTAGCAGCAGGACATTTCCTTGCCCATATTTAGCTAAGTAGGGAACACAGAAACTATGTATAAAAATAAATCAGTGTCACTACGAAAATCCAATCTGCATTTTTGCTGTGTCAGACACACAGAAGCTCCTGGTACCAACTGCCCCCCCAAAGGCTGCAGGAATCCCCCCTGGGAACCTCTCCCTTTCCACCCCTGCTGTCAGAGCAGCCAAACTCCACCAATTCCCACACTCCCAGGGCTTGTAGAGTCAACAAAGACAAAAAGAAAATGAGGTTCTGGCCCAGATTCTGCCCAAGGGTGGAAAGCAAACCCTGGAGCATGTTCATGTGCTGAGAGCTGAGGGGGACAGGGGCTTCCTGCACCAAGGTGAGTGTCTGCTGCAGGGGAAGGTGTGGAAGGAGCAGCCCATGGCAACACCAACCCCACAGCTGGAGCCAAGGAAGAGTTTTCCTGCAGCTGGACAGTCCAGGATCTCTGCATCCCACAGCAAAGAGATGGTGTTAATTTGCACGTTCTGTTGCTACAAAAGGGTTCTCTGATCTCCCCATGTTCCAGGCCCAGCTGACCTGTTACACCAGGGTTGGCCCCATCTGTTCCTTTTCATCCTCAGAACCTTTGAGCACTCAGTGAGGAGCCTGTTTGTAGGGATAAATAAAATCCCTCTTCTCGTCAGCAACTCTGGAAGGTTCAGCAGAGTTTTTTTCATCTCTCACCTGTAGCACAAACCCCCACCCTGGAGTCTTGTTCCAAAGAGCTCCTGTTATTTATTGGTTTTTAGTGGCTGCCCCATCCCTGGCAGTGTCCAAGGCCAGGTTGGAGCCCCCTGGGACACTTCCAGGGATGGGGTGTCAACATCTTCTCAGTGTCAAGGATTCCTTGCCCAAGTTTTACTTTCAGTGACCCAGTGGAACAACTCTGCAGGACCACCCTCTCACCCAGGCACCCTTTGGAAGTGAGGGCAGATCAAACAAGGCTCCAGCCTCCCACCCAGGCAAGAGTGGAGCTGACTTGCTGAACTTTTGTCTTTCCAGTCTGCAGCACTGCTGTGCTCCTGCCCCCGGGCACACACAGGCTTGGGACTCAAAGCTAGGAGCAGTCTGACCCAGATTTTGTGTCTGTCTGGAGATGGAGAAAGGAGAGAACAGGCAGAAAAGGCAGGGCCTGCCCAAAAAACCCCCAAACTTGAAAAGCTGTGAAGTGTTCAGACAGAATCCCACTGGGGTCAGACACTGACTCACTCCCCTGGCATTTCTGGCCGAGGGAAGGGTGGTTTCCCCCAGGAGCCCCCAGAGGTGCCAGTTCCACAGGGCAGGGAGGCTGCCAGCCCTGCAGTGACAATGACACAGCACTCCAGCCCTGCCAGCCTGGGTCCCCAAGGGCACACACAGCTCTGTCCTGCTCCAAGGGAGCTGCACCAGGCCCCTCCCTGAGCCAGCCCTGTGCCAAAGGGCTGAGAGAGACCCCCCACACCCCCGAGGAATAACAGAGCAACATCTCCTCACCTGTGTTGGTTGGAAGGGGACTCTGAGTCCCACCCAGCTCAGAGGCACATCTCTCACTCCACCAGAGCCTTTAAAATTAGCTGCTCACTACAGACAGAGCCAGACCCCTGGCAGGGAGGGCAGGGACAGGGGGCATCACTCCCATTTCTCTGGGCTCACTCAGGTTGCTTTTCTTAGCCCAGGCTGCTGAGGGCACAGGGGAGCAGAGCTCTGCCAACTCATCGTCCTGCACAGCCCTGCAGCCCCTGGGAAGCAGCTCTGCATCCACTCTTCCCAAGGGAGACACAGCAACCACATTCCCTGTGTTCCACGGGCAGGCACAACAAATCCATGACCCAATTTAACTTTTGGTAATTTTTTTTGGCACAGCCTGAACTGCTCTGTAAGCGGAACCATCTCCATCAGCTCGACTTGCCTTAAGAAAGCACCAGTGAAGCCACTGAGCCGTGCTCTGCCCCCCATCAATCATCCATCAATTAGCACAGGGAGGCAGCACAAAGCCTCCCAGAAGTCCTGCCTCGTCAGGAATGTTAAAAAGATTCTCTCAGTTTCTGCAGATTTGAGGCAACTTCTGTTTAATTCCTGCCTTCCAGCAGCCACTCATCACGTGGAGAGCTCACACTTCATGGGATGATAAAGCCCAGGAGATAATGGGGCAGAAATCCCACCTCAGCCAGGGGAAAGCTGTGACACAACCTCCTTCCTCCACAGCCATAACTAAAGCAGCCCCTCACGCTGCCAGGTCAACACTTCTCAGGCTTCCCAAAGCAGTTTCTACCTGCCCTCTTGAGGTCTGGACATTCACTTAAGGCAAATACACATAATTTTAATGTAACAACAAACCCCACATTTTTTCTTTATAGTAAAGAGAGTTGTAAGGAAACTGCAGGAGAAGGAGGAGGGAATGGCAACAAGGGCAACTCAAGGCTACTTGAATTCTCACAGACACACAGACCAACTCTGGCTTAGCTGAAATGGTGGTGTTTGCTCTGAGGATGCACTCCAGGACCTCAGAGGTCTTTTCCACCCTCGATGATTCCATGGACCTGTAGCTTGAGGAAAAGCAGCTTGATTTGTCTTTCTGAGGGGACCTGACCCATCCCCTCACACCATGGCCAAGGAAAAGCTCCCCCAAACAAAGCAGAACTTCCCTGGAGCTGGAAGACTGGGTAGGAACCACAAAGGAACTACTGAGCACAAAGGCCTGAAAGGACATTTACAGCTGGAACCAACATGTGGCTCCAGGGCTGTTCCAGGGCAGAGGCTTCCGATCCTGCAGGAGGTTTCCCAAGGAATTTCAGCCTTCCATGAGTGAGGATGGATCCATGCATCGACCACAAGCTCTCCCACGAGGGATGCAATGCCCTGTCCTGCTCACTCCAAACACAGCTGTGCCCCAGCCAGAAGAACACACTTCCAAGGGAGAGGCACCCCAACATTCACCTTGGCTGTGACTCCCCACAGGAACTGATCCAACCACAGACCTCAACAGAGGTGATCTCTGGTGACCCAGTGCCAAAACCCCCAGCAGCCAAGGCTCTGCCATCTGCTGCTCCCCACCCTGGGGTTCAGGCAGCCCAGGAAGCAGCATCTGCTTCCAAGCACAGGGAGCCCGGCCCCCGTTGCAGCCGGAATTGTGGAGTGGAATCACCTGCAGATTCCATCACCTTCAACCAAATGATTCCCTCTCCCAGAGCAAAGCTGCCTGCACAGGCCTGGCTCCAGGACTCTGGAACCACCATGGCCAGGGCTGTTATCAGTGGAGGAAAGGAAGCAAATAAATAAGTGCCAGGACTTCAAGACTTGGAGGAATTCCGGTGGCGGGTAAAATGCATGTTATGTGTCCCCTATTAATGTCTAATCAAGTAAAAGCAATTTAAAAACAAAGTTTGCATTCTTCGTTTATGCAAAGTAAAGATAATTAGCTGGAGCCAGATCTCCACCAAAGATCAAGGCAGAAGGAATATCCAAATGAAAGGGAACCAGTAAGAATTCCTGCTGGAGCGTGTGCAGGTGCCTGGGGATGACACAACAATATCCCAGGACGATTTGGGTTGGAAGGGATCACCCAGTGCCACCCCTGCCCTGGGCAGGGACACCTCCCACTGTCCCAGGGATCCCAACCTGCCCTTGGACCCTCCCAGGGATCCACGGGCAGCCACAGCTTCTCTGGGAAACCCATCCCAGCCCCTCCCCACCCTCCCAGCCAGCAATTCCTGCCCAATCTCCCTCTGGCACTGGGAAGCCATTCCCTGGGGCCTGTCCCCCCAGCCCTTGCCCCCAGTCCCTCTCCAGCTCTCCTGGAGCCCCTTCAGGCTCTGCAAGGGGCTCCAAGCTCTCCCTGGATGCTTCCCTTCTCCAGGGGAACATTCCCAGCTCTCCCAGCCTGGCTCCAGAGCAGAGGGGCTCCAGCCCTGGGGCATCTCTGGGGCTCCTCTGGACTCTCTGCAGCAGCTCCAGGGGCTCCTGCTGTTGTTCCCAGGGCTGGAGCAGCTCTGCAGGTGGGGTCTCACCTGGGGGGGCACAGGGGCACAATCCCCCCTCCCCTGCTGGGGCTCAGCCCAGGGCATGGGGGGTCTGGGCTGGGCCAGACATGTGTAGCTTCTCATCCATCAACATCCACAAATCCTTCCCCTCAGAGCTGCTCCAATACCACATTCTTTAGTGACAGAACTGGGAGACTCAGGAGGCATCAATGAGAACATGACATGACTGACTTTAGCCATCATCATCTTTGATTTTTGAAAAAACAGATCATTTCTCACTCGGCAAATATCTGTCAGGAGTCTCCTGGGTCACCTCTGCTGATGGTGTTGTGACAGCCAAAGTCAGGAGGAAATCTCAGTCATCTTTCACACAACCAACACTCCACACAGTGATTTTCCCAAGAGTTCAAGAGCGGCTCAGAGGGGTTCTGAGTGCTCCATCCTTGCAGATTTCAAAACCCAACAGTTCCCACCTCTGGGCAACTCTGGGATTGGCCCAGGTTTTCTCCAGAGGTCCCTGTTGATCTCAGCCATTCCCTGAAGACCAACGTTCATATTTTTGAAACCAATGATCAAGGAGAGTTGGAACTGGATGATCTTTAAGGTCCTTTCCATCCCCATGATCTCCAACCTATGATTTCATGATCAACAGCCCATGGGCAGAACAAGACATTTCCATCTTGAAGGCAAATCTGAAAGCCACCCCAACACACCTCTCCTGAACTGCCTGGCCACATGTAGTGTCTCCTGTCTGTGGAGAGCACACTGCAGCCCTGCACATGTGACAGTCCACTCCTGCAGTGCCTTTTGTCAGGAATGGAAACAAAACAAGGCTGTGTAACAAAATCTGGGGAAATAATTCCAGAATCTGTATCTCGGCCACGCCAGGGCCAATCTGGCTCACCCAAATGTTCAAGGAACACTCCTGCTGTCAGTTGGAGAGGAGTTCTGCAGGACTTGTTGCCTCCCCTCTGCAGGGAAGGAAGGACACAGAAGGGCTCCCCAAGGAGCTGCAGGGAACTCGTGGCACCAGGGCACGTGCCTGGTTTATCAGTGCCCTCGACAGCACAGCCCACACAGTAACTTCTGCTGCTCTCAGGCTCTGAGGAGCCAGACCCTGGGCACAGACAGCTCCAGACAGCCAAGAGAGCAACCCCACTGCATTCCTGGGAAGGACACTGAAATTGCTCTGCACTGGCCCAAAAGCCTCGAGGGAATGTTGCAATTGCCCTGTGGAATGCAGTGCTGGAGAGGAAGCTCAGCTTCCTGGGACAGGGCCCTGAGCCACCTCCTACAGCCCTTCAGAGGGCCCAAGACTGGTCAGGCAGAGCTCCAACGCTGCCAAACTGAACAGTCACTGTCCAGACCTCCCTCCTGTCCAAACCCCAGGAAGGACAACAACTGGAAGGCAGCCCACCTGAACCAGTCTGGAGCACTGGGAGCAGCACACTTGGATTCAGAGCAAAGTCTGGGAGTAAGGAAGGATGGCGGGAAGGGGGAGCTCCTGTAGGAGGAGGGAGCGACGCCAGCGCAGCCACAACTGGACACAAACCAGAGCTGGGAGGATTCAGGAGTGTCAGGCTGAGAAGGGAGAGTGATACAACTGCAAAAAATCACCCAGCAGCCCATTTCCAGCCCTGGCTTTACTTCAGCTGCACCCATTCCCAAAAAAACCCCATGGCACAGTAATGGTTCCTGCAAAGAGCATTTTAATTGTTAATTATGCTCAGGATGAGATAAGAGCACACCAGCCTCCTGCATGATTCCCTCCCTTTGGGCAATCTCCCTGCCATTAACCACTCAGCAGGATGGGCTAAGGCTGTCCCACTTGGATTGCTCCATCTGGAGTTGTCCCTTTTCCAAGCTGATAAAAAGTCACATTAATAAACTTGCCTTGAGTTACAGCAGGAGAGATGCTCTGCCAGAGCTGCTTCGCTGGGAGGACAAGAATAACTCTCCTCTAAGCCCCAAGCAGGGATTAGGGACTCTAGAAGGTGGGGATTAATGCTCTTGGCTGGCCTTCAAAAAAGCCACATGGAAGATGAGTTCATAGATAATAACTGCGAGGGGCTTTCGGGCGCCGAGCTCTGCCCTGGCCTACCAGCACTGAAACAGGAGACCTAACAAAGGCTCAGAACACCCTCGATGCTTATCCAAGGACAACAGGAGAGTCCTGCCCACCCCGTGCCCACAGCTGGAAGTCTGAGCTCTAAACTGACCCGTTCTTCCCAACTTCACAACCCCCAGCTCCCCCAGGGCAAGGCTCGTTTGCCGGAGCTCAGGGCAGGATTTCATGCGCTGCTTCCCTGGAGAGGCAGCACCAAATAAGGCGAGTTTTCATTAATCACGGGGGGAAGAGGCTCTCTCCTCTTTTCTCTTGGCAGAGGGAAGGCCCGGTGGGGGCAGGGGAGGCCGAGCCGGGCTGTTTGCAGCGCTCTGGGTGATGGCTGAGCCCCAGCCCGGCCCAGCTGCTCCGTCAGCTGCTTTCCTTTAATAGCACGGACACGGCTCCCCCTCCCCAGAGCAGGACCTGCTGCCCCTGCTCGGACACCTCCCTCTGCTCGGCAGGGGACAACACTGACACTGCGGAGCACTCGACAGTTCCCATCTTCAGGGGGCGTTCTGTACCTCCTCCTCCCGCAGCATCCTCTCCCCGCCGTGGCCTGGGAACAGCTGAGTGCACACAAAGGGAGAAAGTTCACCGATAAGTGCACAGAAAGGGAGGAGTTTCACTACACAGAGCCCTCAAAGTCATCCTATTCCATTGTTTGTCTTCTGTGTGTGGCTCCCAGAATGGTGGATTTTGTGCTTGCATGAGAATTTGGGCTGAATTTCTAAGATGTGGTGAAAGCTGTGCAGCACAAACACGGGAATGCCAAACCCAGAGATGGGAACGAGCTGTGGCAAAAAAACCTCAGTTTTAGTCCAGCTTAACTATAGTTTTGGTACCACTGTGCAGGCCCTCCATGCCTCTATTAGCTCACAGCCTTGCCTTGTGTATATATAATAATATATAACTAATAATACATAAATAATATATATGTACACATACACACTGAGAGCACAGGAGGGAGAATAAGACCAGAGAGGGCAAATTCTGAAATCAGGTTAAGCAAAAAAGCTCTGACTGAGGAGTCAAATAAGCAGCCATTAATTAGCCTTTAACGTGGTACATCCATATTGTACCTCATCAAGAAGTTTGTTGTATTAAGCCTTGAAAACTCTGAGATAAACTTGCTGAAGAGCAGCAGGAAAGATCCAGGCTCAGGAAAGAGGCTGGAAGAGGCAAGACTTGCACTCAGCAGCTCCCTCCCTTCTCTGCCAAGGGTTATAAATCAGGGGGAGGGCAGGGATTCCGTGCTCATGGCTGGATGCCCCTGTTCCCCCAAAGCAACACCCCAAATAAACAAGAGGAGCTCTGAGCAAGGGCCAGGAACCAGCCCAGGCTGTGGGAGCTGCAGCCACAGCAGCTCAGCCAGGAAAAGAGAAGGAACTCCTCTGGCCACCAGGACATCTCCCCAGTGCTTCCAGCAACTCCAGTTACAATGCCTTCACCTACACAGGGCAATTCCAGTTGTGTCAGTGACTGTATGGGAGCAGCTACTTTGCTTTTAATTAAACTCAGCCCCGCTCCTGACAATGTAATTACAGGGCTCCAGAACTTGCCCATCAGGACACAGGACTGGAAGCTTCCAAATGAGAGAGCTGGCTGGAGAATGATTTTCATCCATGACAAGTCAGCATCACTTGACTTTTCAGAGCCACGGGAGGGGAACAGCAGACCTGGCAATGCTTTTTCAAGCACATTTTTGAAGAGAAAACAATACTTGAAAGCTTTGAAACACCACTGGAAGGTCAAACAGCTTTGGGAGAATGGCACAAACCACTTCCACACTAAGAAATGAGCTTTGGCTACTTGCAAATTCAGCAAGCCCTTGGCTCCAGCAGGTGAGTGAGCGAGTGAGTGAGTTCCTGGACTCAGCTGCTGCCCTGGAGGTTTGTGCCCTTCCCTCAGATGCCCCAGAAGGAGCCTGGAGATGGAACAGACACGTTGAACTGGTGCAGAGGTCTGGGGGTGCTTTGGGCCCTGTGGGAGCAGAGGTTTGACAGGGAAAAGCAGCTGCTCTGTGAGTGCCCAGCCCAGGTTTCTGCTGGGGCAGAGCTCTGGGAGCAGCAGCCCCACTGGTTCAGGGGGAAGATGCCCATCACCAGCAGGGCCAGGAACAGCAGCCAGGCCCTGTGTTCCCACAGAGGCCACTCAGGAGTTCCTGGAGAGGAGGAACAGAGGGCAGCTCCAGGGCTCCAGGCTGTGGAGCCTGTTCCTTACCCTGTTAACAACAGCTTTGGAATATCCAGGTCTGCCTTCACACACTGGTGTGTCACCAGAACACGCTCAGGGAGGGCCCTGCACCACCCCTGAATTCACTGTCCGGGGTTTGTTCACCTTGGGGAATCCACAGCAGAGAAAATGGAGATTTAACACATTCCATGTTAACAGGGATTGCTTCTCAGCAGGGACACTTGTGCCTACACATAAAGGAGAGAGACAAAACCCAGAAATCCCTTTAAATCAAGGCAAGAGCCTTTAGCTCTGAAAACTCTGAGCACACTTGGGCACTTCTGCAAGCAGAGCTGAAGCCTTTGGCTACAACAGCTCCTGGAAGGATTTGCTGGGAGCCTGGGAAGGAAATCCTGCCTGCCTGGGATCCCAGGGAAGGAGACACTGCTGGTGCCAGCGGAGCAGCTCCCCAAGACAGGAGGAGAGAGAATTTAGCTTCAGGAGGGGATGTGAAGGAGGGGAAGATCCAGTGAGTCCCCCCCCAGACCTCCCAGCACAGGGGGGAACAGTCCCAGCTCCATCAGCAGTGCCAACACAGGGATTCCTTTACCCTCTGAGAGGGAAGGACTGGAAACACAACATTAGCTCAGGACTCCCCTCTGCCTGTGCCACAACACAGGTTCAGAGAAATGCTCAGAAATTAGTGTAATTGCACATTAATTGGTACTTAAGGTGCAAGCCAAGGCCCAGCAGGGCACTCCAGCAGAGCAGGGGCTCAGTAGGTCCATCCTCATCTCCTCCACATGGTGTTCCTTGCCCAGGCCCCTGGTTTGTCAGGCAGTGTGCTCTGCAAGCACCGTGCCGTCCCTGGCAGGCAGGAGGGCTGGAGGTGAGAGCAGCCCCTGCTGCCCTGCAGCTGATCCCTTCAGCCCCTAAAGCTGCTCTGTGCCCCCCCAGCACAGCACCCCAGGGCTCTGCAGGCAGGGACTCTCCTGCTCTCACGGGAGGGTTATTCTTAGGGAGGATTTTTCCTGAGCTCAGCTCAGCCCCACAGCTGGCCCAGGGCCACGACAGCATCCCACAAGTGCCCAGCTCTGCACAGGGAGCAGCACAAACACAGCACTGGCAGGCAGGGGAGAGCTGGGGAGCTGCAGGTAAATTACTCTGCCCAGGAAGCTGTTCCTGCACACAAAGGTCAGGGCAACCTCTGCCAAAAAAGCAGATGACAGGCACAGGCTGAGGCCAACCTGATGCTCACACCAGCCAACAGCTGAGCCCAACCCCTCCTGAGACAGTCACAGAACAGTCTGAGTTGGAAGGACCCACAAGGACCAGAATCCCTCTCTTAAGTCAAAAGAACAAATTCTACATCTGAGCCTTTCCATGATTTTAACCCAGCTTTAATGACAAAACTCCTGCCTGACACAGAAATCAGCCAACACCAGCTACTCTTGACCCAGGCAAACAAGCAGAACCACATTAGGCAACAAAAATAACTCTCAAAAATAACTGCAAATTAAGTCTGGGAGAAAACACGACTCAGTGAAGGCCCTGCTCCAATTTTTTTAGTTTTTCCCCTAAGAAATGTGCTCAAATGTTGCAAGCAGAAGAATGCAGGCCTAGTTCAACTAGAATGGTGCCTTATCTGGTTAAAAAATGGGATGTCCTGTTAGGCAGGAGGATGGGAAAGTCCAAGAGGAGCTGCAGCACAAGGCCTTGTGTTAATTCAGGTCTCAAGGAATGAATGGGAGAGCAAACCCTTCCCTTTGCTCAGACCCTCTGGGCTCTGAAACCTGGAGGGGTGGGAGCAGAGGGAAGAACAGCCATTCCTGCCATGAATTGGAGCAGGAAGCCAGCAGAGGAGGAAGGGAGGAGCTGCCCCAGCACCATTGTGTTTACATTTCCGTGCTCTTGATAACAGAACACATTCAAGGGGGCCTGAAAAACAAGGCACAGGCTGCAAAACAACAGCTGAGATTTCATGAAAGGAAGAGCAATCAAAGGAATTCCAGGTGCCCCCTCAGTGTTATCAGGTACAGACTGGGAGTGAGTCACACTCTTATCAAGGTGCAGCTGCAGCATCCAGGGTCACGCTGCTGTGCCCTGGGACAACAGGGAAGACAAGGGACTGAGTAAGTCATTATTCAGTGTAGCACTGAAAAAAACTTTTAAATTTTAATTAAGGGTTCTTCCCACATCACTTTAAGGAAGTAAAATGTGGTCAAGTGACAGAATCCCACAATGGTTTGGGTTGGAAGGGACCTTAAAGCTCATCCATCCCACCCCCTGCCCTGGGCAGGGACACCTCCCACTGTCCCAGGGGGCTCCAACCTGCCCTTGGACACTCCCAGGGATCCAGGGGCAGCCACAGCTTCTCTGGGAAATCCATCCCAGTCCCTCCCCAGCCAGGAATTCCTTCCCAATCTCCCTCTGGCAGTGGAAGCCATTCCCTGTGTCCTGTCCCAAGTCCCTCTCCATCCCCCTGTCTGCTCCTTCAGGCCACAATTAGCTCATTAGCTTCTTCCCAAGGGCTCAATCTCAGTTCTCTTCTCAGAGTTCTCAACATGCAGGTCCAGCACGTGCCCCCTCAACCCCCTTTTGGCAGGGTGGGAGAGAATGGAGCAGCCCCTGCTCCAGCAAACTGCAAACCCCTTCTGAGGACAAGCAATCACAAGGGCAGGTTGTTCTTGTCCACATGGAATTCCCTGTGGGAACAGCTCTGCTGCCAAGGGGAGCAGGAATCACCCAGCAAGGGGCAGCTCCCTGTTCTCACCAGTGTCAGCAGCAGGTATTCCTGGTGCCCCAACCAGGAGCAGCCAGTGCCCCACTCCCACAGCAGCTCCTGCTCCCTGCCTGCTTCCCCAGCTCCTCAGAGGATGGGGGGCAGGAGCTGCCTTCATTCACCCCAGCAGTCTCTGAGTGGGGATTAAATATTCCCAGATAAATTAGTGCAGGAAGCACTTGGAGCTGCTGAACCGAGTCCCTGGGAAACACCTGCTTGGCTTCCACGTCCTGAAACCACGGAACAACAAGTGTGGAGAGGCACATGGATCCCTGGGACTCCAGCAGGGAGCTCACACCAAACTCCCACTGCTGCACAACAGAGAGGAGAGCAGAACAAAAGAAGGGAAAGGAGCAAACTCTCACCCTTAGACAAGTTGGGAGGAAACAACACGAGCTGTCACAGTTCAGGGGTGATTTAGTTTCAGGTGAGAGGAGAAGGAGTTGGACTCTGGGATCCATATGGGTCCCTTCCAACTGCAGATATTCTAGGACAGAGTAAAGTGGAGCTGGGAGCGAGCCCAGACATCCCAGGAGCCTGGCACACACTCACACCACATCAGTCCAAGCTGAGTGAAGTAGAAAGGAGAAAAACAAATAAAACCCACTCCAGACTGGCAGGTGAAGGAGGGCAGGAAAGCACAGAGCTCTCACATTCCTGTGTCACCTTCCCTGCCCCCTGCCCTCCACCGAGGCCACGGAGAAAGGCACGTGTGGCATCCTGGGCACCTCCCTCCCTCCATCCCACCCAGGGAGATCAGCTGCTCACCCGGCCTGGGGTCAAGTGGCTTTCAGAGAACACTTAAGATGGTTTGGCCAGTGGCCAGAGTGGCCACAGTGTCCCCAGGGGCAGTGGGGGGGGCCTGGGTCCTGCACACATCGTGGACACAGACACAGGAGCAGCAAGGACTGTGCACCTGCAGCATTCTCGGCCACTCAGGGACGCTGAAAAAAGGAGCTGGGGAACAATTTCAGCCCCTGAGTTTCAGGAGCCAGGTGAGGCCATGGTGGGAGGCACAGCTGGGGATGTTAAACACGTGCACCTATGGGATTCCCCCCCCCCAGCCTTCCCAGCCAGTGCCATGGAGTGGGACCAGCACACCAGGATCAGCCAGTCTGCTTAAGGGAGAGGCAGGAGAAAGTATCCAGCAGTGGAGAAACCAGGCTGATAATCCTCTCAGGAGCCACACACCAACAGCACTTGAGAACAGCCACGGGCTGCCCTGCAGAAGAACCCGAGTCCCTCAGGCCATACCAACACCATGAAATAATTGTATCTCCTTCACTAGAACATGTTCTGTGACTCCTGCACCTCCTGACTTCAGATTCCACTGGAAATGCAGCTTTATGGAGCCTTCCCCAAAGGACAGCTGGGATCAGAAACCTAGATGATCCGCTGCTCCCAATTCCCAACAAATCAAATCAGACTTCTCTTTCTTAGCCTAGTTTACCCATTTTAATCTTTTGTAGTCCTCTTACTCTGATAAAAAGAAGATTTGAGTGACCAAGTTAAACAAGATGTGTGACCTTTGTGGCAGAAAAGGCAAGAAAAGAAGGTCCAAGTGGCCAGAAAGGACAATCCTTGGGTCCCACTCCAGTCCTGTTATCCCAAACTGAACCAGGGGAATGTTACGAACTTCAAAAAATACCCAAAAGGCTGAAGCCACTGGGACATGGAGCCAGGCTGGGAGAGCTGGGAATGTTCCCCTGGAGAAGGGAAGGATCCAGACAGAGCTTGGAGCCCCTGGCAGAGCCTGAAGGGGCTCCAGGAGAGCTGGAGAGGGACTGGGGACAAGGGCTGGGGGGACAGGACCCAGGGAATGGCTTCCCAGTGCCAGAGGGAGATTGGGAAGGAATTGCTGGCTGGGAGGGGGGGGAGGGGCTGGGATGGATTTCCCAGGGGAGCTGGGGCTGCCCCTGGATCCCTGGCAGTGTCCAAGGCCAGGCTGGGACAACCTGGGACAGTGGGAGGTGTCCCTGCCCAGGGTAGGGGTGGCACTGGATGGGCTTTAAGGTCCCTTCCAACCCAAATTCTAAGTGGAAGGATGCAAAAAGAGCAGAAATTAGAACATTTAAGAGAACAGAATGAGAAGGTGAATGTATTGCAGATGTGTTTGCTCCACAGAAGTTCCAGGGCTCCCATTTCAGGTCCCTGGATGCTCATTCATTCCCAGCACAGATGAAGTTTCCATGTGCACTCCCAGCTGTACCAAACTTTTGCTTTTCGATTAAAGGTTTGCTGCTGCATCATCAGAAAAACAGTTCCTACCTCCAAAGCAGGTATTCCCTTGCAGGTACTTCAGTCCTCAGACACTGCTTATCTGCAAAACACAAGGCAGAGGGGGAGTGATTAAGGAGTCCCGGGATGTGAGTTAATTAGGGATGGCTGGGACATGAGCTGTTACTCCAAGTTAATTCAAACTTGACAGATGTTGGTGCAGTCCCCCCCCTCCACAGGAGGATGCCCTCAGCCCTGCTGGGATCAGGATGCCCCTGAGGGGTCTCAGGACCCTGCCCCTCTGCCCTGCCCTGCCCTGGGAGGCACAGCTGTAGTGCTGGGTCCACATCTGGGCTCCTCAGGACAACAAAGTTAAGGGGCTGCTGGAGAGGGTCCAGTGAGGCCACAGGGGGGGGCAGGGGGCTGCAGCATCCCCCTGCTGAGCAGGGACTGCAGGAGCTGGGCCTGCTCAGTGTGGAGAGCAGGAGGCAGAGGGAGCCCATCAATGCACACCAACACTCCCAGGGCTGGCAGAGGGTGGGCCCAGGCTCTGTCCAGTGACAGGAGCAATGGTCACGAGCTGAAACACAACAGGCTCCACCTCAGCCTGAGGCAGAACTCCTTTCCAGGGGGGGCAGAGCCGTGGCACAGCTGCCCAGGGAGGCTGCGGGTGTCCCTGTCTGAGGACATTCCATCCCTGTGTCGCTGCTCCAGGTCTGAGCAGGGACTTGGACTGAGGGGTCTCCAGAGGGCCCTTCCACCCAACCCAAACATCTTGGGATTGCTGTTTCCCACCAACACTTGCAGAACCCATTAAGGACACTCCATGAAAACTGTGAGCAACTCTTCCCTTCTTATGGGTCTCCACAGGCTTCCCCTAAAGCTGAAGCAGTCCAGGTCAGCAGGGTCCCCCTGCACTGAGCAGCATTTCAGGTGCCCACTGAAGGCCTTCAGAGCTCACAAGGCCCTTGCAGAGGCACCCTGCCCAGGCTCCTGTGACAGCCACATCTGATCCAGCCAGCTGATCTCCCAGAGCTTCCCAGGATTCCAGTGAAACTGGACCCACCAGCTTCCCCAGGGACTCAGCTCCTCACCTACTGGGGGTCGTGTCCCAAATTTTCCTGTTCAGTATGTTCAATAAAGTTTCTTTATTGTGAAGCAAACATATCTATTGAAAAAAGATTCTATCAGAGTAATTGCTCCTTATATTCTCCAGGCGGAACAGAATATCAGCTGAGCCACAGAATTAGAGTATTTCAATGCCCATGGAGAAATGTCCAACTTTGCCACTCCAAGTCATCAAGGCAGTCTCAGCAAAGCATCCTCTCAGCACCAGCTCAGTGGGCAGACCAACACTAATCCATCTTTCTCTCCCCACAGATGCACATTTCATGTTCTAGGGAAGTAAAATGCCAGAGCTTTTAAATAAATGAAGAAACAGCCCAGTGAAAAGAATGTTATTTGAGCTTCAGAAAGTGGTAAAGCATTTGGGAGTGAGAAAAACCTTCTGAAAGAGTCCTGCTGCCTTCAGAAGGGCTGGGAAGGAGAATTACTCTGTTAGTAAGGAAGGGAGAAACACCTCGAGTAGGACTCAGACAGGTGGTGTTAAATGACACTGATGCTCCCCCGCCCCAAGCAGGGAACTGCTGACACACATCACAAACCCACATCTCCCTCTGCCCCATCAGTAGTTGCAGTTCAGCCACCCAGTGACACACTGGGACATCGGGGTCCAACTGCTTCCACTGAGGAACAACTCATCCCATCCCACCAGCTCCAGGACTGCTCCCTTAAAGGCAGTGCCACTCCTATCTCTTTGCACTAAAAACACCAACCCCCAGCCCTCCCTTCTGGGGCAGAACTGCAGGAAATGGAAAGCAGCAGCTGGGTTTGTCGTGCTGCCCCACCTCAAACTGGGCAGTGCCCAGTCCTGGGACAGTGAGGTAAAACCACCACAGGCTCTTGGGCTGGGCAAAGCCCTTCTTCCCTTGGGAGAGCTGCCCCTGTCCCTAAATAACCCCTGAAGGACAGAACTCCTGCACTAGCAGGGTGGAGGAACTGCCCACAGGTGAGCACTGCCAGGCAGAAGCGTCCCACACCTTTGTTCCCCCAAAGTGACAGCCTGGCCACATCTGCAGGGGTGGCTGCAGGGACTCCTCATGGAGTGGGTGTTGGAGCAGCCCAGGACAGACTCCAACTCATCCCCTCACACGAGGAGTCAAGGCAGAAACACTGATGAAAGCAGGAGAGAACTCCCACATCCAGCACATTCTGACTGTGTGGCCCAGGAGGGGCCAGAGCTGTTTTCCAGTTTGGAGAAACATTTCTGAGCACTATTTGAAGAGACACCTGTCCATGCAGCGTCTTGCACCAGCAGTTCTTGTTCCTTGGCTCCTCCAGCTCCCAAACTCCTCACACACCCAGAATGGAACATTCCAACAGCTTCTTCACACCTTGAGCCAGTTTTCTACAGAGATCTTCTCCCCCAACACTGGATCACCTGCATCCCATCAATCCACTGGCTACTTCCAGGCTCTCACCTGAGGGTCCCCTAAATCCACCCCATCTGCAATACAAGTTATTCCAAGGAGTCCCAAAAGCACATCCATATTTCAGGGCCAAACATTAACAACTCCTTTGTGGATTTTTCATTTGGAAGGTTCTTAAAGTAGCAACTACTTGTCTCTCCCAGTTCCCAGTGACAGCTCTTTGAGGATGGAGTGAACCAGAGAGCAGCACAGAGCCCCCCCAGGAAGGATTCCCTACATCCCCTCCCAGAAGTGTCCTGCCTGGGCAGTCTCCAGGTCCAACAATCCAGAAGTTTCTGCAGGAGCAGTGGTTGTGGCACTCTGGGGTTGAGTTGCTGCACTCCCAGAGAGAGCAGAGCAAACCTCTCAGGATTATCACCTTCCCCAAGCAGCTGGAATGCCCTCCAGTGCAGCTGAGCTCAGAACAGAAAGAAACCCTCCTCAGCCCCCTCTAGTTCCCTGCCTGCTCATCCCAAATCCATAAGACATTCCTGTACCCTTCAAGAGAACAGCCACTCGATCTCGGAGTTTCCTGTTCTCTCACCCTTCAGAGCTGGTTTCCAAAGCTCCCTTAAATAGCTCCTGTCTCCAGCAGGCAGATCACCCGATATGAAAAGCCACGAGGGGAGGTGCCCGACATTCCACACAAAGCACTTCCAGGGTGTCGGATCAAAGGCTGGTGAGTCCTGAGCTATATTTACATGGAACTCCACATCAGACAGCTCTGATTTCCAGCAGCAGCAAAGGAACTACAACCTGACACAAGGAACCACAGAAAATGGGATCGTCTGAGTTGGAAGGGACCCTAAAGCTCATGTCATTCCAGGCCCAGCCATGGGCAGGGACACCTCCCACTAGAAGGAAAATCGCCCTTATAGCCACAACCCCCTGCATTGTCTCCTAGCCTCAGGCACTCACTAAGATCCAAAACCAAGGGTTTATTCACAAATCTGTGATGGACTATTTTTCTTCCTGTGCACCATGGACAAAAACTCCAATGAATTTTTGTTCAGCATCAAACTCCTGTTCCCACACAGGCCTGAGGCATCTCAGATAAAGCAGTAGTAAGAGGAGCAGCTGGGGGGGGGCTCATCCTGGAGCAAAGGAGGCTCAGGGGGCCCCTGGAATTCTCTGCAATCCCTGCCAGGAGGGGGGAGCCGGAGGGGGTCGGNCCAGCCCTGGAGATGTCTGAGGAATGATGGATGTGGCATCAGGGACAAGGTGGGGATGGGGCACAGGGTGAGCTCCATGGGTTGGGAGGGCTTTTCCAGCCTCAGGGATCCTGGGATTTGGAAGAAACTGCTTTTAAACTTAATTCCAGGCTTTTGAGTGGGGCTTCTCCCAAGAGAAGTTACACTAATTTAAAGCCTCTTCAGAACAGGAGATGTAACTGCAGTGCCCTCCAGTAACTTTCCGGGGAGATATCCATGGACCCAAGGCCGAGTTTCAGGCAGTCACACCCCTCCTGATCCCTGGGAAGGGGGCGGGACCTCCCAACTCCAGGTAACACGTGGGAAAAGAAAGGGCTGGTGCTGCAAAGCAGGGAGACACTGAGGCAACATCCCCAGCGACTCCTTATCGGAGGGGACAGCCCTCAGGGGAGGCTGCTCTGCGCTGTCACCTCAGGGTGACACAGAACAGGGAGGCTCACACAGGCAGACAGGGCACAGGCACAGGAGGAGCTCATTGTGCAGCACCACACAACTTGGGATGGCAGGAGCCACTGGAAGGAAAGGAACAACCTGCAGGGACTCCGGGAAGTTACACACAGAATTATACACAGAATTAACAAGGTTGGAAGAGACCATAGAGATCATCAAGCCCAACCTTTACCCAACTCAACAACCCAACCAACACGAACCCATCATCTGAACCATGTGAACCATGTCACTGAGTTCACCATCCAACCCGTCCTTAAACCCATACAGGGATGGGGACCCCACCACCCCCCTGGGCAGCCCATTCCAGTGGGAAATCACTCTCAAGCTGGGAGAGTGACTCCAGGATTGCCAAAGCACCAGGGCCAAGGAGCAGCCAGGGACCTCCCTGAAGGGCTCTGGGGGAGTGAGACCCCCCTGGGAAGGGAAGGGCAGCAGCTAGAGCCCAACAGAGGAGCACTGGGGGGTGGGAGGGACACCCAACACACACACAGAGCCCAGACAAGAGCCTGGACACACCAGGGAGGGCTGGGCTGAAACACTGACACCAGTGATGCACAGACACAGTCGAGGTCTGTTAGAACCCTGCAACAACAAGAACTTCACACAAACATCCACATTCACCCCCAAAACAACCCCAACCCCCAAAGCCAAGGCGGCCAACGCCCTCGGTGAGAAACAAGGACGTGTCCAGCAGGAGCTCAGTAAAAAAAGAAAGTGAGTTAAGCAAGTGTCTCTTTTCACAGTTGAAGAGCTGCTGCTAACGAGGCTGAAGCAGCTAAAATTAGCTCTCCCAGTTGCACTCCCAGCTCCCCGTGTGGATGAGGGGCTGTGGTGAAAGCGGCTCCCACTCGGATGCAGAGCATGCAAATGGCAGGACAGGGACTTCTGCCCAGCCCTTCCATGGACACTGATGCATAAAAACACTGCCTTCCACATTCAACTTTAATCCTCCTCTGAAATATTTATTTTTAGCTGAAAGCCCTCAGCCCAAGCCGAGTTGCAGCTAAAAATAAGGGGTTTAAGAATTCAGGAATTTTTCCTCCTGTTCTGTCTGATCAATACAGATCCACTGTGACTCCTGTCAGATGCCTGAGTTGTCAGAGCACAGCCCACTCAGCCCTTTATTCAAAAACCTGCATCTTTTGGAACAGGACAGGCCAGAAATTGGCATTTTTTAATGATTTGAGATATAACAGATTCACAAAGATCCAGCTGCACACACAGTACAAGGAGGACAGCAAGAACCCAAGGCTTGAACTGTGAGTGAAACCAGTGCCTGAAGCTCCTGCAGGGGCTGTTTTGGCTGAGCTGGGGCTGAACTAATGAACCCTGTGATGAGAAGCAGCAGCTTTAATTATTCCAGTGGCACTGGCTGGGTAAAGGGAGGCTGCTGAACCCAGGGGTGGCCCTGCTGTGGTCAGGAGGGAGCAGGGGCAGCTCCTCCCCAGGAGGGGCAGCAAAGGGCTGAATTCCCACGTGGAAAGTCTTCATCCTCACACTCGGTGCAAATGGAGCTTAGGAATGGCCCCAGTCCATGACAGCTCTGAATAACATCCAGCAGTGTCTGAAAGAGGAGTTTCCCCCCAAGGCAGAGACTGAATAAAGAGTCCCAGAGTCACCAGCAGCACCTCCACCAGCACAGGGAAAGCTGGACACACCAGGCCAGGAGCAGCTCTTCCTTAAGCAGTTTTTTTTGATATTCCCATCATTCCAGCTTCCAGCTCATCCCCATCTGCCACAGCAAAGCACCAGGAAATCCTCCCCAGCCCACGCCTGGAAGAACCAGGGCTCATTTCTCAATTCCCTTTTTAGAAACTGTAGGGGTTTGTTGGCTTTTGAAAAGCCTTGTCTAAGGTCTCTCAGCCCAGACAGAACAGGCTGTTGCTCAACTTGTGGAACAAGAAGTGTCCCAGGCCAGGCTGGAGGCACTGGGATGGTGGGAGGTGTCCCTGGAGGATCCTGGAGGTCCCTTCCCACCCAAACCAGTCTGAGATTTTGGGATTTTGCTTTTTTGCTTTTCCTATCGCTTTTGGGACAATGATGATGCAGCAGAAGCTTCACTGCTCTCATGAGACAAAAGGATTCCAACTTTTGTTTTTAGATGATGCCAGGCACCAACACAACCAGGACATCGAGGGGCACATGAAAAATGAACAGTAATTTTGTTTTCCACTGCACAAATCCAGCAGGTTTAAAGTCTCTGCATCACCAACAGATTCCTGAGTTCTCCAGAGCAAAACCATGCACATGGATCAGAAGAAAGGTTAAAAAAGCAGTGTAGACATGTGAAATCACTGAGATTCCCCACTTATTTCCTGGCCTCTACTAAACCAGCTGTGCCTTGCACATCTGCACTGGGAGCTACTGGCCCGAGGTGAGTTCCCCTGAGCCCCCCATGGCCCTGCTTTGTGCCCCCCTGTGACAGAGAGCCTGGAGTGAGGCTGCCCAGGGCTCGAGGGCCCTGCTGGGTCTGACAGCTGCACATCCCAATCCTGCCTGGTTTAGAGCCTGGACTGCACAGGGAGGAACTACAGCTCCTCCCTGGAGCTCCAGAGCCATCACAAGGTGAGACTGCCCTGCAACAGGCCCTGTAAGAACCCTGCCAGGGAGCTGGGCTGGGGGGAGGGTTCCCTTCCTTCTGCCTCCTAAAATCCTTTCCAGGAGTCATATCTGGAGAGGAGAGACTTTGTCCGGTGTCAAAATATTTGAATCACAGAACCCAGAATGATTTGGGTTGGAAGAGACTTTAAAGAACATCCCATTCCCCCCCTGCCCTGGGCAGGGACACCTCCCACTGTCCCAGGGATCCCAACCTGCCCTTGGACACTCCCAGGGATCCAGGGGCAGCCACAGCTTCTCTGGGAAATCCATCCCAGTCCCTCCCCACCCTCCCAGCCAGCAATTCCTTCCCAATATCCCTTTTCCAATGAGAAGCCATTCCCTGGGTCCTGTCCCTTGTCCAAAGTCTCTCTCCATCTTTCCTGTTGGCTTCTAGGCCTCCAACACGAAACTTAATGACACTCAGAACCTTGTCAGACACTCTGTAAAGTGCCAGAAGCAACTCAAATCAAGCTCTTTTAGAACACACACATACTCCAGCAGTTTTCAGAGGACATGCTGCCCAAAGGCTTTACATGGAAAAGACCATTTTTGCAACAATGAAGAACTATCTGTGCCCTGAGATCCCAGAGCTACTCCTTGCTGATGACACCCAGGTCTGTCAGGCCCTCACTGGGACCCCAAATGCAGAACATCCCACGTTCTCCTGGTAAGTTCAGAAGGCTCAGAACATCCCTGCCCTCCCCTCTGAGAGAAGTGCCCAACTGCCCAGAGCTGGGAGAGCTTTGTTGGGACAGGGCTGAGGGATCTCCAGCACACACCAACCTCTCTCCACCTCAGAAACAGCCATTTGGGCACTAAAAGGCTGAAGGAGAGCAACAGAAAACCACCATTCTCCCACTGTTTATCAGCCAGCTAAAATCAGAGCAGCCCCAGGTGGATTTATTCTGTCAGGTGTCAGCAGCAAGTGATGCCTGTACCTGCTGAAAGGGAATACAGGAGATAGAGGTGACAGCAGTGCAGCCAGATAGGCTGCAGATCATTACCATGGATCACTTGTCTCTTAGCCTGTGTATCACGTTGCCAAGCACAAAGGGACTCACCTTACCCAGCCTTTGGCACTCAGATTGGAGAACAGCTCCCCAAACTGAAAAGAGGTCAGTCTGGGAAGGGGACAGCTCCCTTTTCTAAGGGTGGGCTGGGAACCAACCCCTCAGAGTAAGACTGGAAGGCATTTTATGGAGAAACATTAGGTCTGAGCTGGAACACATTCAGATATTCTGCATCAAACCCAGGCCTTTTGGGGATTGTAAAACACAGTGGCACTGCTTAGAAACCCCAGGCAGAAGAAACTTGAAATGACTCGATAAACCCTCCTGATGTTTGTTTATTTACGACTGTAGAAGAGCCATTAGGGGAAAATCAAAGAGAAGGGAGAGACTGGGCATTTGCAGGACTCCACCCCACAGAGCCCGCGTTATTTGGGGAAGGGGAGGAGCAGAATTCTGTGACACTCTGAACTCAGGGAGCTGCTGCAACCGTTTCCTTGGCCCCTCGTTCTGGGCTTTCCAAGGAAAGCCATCCCTGCTCTGAAGGTGCAGCAAGAGCAGCAGCAGTTTCCCCACAGGGGCTGGAACCAGCACAACGTGTGTTACTTGACATCAGCATCAAAGAAATCCATGCACACACTCACTGCCCTAAAAACCCCTCATATATCGTGCAGAAATCAAAAGCTGCATTAATAAAATATTGTGTTATGACTGAATGAAAAAATCCCCTTGTGAAAATGCTTCAGAGCCACCAATAAAGCTCATTCCCAGCACCACACTTACTCCACCTGATTTCTGTTTCTGGCAGCAACTGGACTTCAGTTTAATGCACAGGTTCTTACTGCTAAGACCAATTAAAAAAATAATTACACCACCCCACTTTTAATCTGGACTTACAACTGCTGGGCCCAGATTCATTAAGAAAACTAAAGACCCACGGCAGCTGTTCAGAGGTTTATCCACACTCTGCCCTGCTCCTGGCTCCCTACTCCCAACCACCAGCAAGGACACCCCTCTGGGAGGTGGGGACACAGGACAGGGGTCTGGCCACAGGCTCTGACAGCTCCTGAGGGCACCAAAACCGGGCCCCCCGGGCCTGGCATCCCCCAGCAACACCCTCCCCATCAGTCCAGCCCCTCTGCTGCCACGGCTCTGAAATCACCAATTAATCCCCCCATAGTTTTAAAGACAAATTCCACCTGGGAGGAGGACAAGAATTCACACATTGTCTCTCACACGTGAGTCCTTGTTTTCACAGCTCTCAGCATTTCATTAATAAAACATTTGTCCTGCAGCTTCAGCCGCCTCCCAACCTTTTGCTCCCCCCACACAGAGATACTGGAGTTGGAGCTGAAATCAGCACGAGGCTCCCAAAGGCTCCAAGGACAGCGGAGCAGCTTATCAGGGTGAGAAAGGCAAAGAACAAAGGCCAACACAAATGCTGCCCGTGAGAGCCCAGCCAACTCACAGCGCTGAGCTCTCCCAGCAGGACACACACCCACCAGTTGAATACCCAGGGGTTTACTCTGTATTATGAGTTTTCCAACCAACCGTTTCTTTTAAAGCAACAATTTGATAATTTTTAAATGGGCACAGGTAGGGAGCTCGTGGCATTTCCCCACGCAGCACTTCCAGGGGGCTGCACTACTACAAAACATCCTTGTGTTCCCAGAATTTCACTGGGAGTCCATCTCACACCCACACCTGCCACGGGACGTGGGGAGGAAGATTTTCCCCCGCTGGCTTTGGAAAGGCCCCAGGGTGCAGAGGGAGCAGCACAGAGGCCCCAGCAGCCAGGGGGGAGCACTCGGTGTGTCAGGGCTCATCCACAGGGCATGTTCAAGAAAAGCTCCAACACCTTCAACTCTTCCTCTGGCAACAGAGAAGCTCCCCGAGAGCAGAGCCAGGGGAACTGAACACAGGGGCACAACTGGGCACAGCTTTAAAATAAAACCCTGAGAGTCATGAAGACAAGGGTCACTCACTCCAGTTTTAACTCAGGCTCCACCTGAAGAACAAAGGGACTTTTCCCAGTGAAGATTGGGACCACATTTTTTCACTCCTGTGCAACAGCTTATCCTTAAAATGGTCTGGGTGGGAAGGGACCTTCAAACTGGAAAAGGCAGCAGGGAAAGAGCTTTGTTGGATCTTGGAAGCCAAGACTAGTTTGGGTGGGAAGGGACTTTAGGGATCACTCCATCCAACCCCTGCCCAGGGCAGGGACACCTCCCACTGTCCCAGGGGGCTCCAACCTGCCCCTGGACACTCCCAGGGATCCAGGGGCAGCCACAGCTTCTCTGGGAAATCCATCCCAGTCCCTCTCCAGTCAGGAATTCGGTCCCAGTATCCCATCCAGCCTCTGAGGATGTTCTTTGGAACAACCCTGCAGATCTGCAGGGAATTCCTAATGCACAAGATTTCAGTCAAAAAACACAGCCTATATCCTTATTGAGTAGATGAAAATGCTGCTCCCCAGACACAACCCCCTTTTTTGGTGTCATGCTTCCGAAAAGTGCAATACAAAGCATTTCATCAGTAAATTACACATTAAGAGAAAAAGCCTCCCAAGAGATAAGCAGAGAGAGGAGAGGTTTGGTGTGACCTCAGAGCTGCAGGTGTGACAGTGAGAGGACACAGGTAACAGTGGTGAGCACACAGTGCCTTGGGTTTGCCATCCCTGGGGGCTGCAGAGAGTCCAGAGGAGCCCCAGAGATGCTCCAGGGCTGGAGCCCCTCTGCTCTGGAGCCAGGCTGGGAGAGCTGGGAATGTTCCCCTGGAGAAGGGAAGGATCCAGGCAGAGCTTGGAGCCCCTGGCAGAGCCTGAAGGGGTTCCAGGAGAGCTGGAGAGGGACTGGGGACAAGGGATGGAGGGACAGGCCCCAGGGAATGGCTTCCCAGTGCCAGAGGGAGATTGGGAAGGAATTGCTGGCTGGGAGGGTGGGGAGGGGCTGGGATGGGTTTCCCAGAGAAGCTGTGGCTGCCCCTGGATCCCTGGGAGTGTCCAAGGGCAGGTTGGGATCCCTGGGACAGTGGGAGGTGTCTCTGCCCATTGCACTGGATGATCCAGAGGGTCCCTTCCCACCCAAACCCCTCTGCACTCTGGGATCTGAACCCCCCAGTTCCCAGCACAGAAGCTGCTGCTGGAGCCCTTCAGGCCCCAGGGCAGGAGCCCAGGGACAGAACCCACACTGGGATGAGAAAAAGGACAAACCAAACCCCTGCCACTGCACAAATCCGGGTAAGGGAACCTTTGGCCTGACCTTTCCTGTGGCTCTCACATTTTAATTTATTTTAACATGCTCTCATTGGGGAGTCAGTCCTGTCCTGCTGACTTAGAGACCACAATAAGTGACTCATCTCCCTCCACTTCTCTGCTCTTCAGGCTCAATTACTCACATTTATTCCACTGATCTTGCAGTTTTTTCCTACCCCAATCCCACCAAAAAAAAAAGTCCAGGCTTGAATTTAAAGCACTAACAGGATTTGTAAAAGAAAACTGCTCTGGGAAAGCCTGTTAGCAGCCAGGGAGTGCAGCTGGGGGATCCTCAGCTTCCCTTGGAGCCTGACTTCAATAACTCAGGAAATCCTGCAGGGCAATCCAAAGCTCGTTTCCTGAATAAGGAGATCCTACAACAATTCCTTTGAAAACTGAACTGATTTAAGGACAAAATGCAGGTCCTTTAAGGAAAGGGTTAAAAATTCAGTATTTTGCAAGGTGACCCCTGTGTTAGAGCAGAGCCCACCTTGCCTTCGCTCCTCCCTTCCAGAGGATGGTTCCTACTCCAGGGTTCTACTTCATTCCCCAATTTATAAGTTGTGAAGCTTCTTTGAAGCAGTACAACTGTTCAGAGTAAAGCCAGGGTTTACATTGTGCTAATGCACTTCAACTTGCAGTAATTATTTTGATGCACTCCTTGTGTTCTCCCCTCCACATTTGCAAAATTACTTCAGCCCAGTGTTTAATTATTAAAAAAGAGCTGAAGAAACAGCTCCCACTGAAATTTTGATGAGATGTAAAGGATCCATAACCCCCCACCCTCTCAGCATCAACTGACACCTCTGCAATTAGAAAGTGAGCAAAAGCTGAGTTCCTGAACACCACAAATACCTCCTGGGAGAACACATCCAATAATGTGGATTGCTTTTCACTCCAGAACGTCCTGTGGAGTTCACATCAGCCCCTCAGAAGGATCTTGGAAGATGTGGAGCTTGCCAGGGAATTTCATCTGGGAATCCTAACAGGCCCAGTCAGCACTTCTGGCTGCTGGGAAGGAACTCTGCAGAGAAATGACATCCTAGAGAAAACAAACATCCCCCAGCAGCTTCATTCTGATCAACTGGGGGCACTTCCCAGGGTTTTCCAGGCAGATCCCAGATGGAAAGCAGCTGAGGGCCCTTCCAGAATCAAGATTCCCGAGGGAGCTGGTGCTGCCTGTCTGGGAGATCTGCACCACCTGAACTGGAGCCCTGGGCTGAGAAATGGGCACTGAGGTCCCACTCCATCAGGATCCCAGATCAGCTTCTCCAAGGCTGTTTCTCTTGGACAATCCCTGCTCCTCCCACCTGCCATTCCTTGACCAGAATGGTGACAAAGAGGAGGATTTCACAGACAGAGGGATGGTCTCAGCTCAGGATCCAGAATGGCTCCTCAACACCTGCAAGTTCAGGCTTTTAAAGGCTGTGATTCTCCAACCGGGTCTCACCCATGGGCTGAGGAGAGAACTCAGTCCCTGCCTTGTCACTTCCATGGGAAATAATTAAGTGATGCCACAATTACACTTTGTCCAAGAGCCCCATGTCTGGAGGGAACAGGGAAGTCCAGCTCTGCCAAAAACCAAGGGCTGTCGATCTCAGGACGTGCCCTGAGAGCTCCCTGGGAGGGTGGGGAGGGGCTGGGATGGATTTCCCAGAGAAGCTGTGGCTGCCCCTGGATCCCTGGGAGTGTCCAAGGGCAGGTTGGGATCCCTGGGACAGTGGGAGGTGTCCCTGCCCAGGGCAGGGGTGGCACTGGATGATCCTTAAGGTCCCTCCCCACCCAAACCAGTCTGGGATTTTCCCACATCCCTCAGACCAGCTGTGGCCCAGGAGAGGCAGATTCCCCCAGTTCTTTTTCCTGGAGATGACACTCCAAAGCATCAGCACTCCTCCAAACCCCAGTGATCAAAAACACCCAACCAACATTCCAGCTTAAATGGAAAAAAATCCCAGCACCACCATTCCATTCCAGAGCCCCAGAACAGCCAGTCTGGACTCCAGGGCAGGCTGGGAAGGCTCAGAGCTCAGGGACTCCCCGGGTTTGTGCGGCTGAGGAACTGCAAACTGCCTTGGACACCTCAGCTCTGCCCCACCAAGGGCACAGAGAGCCAGTTCTCACTCTGAGCACTGCAGTTGGCCATCCTGGGAAGGGTGGACAGAAAGTGCAGGTGGAAGAAAGGCATTCCCTGGCCTGGAATTGCTGGGGATACAGAGATTAAAAAATAATGCACATTCACGGCTTCAAACCAAACAGCAAAGGCCAGAATGGCTCTCTGAGGGTGAGGCTGCAGGACACAAATGCTTGGGAACAACAAAGGAGATCAGGAGGGGCTTGGAAAGAGTGAGATCTTTAGGAGGAATCCTGGATACCTCTGTCCCTCCCTGCCCTGCTCACTCCATTCCTTCACTGAGCTGCTCCCCCTCTCCCAGCAGGACTCCAGTCACCAGGCCCCTCCAGAGAGGGGTTTTCTCCTCTCCTGTCCAACAATCAGACACCAAAATAACTTCTCTATTCTCCCAGTGCCACTTCTGGACCATTTCCTCCCCCCATTACATAACCCGGGAGCTCTGCTTTAAAAGGGAATCTCCTTTGATGGCAGGAAGTCGAGCCCCCGAGGGGAAGAACCGTGGGATGTTTGAGCTGCTGCCAGCGGGGCTCAGGGGGCAGAGCAGCACAGCCCCTGCTCAGACAGCCCCCACCAGCCTCGGGGAAGACAAAATGACCCTGCACTGAACGTGCTCAGGTGCCCTGTGACACGGCTTGGGAGGACAAGGGAGGCACTGCGGGGGGGAGCTCAGGACAGAGAGGAAGGAGAGAGCAGGAGGGAGGCCAAGGAGAGGAAAACCAAGGATAGAAAAAGCAGAAGGAGAAGGAGGAGCAGGAGCAAAGCAAAACCTGTGGCACAAACAGGGCTCAGGGTAACTCAGACCCCGAAGAGCTCTGTGAGCCCCAACCACTCCCTGAGCCCCCCCCTCCCCAGTTCCAGGGGCTGCCCCCCGTGGATGGATCCCACTGGGAAGCAGAGCAGCTCCCAGAGCCTGTCCTGGGACGTGCCCACAGGGAAGGGCTGCCAGCAGCACCAGCAGTCACTGCTCCCTTGGCAAGGGGAGAATCCTCACTCCTCAACATTCAGCTGGAAGCAGAAAGGAGTTTCCTTGATTTCCCAACTCGTGTTTATTCCTTCTAGGAGAGGGAAGTCTCAGGGAAGTTGGCAGCAAAATAAATACACCACAATAATACAGAACACCCCCAGTTAAAGACTTGTTGTAGTTTGAAGAACAAGACAAAACTGAGGCAACACAAGAACCTCGAAAAGTTGGTATTTGGAGGGTTTTAACACCATCAACACCCAGAGGTCCCAAAATAAAAATGCAGCTTTGGGGATAAATTTGGGTTTCAGCAACCCAGCAGCCCTGCTCTACATTCAGATGCAGATCCATTAATTCCCAGTAAAACCATCACTACTTTTAAGAGGAAATACAAGACTAAAAATGGTAGTTTTAGGCAAATTATAGCATCTTGCCTTAAAAGTGAACTCTGGAGCTGAAAATAGATTGGACTGCAAGGAAATCAGCTGGAGGTCCATCCGAGCAGTGCTAATGCAGATACACATCCTGCAAATCCAGTCACTCCCCAATTACAGCAAGGCAAGCTCCTCAGAGGGTCAGCCCAGGACACAGATGTAATCCCCAATGTGACACTTGATCCTATTGCCCTACATGCTCTGCCCAAATCCCAAGGCAAAAAAAATACATTTTACCTAAAATAAAACCCAGTTCAAAACAATCCTTTAATTCTCATGTTGTAAATGCTTAAATAGGTTAAAATAGAGCCCAAGGAAAAATACTATCTCTGTGCTTTAAGGATAAAGATGTGCTGGAGAAATTAACCCTGTACATTATGCACATTGTGGTTTTACACAGAAATGCAGATTTGCCACCTCAAACAGAGCTGGAGCCACCCAGGACATCCTGCAGAGCCCTCAGCACCCTGGGGCCACAGCAGGACCCCCTGACACGGCTCCTGGGTGACAAATCTCAGGGCAAGTCACCCCAAAAGCTTTTAATGCAGGGTTTGACCTCCCTGAGGATCACATCCCACAGTTCTGCCCAGCTGTGCTGGAATAGGGGGAACCAACTCCCACCCCAGGAGCAGCTTCCTGCCAAGCTGGGCACAGCACAGCCCCCAAACCCCATGGACCAACTACTCAAACACCCACAGCACCCGGAATTCCAGCATGTCCTGGGATGGAAGGCACCTTAAATCCCATCCATCCCAGCCCTGCCCCGGGCAGGGACACCTCCCACTGTCCCAGTGGCTCCAGCCTGGCCTGGGACACTCCCAGGGATCCAGGGGCAGCCACAGCTTCTCTGGGAAATCCATCCCAGTCCCTCCCCACCCTCCCAGCCAGGAATCCCTTCCCAACCTCCCATGTGTCCCTGCCCCCTGGCAGTGGGAAGCCATTCCCTGTGTCCTGTATCTCCAGGCCCTTGTAAACAGTCTCTCTCTAGCTTTCCTGTCTCCTCCTTCAGGCCCTTCAAGGCCACAATGAGTTCCCCCCCCCAGAGCCTTCTCTTCTGCAGGCTGAACAATCCCAGCTCTCCCAGCAGAGCTGCCCCATCCTCTGACCATCCTGGGCCCTCTCTGGCCTCTCTCCAGCAGCTGCATGTCCTCTGTGCTGATCCCGGGGCTGGAGCAAAGCTGTGCAGCAGGAACAGCTCCTGCCACAGCCCATGTCATTCCCTGAGCCCACCCTGCTGCTCAGCAGCCCAAAGCACCCCTTAGGAACAACCCCATCCCTCTTCCCAGTGCTCTGGATTCATGCCCCACAGAGAAGCTATTCCCTCCCTCCCTCCCCAGAGCTGCTCCAAAGGAAGGAAGGGTGAGTGACTCAGTGCTTTGTCTCATCTCTGCCTCATTCACAGCCTCTGCTGGGGCTCCAGGGGGATTCTGCACTCTGCTCTCCCAGGCTGGAAGTTTCCAATTACCAATTTAATGGCACTGAAAGTACCCAGGGAGAGCAGAGAAACTGGGGTTCCTTCAGAGCACTGCACAGCACAGGAGCATCTCTCAAATGAGTATACACTACAGGAAACTGCCATAGAGAAATGGCCTTATGGCTTAAACACCCAAAAAAAGGGGGAAGGAGAGGAGAAAATCCCCTCCAACACCCCCAGAAATGCTCCATCCCTGGAAGTGTCCAAGGTCACGTTGGACAGGACTTGGAGCAACCTGGGATAGTGGGAGGTGTCCCTGCCCAGGAAGGGAGTTGGGATAAGCTTCCAATCCAAACCAGTCTGGGATCCTGAGTGCAGGCAGATATTTGCAGGATTTGATTATTAATTAATTTATTAATTCCTGCAGACAGGCAGGAGCGAAGCCCTCAGAAGTGCTATGAACAGGAAATCTGAAAGTTGTGCCTCACTGACACTTCTCTAATCCCCAGGCATTTTTTAAGCATCTGACTCCTGGTGGTTTTAATCTGAGTGGGTTGCAGACACACAGAGGAAGTCCCAAGTGCTCAGTTCCTGCCTGTGCCCTCGTTACTGTCTGCACTCAGGCTCTCTTTGGGGTGAGCAGCAAACACCAGAACACTGGATTTGGGGGCTGTGGGGGCTGGGCCTGCTCAGCCTGGAGATCCCATCAACCCACACAAACATCTCCCAGGGCTGGCTGGGGGTGGGCCCAGCTCTGTCCAGGCAGCTCTTTGTACTTCCCCTTTAACAGAACTGATGCAGCTTCCAAAAAGAGTTGTGGAAATCCCACCTGAGCACCACCCATTTCTCACCCTTCTCAGCACTGCAGCTCTGGCGCAACAGCCTGATAAAAACTGTCCCGTGGGGGAAGGATGGAGCCTCAAACCAGCTGTGTGAGAGCAAAAACAACAGCCACAATCTGCAAACAAACCCTCAGCATCAACCTGGGGAAGGACAAAGCACCTCCAGCAAAGAGCTGGAGTCACACACACCACGGGCAGGGCAAGGCCAGAGTGGGAAGGGGCAGGAATCTCCCCAAAGCAGAGCCCAGCCCTTTCAGAGGGCCTGAAGCACTTGCCAAGGCCCAGCTGGATGCCGTGGGCACTCGTGCTCCAGCCCCGGGGGGAGGGTCTGCCCTCCCAAGGGGGAGCTGAGCTGTGCTGGGCAGTCACAGCTCCAGGGCATGCAAACACACTTTGAAACTCTCCGAGAAACGCTCCCGGAGTTTTACTGTGTTTAGAGCAAGTGTCAACACCCTGAACTCCGCAGCTTTTGGGGATGATGTAGCTCGAATGCAATTCCACCGAAGGAACAATGACTCACTCCCAGGCGGGAATGTTTGGAAGAGGATGACCTCATCCTCGGAGGAGTTTGCTCTTCCAAAAGGATCCAGCTCCAATATCTACTCTATCTCCCCAGCCAGCAAAGTTCTAAACAGGAGAGTTTTCACACAAGAGTTTACAAAATGAGCTCCTTTTGGCTTTTTTTTTTTTCCTTAAAATCCCCCAGCCCATGTGGAGTTTCCCCAACCTCAATCTCAGCCCCGTATGGCTCATTTTCCCCTGGAATTCCATCCCTGGTCTCTCTGTCCAGGCCCTGGCCAGCGGGGGGAAGGAGAGCCCTGCCCCAGGTGCCAGGGGGCCCAGAGCAAACGGGGAGGGAGGAGCAGCCCTGGGACACAGGGGGTGACCAGCAGCCAGCCCTGAGCGCTGCCCGGCATCCCGGAGCTGGGAAGGGCTGCTCCAGATGTGCTGTTCAGACACAGCTGCAGAGGCTGCTGCAGCCCTTTGCTGTCACACAAAGGCCACAATTCCCGGGTCCCTCCCAGCAAACACTCCGGGTGAGAAGGGACCCAGTGTAGGTGGCAAATGGGAGTGAGTGACACTGGCTAATGAGGCCTCTAATCACGCTAATGGCTGTGATTAACTGCATACTTCTCCGGGAGCAGGAGGAGCTGCTCATCCCGCTTTAATCCGCGGCTCCCCCGCGTGTGTCACGTCCCGCAGGCCTCACCTGGCCCTGCCCCCGGGTGTGCACTGCACCCTCCTGACAGTGGGAACCCACCCTGGCCAAAGCAGAGCCAAGCAGGGCCTACTGCATCACACAAACCTCCCTCACAATACAAGGTTTTTGTTGGTTTGCTGGTTCTGTCCAAATCTCAGGGTCACTGGGAGCTTTTGGGATCTTGCTACTCCCTGCAGGAACCGCAATTCAGCAGCTGCCACTCGCCCTGAGGAAATTCCTACCAGGCAAAGGGGCAGCAAGGAGCAGCCTTTCCTAAGAGTGGGGGAACAACTCGGCCCCTGCCCGTCTCCAGGGGGGACAGAGTCAATCCCCCACCTCCAGGAGCTGGAACACACCATCGACACACACATTGACACACACCAGCCCTTTCTCATCCAGGGAGGAACCCACACCTCCCATTCACACCCTGTTTTCCAGAGCAGCCACTGCAAACACTGTGCTGCTCTCGAGCGTCCCAAAATACGGGCTGGAGTGGCAGCTCGATGAGAGGAGCCCAAGGCTGATGTTGTTTGGGAGCTCTGGGCAGGGTGGCACAGCCTCACCCCGGGTCTGGGCTCACACACCTGGGAGATGCAGGAATTTCCAACACCAGCCTTGCTGCAGGAGCAGCACAGGGCCCTGTGGGAGCCACAAGGATTGCATTCTCCTCACCACCCCGTTCAAATGTGCACAACTGCATCCCCAGCAGCTGATTTCCCTGACCTTTCCTTCCCACAGGGAATTCTTTCACATCAGCACAGCACCCAAGCCACCGAGCTGCTTTCTGAGCTGGGGGGGCTGCAGGGCTTTGCTGCCCCAGAGTTCCTGCCCTGCCCTGAGCTCTGCCAGGCCCAGCTTTGCACCCCCAGCCCCGGGGAGCTGAGGGCTCAGCACTCCCTGCCCTGCCCCTTCCTCTCCTCTGCAGACAAGGCTCACTCCCTCTGCCACAGGAGACACAAAGCCAAGCCCAGGGACTCTCGGCTGAGCAGCACAGTCACCTCTGAGCTGGGACAGGAGAGCAAACACCAAGCTCCAGGAAATAACTCTCTGCCTTTCAGAGCAGCATCAGCTTCTTCAGTTTGCCTTTGAAACCCCAGGAGTACAAGCACAAAATATCATCTTGTTCTCTGCAGTCAGCCTCACCACGACTCACGTGCCTTGAACTCTTCATTCTTAGCAGAGGAGGCTGGAATTTTATCTTCCCATCTGTGTCTGCACCAGCAAAACCATGATTTGGGATTTTCCTGGATCAAGCCAAGGGATAGTTACACATCACTTGGCTCTCAAGGAGCCCTCAGCCCCTGTCTGAGCAGGGGGTTCCCTCAGGCCCAGGCTGGGGGGCAGCAGGATTTGGAGCCCTGCACAGCAGCACATGGTGCAGAGACACAAACTGAGCCCAGATCTTTAGCTCTGAGCAGGAGGGAAGGTGAGGCTGCAGAGCCAGCAGAGCCCTGTGCTGTCTGCAGTGGCTCCAAACCAGCCCTGAGCTCTGCAGCAGCTCCAGTCTGATTGAATGCCTCAGACCCAGCTCCTTCCAGGGAAGAGAGGCAGCCACTGAAACACTCCAGGGCTTGGGACCTCAAATGCAATTACAGCTGCATTCCCCAAAATCAGGGCTGTGTCAGCCCTTTTACCAGGAAGAAGATGCAACTCATTTGTTTGAACTGGGCACTCATCAGACTCCACTTAACGAGCTTAGGACTGGAAATCCCATCACATCCCAGCCTCCAAAACCCACACTGGGTCTCTGCTGCTCAGCTTGAGGGAGGTCTGGGGGGGCTCAACAATTTCAAAAATCCTTTGCTGTTTCCACCCCCAGCTGGACTGCCTGGTGTCCCTGGGAGGGCAGGAGCCAGGGGCTGAACCCAAACCCTTCAGAATTACTGCTCTCACCTCTGAGTGACACCAGGGGAAATCCAGGGGAGTCTCCCTGAGAGACAGGAATGACATAATCCACCCCAATCCCCTCTGGGGGGGACCCACAAAGCTGCCCCCATGGCACCCCTGCAAACTCCTGACACTCCTCTGCAGGGTCTGGCACCTCCCTGCTGTCATTGCTGCACAAAAACAGATTTAATAACGTCCCCAGCCTCCAGCTCTGGAGTCAACAAGCACAGTCACAAACAGATCAACTCTTCTGCCCCATCATTTGTCACTCACATGTAATTATTACCAAGGAAAACAAAAGGCACAGGGCACTGCTGCTGTTGCAATAGCAACTCAGTTAAGCTGCTTTTTCAAACAGAGAAAGTCCCTCTCCTCTGATGCAAGAGGGATAAAAAAATTTAAAAAAAAAATAAAAAAGAGCCAATGAATCCTCCAAAATGCACCTGGAAGGTTAGTCAGCAATTTCAGCAGTTCTTGGAAGGAAAAACAAACACAAAAACCCCAAGTAAATTTAACAGGTGGGTCTGACCAGCCAATATCACCTTCACCATAATTCCAGTGTAATTATTGAATATTTCTGAGTTACAGCTAAGTCACAATTTGTCCTCCTCAGACAAAGGGAGGGTCCATGGAGCTGCAACAGCACCTTGCACATGTGTTAGCAGGGCAGGACAGGCAGGCCCTGGCAGGGGAAGGAGCCTTGGAGCTGTCAAAGCCCGGGCCGGTGATGGAGTGAAGGTGCTGCAGCACCTCGGGCAGAGCAGGAGGAGCTCGGTACTGCCCCCAAACCCCGAGCGGGGCCTGCGTGTCCATTACGGAACTCCAGAAACCTTTCGGCTGCAGTGGTGAGCTGGGAAGACCGCGCCTCGTGGAATAGAGGATTCCGGCTTTAAAAATAACAGCAAAAAAAATTAAGGAAAAAAGGCCAAAATACGCGAGTTTATTTTTTAAATCCATGCAGGCATCAGGGGAAGGAGAGAAGAAAGGGAGTGACGGCGTAAGGGAGATGGGGAGGCAGGCGAAGAGCAGAGACCCCCGCACTGAATCCAGGTTTAATGTTGGCACACGACGGGGAGCAGCCCGGGCACAGCCCGGCCCCCTGCTCCCCCACCACACCCCACCGCCTGCAGCCGGAGCTCGGAGCAACCCCCACCGCCCTCCTCCGGCCGCGGCCCAGCTTTGTCCGAAGGCCCGGGAGCTGCGCCCGGATCCGGGAATCCCCGGCCCGGCCCGGGCTGAGCAGAGGCCGCACCCCTCCCTCCATCCCTCCCTGC